>OY776112.1:234808797-235408797 GCA_963675035.1 Allygus modestus
CAAAGAACTAATCTACAGATTATATAGGCTCTTATTGTCCTTTTATTGGATGCCATTTGACCGAACATGCCTGGCCTTGAGGTCGGTTGTGCCTTACTCCCATTCGACAATTTATTAAACTGTTGGATTTATACTTCTTATCCCTCGTGATCGCATTACCCTGTCAATATGTTGTGAGGAATTTAATGTCATGTTTCTCTCTTTATTTTAATAGTGTTGGCCTTCGATTCATTTTCAATTCAGTAAGGACAATTCATTTACTGAACAAGGATGGTCATGGTTTGAAATTTCAACTTATTTGTTGTTACGTTTTTATAGTGTTGCCTATTTTTTTTATTTTAAGAATGTTTTTATAGTTTTTAAGTTTTATAGTGTTTTTGCTATGGTGGTTATTCAGTGGTTAAACAGGCAGTGTATATTGGGTTTATTAAGGTAAAATTTATTTACAAAACGGAATGGTAACCTTACAATAATTTATATTATATAATGATACATGTAAGGTAGTATGAAGGAAAATAAACAAGTTAATTCTAGTCAGATATAATACGGTTTGTTAAAGTAACTTAAGACTAGAAAATATAGTCAAATTTTGATGAGCTTTTAGTTTTTATTTAGTTATTTATTTCAAATGGTCAACGACTTTTACAAATACAATATTTCATAATTTTAACGCATTCCAACAGGCAGTAGAACATAGTTCTCATGTACATAGAAAAACAAACAAAGGAATTTATATCTAAACAATATACGGTGATTACATCAGTGAATTAACATCAATTAAGTATCTTGACGATAATAAATACATAATGGTCAATACAATGAGCAAAAGAAAATAACTTCGTTAAAATAGTACAATAATAATAACAATATTGTAATGTAATAATGTCAACAAAATTCAAGTTACAAAAATAAATATAACAGACATAATAACAATAATATAAGATATGTTGTAACTATTTCATATAATAAGTAAGTTCAGGGCTTTTGACGTTTTAGTGACAAAAGACGTTCCTGTCTTAGCGGAAAGAATATAAATATGTACTAACATTTTCTTGGGAGAAGTTAAATTTAAAATACAAAATAATCATCATACAAGTGAGTCCTCGTTTTCCTCTTCTTTTATTGAGTAATGCTTTTTGTAAACCATCCCTCAGGTTTAAAACGACGATAAGAATTACTTTTGCTATATGCTATTAAATAAAATCTTAATTGAAATGATGGATTTTAACATTGTTTTCAGCTTAAGTTAAAATTACAGTCAACATATGTAAATTCATATAGAGTCTTGGTTAAAATTAGTCTTAAATTATATAACATTGTCTCTTTGTTGATGGCTGTTATTGCTTCCACTGGACTAGGTTAGGCAGTGATCATGTAGAGCCAGTAAAGTGACATCAGGGTGTAGAGACAGAGGGTGGACAGTAGTGCGTAGAGCCAGGCGAATCAGAGAACATGGAGGTGTGACGAGAGAAGTTGGTTTATAAATAGCAACCATGCCAATATGCTTGGACAGTAATCATGCTGAGCTGAGTGTTCTGTGCGTGTTTAATTGAATATAAGTATTTTTACGCATTTTAATAAGAGGAATGTGCACAACGTGCCAGTAATTATGTATTTTACAGGCAAGCTTCTCTCAATAGTACAACCTCAATCTGAAAGATGGAAAACTATTTGAACTTTCTTCGTATAATAATCTACGGATAAACAGATCCGTTATAGTTGGACAGTGAGCAAGTAGGTGGTAAAGTACAGTACAGCATGGACAGCTATGGGTACAAGGGATAACTTGGGTCCTAATGAACGGATCGCTTTCTCTCGGTCAATTAATGGTTGGCAGAGCGAGTGTGATGCGACGAGATGTAATGCCAGTCAGTGGCGTAACTGGCGGCGGCAGCGACTAGCCACTAGCTACCAGCCACTGGACTGGTTTGGTAATGAGTTGCGTCATTGCGGACAACTGCCACACTCACACAAGCTGGCCGACCCACAGCCACTGTCCCTACATGCCCACTGTCCACTCTACTGTCCCTGCACAATCACTGACATTCGACCGTCCTCGTTAAACCTACTGTCCGTTTTACGATTATTCTTGCCAACTGGCCTTTCTTCTTTCAGATGATATTCACTATCCATTATTTTTCTGTACCTTGATGGTTTTCAATGTGTTAACTGTCCACCCTACGTTCCACTGTACTTTCCCTAAATGAATATACAGTTAATGTATACTGAACATTTTACTGCCCCTTCGTGGTCAAATCCTAGGGAAATTATCTGTAAAGGTAACCTTTACCTGGTTAGAAAACTGACCTAAAATGTGCACTTTATAACCGGCTTTCGCTGAGCAAGATAGCCAAAACACGACGATGTGTTGGTTTTGTATAGGGGTTCAAGTCACACATAGCCATTGGATGTTGTCAGAGCCCAGATGGTAGGTATACAATTTAAAAATAATATTATGTATATAATCCTATCATGTTAATACAATTTAGGTTGACGATTTTTAAAATACTTTTAATATATTTTCACTTTATTACTTTTAACTTGAATTATCGGGTCTCAAGTATAATCCTTACCACAAATATTCAGTACATTCGGTACACCAATGATGACTGCACTTTTTGAATCGAATGCGCCTTTTCTGTCATCATAGCTAATGTCATAAGGTAACAGCTACCTACATAGGGATCACCTTGAACATATAATGGCCGGGATTTAAATTATAGATCCTGCTACAACACGATTAAAATCAAATATAAAAGTTGAAATAATATGTAACAATAAAATTGTATTCCAAAGATGAATATTCTCCTGGTATAAAACTCGCCGCAGAAACATCTGTGTAATGTTTGCAATTTTAATTTGAAATTGCTTTAATAAAATTTAAGGGACTTTACTACAAAATAAAAAATACATTAAAATCCTTTGAAAGTTTTTAACAAATTCAATATTTTATTTTTAAATGTTACTTTGAACACTCAAATGTCTAGCAAAACTGTTTTTGAAATTACTGACTATTGTTAACACGTTTGCTTGTATTAATAAACAACAAATACAATCAATATACCACAACTAGTTTCCAAGTTTCATCAATGTACATTCATAAATAATCGAGATATCAAATTTTATTTATTCTCCATAAGGATAACATTGGATAACGTACTGTGTTTAGCACTTTGAGTATCTCTGCAACGAATGGACGTAGGAATCACAATTTAAATACCAAAATGATTGTTTAGTAGAGCTGAACCGATTGGTAGAAGCAAATGTGAAGTTTACAGTAAAATTAACTGTGGAAAAGCTAAAAACCTTTTTCCCATTAGATTAACATGGGAGATTTTATGAACACGTTTTTTTTATTTGATACGCAACCACTTTACCTTGGTTAATAATTCAAAATACCATATTGTTTGGGTTTTTAAGCTCTATAAAATAGTCAACACCAAAATTGTGTTTAAAATGTTTTAGGGTAAAAAATTCAAAAAACTGATTTTTGAAAAATATTAAACCCCCATAAAAACCCCCTTCCTATAGTCCGATCTTTCTGGTTTTCGAACTTAGTCATGAATGTTGCTTTAAACGTTTGTGCCAATTTTAATTGCAATTTTTGTTTCAAAAGTTATCGAGTTAACGGCACACACACATATATGTATATATACATTTGAACGAATAGTGTTTTTGGTATCTGGGGACCTCAAAACAGAAAGTTATCATGGTCTCGGCCTTAAGTCTTACCATGAGAAGGTAATACCATGAACAAGGTAATATCTACATTTTTAATTAATAAATCATAGTACAACATTTTCGTTTTGTACTGTAATGTTTAAGCCATTTCTTGCGAGTGTTACTTTGATATGTCAATTTGGAAAACAATTAAATAATCTTCGTATGGTTTCGTGCAACAAACAGAATTTCCCATGATACATTTTTCTTTGTCGGAAATTGTGTACTTGTACTCAAGTATCTTTTTAAACACTCTTACAAAAACAAATATTCAACTTTATTTTAAACTAGCGTTATAACTCCCTTGATAAGACTCGGTGTCAAAGCGTTCTCGGCGTACGGAAATAAGCATTCAAGTCCGGTTATTACTGGAGGGTTAAGAATTGACCAAGGACATCGATTCTTCAGCAATTTCAGGTGGGTGTTGCCCAAATAATTTGGTTTAATAAAACACCCCAACTATGAATAGGAAAGCCATTCCAATCAGGTAAAATATTTTAAAATTTTCTTTAGGAAATATATTCAATAGAACCATATTGAGTATATAGTTTTATACTAAAGAGAACAAAAGTAATTAATTTTATGCCTCAGATTACTTGGTATAAAAATATAAAAAATCTTATCTTAGCAATCTAATAAAATAAATTATACCTTCAACACAAAAATCAAACATTTCATTTTACAAACTTGCGTTTTAATAGGCTTTACGTTGCTAACGAATTTTACATTCTTTTATTTTCCCACTAAATTTTCCACGAGGGAGTAATTTTTTCCATGATAATATCTCTGCTCGGGGTCATGAAGGGTGATTTGACATCTTTCCCCTTACCAAATTTCAAAAATCGGTAAGCCTTATGGCGATCTCTTCTTCGGTTGGAGGCTGCTGGATTTCGGCAGAGGGTTGCCGATGGGTCCATCTTTCATTCTCTTTCAGCAGCTACATCCTCGTACCTCTTTCAGTATTTGGTGACAGCCACCTCCTCTTCATCTGACACCTTATCTCTTCCTCTCTGTTGGAGGCTGCTGGATTTCGGCAGAGGGTTTCCGATGGGTCCATCTTTCATTCTCTTTCAGCAGCTACATCCTCGTACCTCTTTCAGTATTTGGTGACAGCCACCTCCTCTTCATCTGACACCTTATCTCTTCCTCTCTGTTGGAGGCTGCTGGATTTCGGAAGAGGGTTGGCACAAGGTTTCGTCTCTCATCCTCTTCCAGCACCTCTATTTTTCACCTCTAACCTCCTGCCATTTTTCAGTATTTAGTGACTTCCACCACCTCCTCCTCTGACGCTGTAATCTCTACTTCTGTTGGAGCCTGCTGGATATTGGCAGAGGGTTGCCGATAAATCCTTCATCCTCATCCAGCAACTAAATATGTTATATCCATCCACCTACAATTTTGGTATATTTGGTAACAGCTACCACATCTTCCTAACTCAGACTAAGAGGAAGCTCATAACAAATTAATCAAATCGTTTCCTAGGGTTTTAAAACTTATGAACAATACGTTGTCAGATAATTTTTTTTAACTGTCGATTTTATCCAAGGTATTTTTTTTAGAAAATAATTGATTATTTATATTTTAACTTTATTAATATTACTGCTAGTTTATCATAACTCATCGTTTTAGCGAATTTCCCGCATAGGAAAGAAGCTATTACCGTAGTCGGCATGGTAAGACCTAGACCCGGGACCATGATAACTTTTCGTTTTGAGGTCCCCAGACCCCAAAAACACCATTCGTTCAAAACTGTAGATATATAAAGGGTGTCTCACGTAAGGTGTCTCAAACAGATTGCAGACGAACCAATTGACCTAGAAGGATGAAATAAAATTATTTCCCACTAAATCGACCCCAAAGAATATCAGAAAAATATTTTTAGTTTGTTAAAAATACAGGGTGTTCCAAAAATGGAGGGTCACAAGTTCGAATCTCGGAATTTTCAAAAATAACCATATATAAAGTTATACATAATTTTAAATCTCTGCTTTCGACTATTATTTTGGCAAAAACATAACTCACTTATCTTAATCCGTTTCAAAATGGCGGCCATTTTTTTGAGAAATATTGACATTTACGGAATACTCTGTATCTGCTAAACCACAAGAAATATCTTAGTTCTGGTTCAAAATTCTTACTCGTTTTAAAATCAGCGTTACCCTTATATGCTACATGACAGTATTTAAAACAAAATTAAAAAGTACAAAATACCCCCGTCGCAGCAAACCTGCGTACTCAGCGAATTTCCAATGTATAATATATGTCTTAATACCACATAAAGCCGCAAACCAAGTTTCATAAAAATATATTCTCATATAAGCGATTTGTATTATTCTCTATAAGAATAACATTGGTAATGAGTACGTAGGTTTGCTGAAACAAGGAACAGAAACAATTGGTTTTTATGCAAATATAAATAAAATTTAACTAAGCGAAGCCACATACTAAGTTTCATCAATATTCAATCATAAATAAGTGCTGTATAACATTCTAGTTATTCTCCATAAGAATAACATGGGGGCTGAGAAAGCAGGTTTGCTGCAACAAGGATCAGAAAAATGGGTTTTTATATAATTATCAAATATAACTCAACCAAGTGAAGCTACATACTAAGTTTTATTAATTTATGTTCATAATTAAGGGAGTCATTACATTTTACTTATTCTCCATAAGAATAACATGGGGGCTGAGTACGCAGGTTTGCTGCTACAGGAGTAATCAACAAAAAATCAATTTTTTGTGCAAATATCAATATACCAGTACTACGTGAAGCCACATACCAAGTTTCATCAACATACATTCATAAATAATCGAGATATCAAATTTTATTTATTCTCCATAAGGATAACATTGGACAACGTACTGTGTTTAGCACTTTGAATATCACTGCAACGGTTGGGCGTAGAATCACAATTTAAACACCAAAATGATTGTTTTGTGGAACTGAACAGATTGGTAAAAGCAAATGTGAAGTTTACATTAAAATAAACTGAGGAAAAGCCAAAAACCTTTTTCCCATAAGATTAACATGGGAGATTTTATGAGCAGGTTTTTTTGGATTTTCTCCGCAACCACTTAACCTAGGTTAATAATTCAAGATACTAAATTATTTGTTTTTTTAAGCTCTATAACATGGTCAAAACCAAAATTAAGTTTTTTAAAAATTGTAGGGTGAAAAATGCAAAAAACTGATTTTTGGAAAATTTAAAACCCCCATAAACCCCCCTTCCCATGG
The DNA here is from genome assembly GCA_963675035.1 of Allygus modestus. Lineage (NCBI taxonomy): Eukaryota > Metazoa > Arthropoda > Insecta > Hemiptera > Cicadellidae > Allygus > Allygus modestus. Next base: position 234,815,753 of record OY776112.1, read on the forward strand.
TCCGATTTTTCTGGTTTTCGAACTTAAAGTCATGAATGTCATTTTATACATTTGAGCCAAATTTCATCAAAATCGGACGTTTTTTACTCAAGTTATCGTGTTAACGGACACATATATAGATATATATATATATATATATACCCCCGTAGCAGCAAACCTGCGTACTCAGCGAATTTCCAATGAATATATAAACGTCTTAATACTACATAAAGCCACTTACCAAGTTTCATAAAAATATATTCACAAATAAGCAATATATATAATTTTAATTATTCTCCATAAGAATAACATTGGGGCCGAGTATGCAGGTTTGCTGCAACAAGGAACACAAAAAATGTGTTTTTATGCTAATATCAATATAACTCGACTGGGTGAAGTCATATACCAGTTTTTATTAATTTATGTTCATAATTAAGGGAGACATAGCATTTAATTATTATCCATAAGAATAACATGGGGCTGAGTACGCAGGTTTGCTGCTACGGGGGCCTTTGGCAAAAAATAATTTTTTTGAGCAAATATCAATTGACCACAACCAGATGAAGCCATATACCAAGTTTCGTCAGTATACGTTCATAAATAAGCGAGATAGAAAATTTTTCTTTTCCTCCATAAGAATAGCATTAGACAACGTACTGTGTTTAGCACTTTCAATATCTCGGTGACCAATTGACGTAGAGAAATGATCAAAATACCAAATTGTGTGTTTTTTTAAGTTGAATCCAATGATAAAAACTAAAATTTGATTTTTTCAAAAATTACATGTAAAAAATTCAAAAAACCCATTTTTGGGGTACAAAACCCCCCCAAAATACCCCTTCGGATGGAGCGATCTGGCTGGTTTTCGAACTTAAAGTCATAAATGTTGCTTTACACGTTTATACCAAATTTCATCAAAATCGGATCATTTTTACGAGAGTTATCGTGCTCACGGACACACATATATATATATATATATATATATATATATATATATATATACAGTTTCGAACGAATGGTGTTTTTGGGGTCTGGGGACCTCAAAACGAAAAGTTATCATGGTCCCGGGCCTAGGTCTTACCATGCCGACTACGGTAATAGCTTCTTCCCTATAGGGGAAATTCGCTAAAATACTTTGTTTGAAAATGTTTATGTTCCCAAAACTCCAGAAAGTCAACTAGAAAAGTATGTCAAAAATTATACCATATTAAAGCTCTAGGAAATCCTTGCAACCAACCTTACACCAACCTCGTATCTCTTTTGTTTTCTAGCAATCAACAAAAATCATCATTTCCCCATATAAAGTGCATGTGATTGGTGAGTAACACATGACTTACAAATTATTCTGAGGCCTCTTTTACAAATGGGTTATGTATAATTTAGATGCATTTCAAATGGGGAAATGGTGTTTTTATTGATTGCTAAAAACCCTTAAGAGATACGAGATTGGTGTAAATTAGAAAGTTGCTAGAATTTCCAAGACCTTAAAGATGACATACTTTTTGACATAGGTTACTATTTGACTTTCTGAAGTCTTGGGCACATAAACATTTTCAAAAAAAAGTATTTGTTATACTCTTGTATTTTGTTTTAAATACTGTTATTTAGCATATCAGGCTAACGCTGATTTTAAAACGAGTAAGAATTTTGAACCAGAACTAAGATATGTCTTGTGGTTTAACAAATACAGGGTATTCCGTAAAATGTCATATTTAAAAATAAAAATGGCCGCCATTTTGAAACGGATTAAGATAAGTGGGTTATGTTTTTGCCAAAATATTAGTCGAGTGTAGAGCTTTAAAATTATGTATAATTTGTATTTCAAAATTCCGAGATTCGAACTTGTGACCCTCCGTTTTCGGAACACCCTGTATTTTTAACAAACTAAAAATATTTTTCCGATATTCCTTGGGGTCGATTTAGTAGGAAATAATTTCATTTCATCCTTCTAGGTCAATTGGTTCGTCTGCAATATGTCTGAGACACCTTACGTGAGACACCCTGTATATAATGTATGTGTCTCTGAGCACGATAACTCTCGTAAAAAATGTCCGATTTTGATGAAATTTGGTACACACGTGTAAAGCAACATTAATGACTTTTAGTTTGAAAACCAAACAGATCGATCTATCCAAAGGGGTATTTTGGAGGGGTTTTGTCCCAAACAACAATTTTTTAATTTTTTACACATAATTTTTGAAAAAGACTAATTTTATTTTTAATCATAGGATTTAGCTTAAACAAGACACAATTTGGTGTTTTGATCATTTATCTACGCCTATTGGTTACGGGGATATTAAAAGTGCTAAACACAGTACAGTACGTTGCCCAGTGATATTCTTATAGAGAATAAGAATAATTTTATATTTCGCTTATTTATGAACGTATACCGACCAAACTTGGTATATGGTTTCATCTGGTTGTGGCCTATTCTCATTAGCACAACAAAACAATTTTTACCGATGGTTCCCGTAGCAGCAAACCTGCGTACTCAGGCCCCATGTTATTCTTATGGAGAAAAAGTAAAATATGTCTCCCTTAATTATGAACATAAATCAATAAAACTTGGTATGTGTGGCTTCACCTAGTTGGGTTATATTCATGTTTGTATAAAACCCATTGTTTGTGATCCTTGTTTCAGCCGCTATGTTATTCTTATGGAGAATAATTAAAATATCATAAATCTTTTATTTATGATTGTATAATTTTGATGATAATTTTGATTTTGATTTTGCTTTCTTTTTCTGTGTGATTAAACTTGGTAATTGGATCTATGTGCTAATAAGATACATATATATGCATCGGAAATTCGCTTAGTACGCAAGTTTGCTGCTAAGGGGGTATTATATAATGTTTACATATTTAAATATTAATAAACAGTCAATACAAGTTATTCAATTCAATTTCACTATTTTATTATAGTTTATAATGTAATACTGCAATTTTTGTAATGTATACCAGTTGGTGCCGGTCGAAATTCAACGGGTACAATATTGATAAGGTTGAGTATTCGAAGGATGACTAAACCGTACGGGAATAGTCACCAACAGTGGAATATTTGTAGTTTTTCTAAATTAGCACAATGTGACTTACGACTTCTCTCTTCTCTCCGTAACCCTGATTTTTTTAATGTTTTTATTAAATAAGAAACAGAGCGGAATAAATCATTTACATAACCTGAAAAAGACGTCTTATGACCAACGAGATGTAAATAATATAGAGCTCTCGTCTCGTGTTAAAAATGTGAAGCCTCACTGGAGGATATTTTTGTAAACAAATCATCTGGTCAAAAAGTAATAAACAGTAACATAACTTGTGAAGAGAGGATATGATTGGTTAAACATATAGTTTCCGTGGATACCGGAGAGTTTAGATGGTTAAAATGGGGGTCAGAATATAGGCACAGTTTTTTACCCCAGACGAGAACTCTTAAGAAATATACCTCGTTGCTTATGAAAATATTTGTAATTTTCTTGTCAATTAACTGAATGGAGCCAAGACAGCACTGTATATTTATTGCGGACTTGGTTGAATTATTTTATTTAATCAGCTGATTACCGAAATATATGTTTGCAAATACATTCCTAGGATGGTTCATGACTATCCTCATAGATTCCAGCATTGACTCATAAAACATATTCTACGTTATCTCGCTTATTAGATCGTTTTAGAGCGTTTACGAACATATAATTAATCCAGTCGGCTGCTCTAAAACTTTTACCAATTGAATGTTACATCGGCAGTACACAACCTGCTTACTCTATTTTTTCCAAACCAACTTTGTTTTGACAAGTTGAACTTCGTAGACCCACGGAGAAATAATACGAAAAACTAAGAGACGAAATAATAGAGGCGAAACTAAAAATGAATAACATGGGACTTAGCTACTTAAAGGGTTATGTATACTAGTAGAATGTGTACCCGTTCTTCGCACGGTTAAAAGCTGTAATAAATACAAATCTATCAGCTGTTGGAAATTAAATACGTTTAAGTGTGTTTAAACTCATCCTTTTTCTTTATATTTGTGCCCTTAGGGGAAATCTTTAAAAATGTTTCTGCAATTTGCTCACCGAGACCTCTTATTCAAGTATAGGGTTGATGGGTGTCAGACTTATGGGTTTCACAAAGGTTCCTTGGTAAATGAAGCTTTACATATATATATTGTTGATTGTATTAATTAATATCATAATTGTAACATTGAGAACAAATATTAGGCCTCTCTTCATCGGGTTCGCCTGAATCGACTTCAGTAATTGCAATATATGCGATCAGAATCAGAATCATAAATCAGAAATCTTTATTGCCATTGACCAATACAATGATTGAAATTGGTATTGTCAAGTTCTTAAACATAAATGTAAAAATGTAAATAACTTAGTCTAACAGTCAGGTAATTTCAATCTCAGACTCAACAAATTCTTTTAGGCTATAAAGTGGATTACATACCAGCCATATGTGTACCTTGGACTTAAAGCTAGTAAGGCTGGTAGCATGTAGAGATTCAGGCAGCTTATTGTAAAATTTCACACAATTTAACTTAAAATAATTACCTGTAATGGCCAGCCTGTGGTGTGGTATGTCCAAATGTCCTTTTAGCGAATTTCCCCTATAGGGAAGAAGCTATTACCGTAGGTCTCATGGTAAGACTTAAGCCCGAGACCATGATAACTTTTCATTTTGAGGTCCCCAGATGCCAAAAACACCATTCGTTCAAATTTTTATATATGTATATATATATATATATATATATATGTCCGTAAGCACGATAACTCTCGTAAAAAAGGTCCGATCTTAATGAAATTTGGTACAAATGTGTAAAGTACCATTTATTTGAACAAGTTCGAAAACCAGATGAATCGCACCATCCGAAGGGGGGTTTTTGGGGGGTTTTGTACCCCAAAAATGTGTTTTTTTTGGGTTTTCACATGTAATTTTAATTTAAATCAAATTTTAATTTATACCATTGAATTCAGCTTAAAAAACAAACAATTAGGTATTTTGATCATTGCTCTACGTCAATTGGTTACTGAGATATTGAAAGTGCTAAACACAGTACGTTGTCTAATGTTATTCTTATGGAGAAAAAGAAAAATTGTATATCTCGCTTATTTATGAACATAAACTGGCAAAATTTGGTATATGGCTTGATCTGGTCTGGTTTATTGTTGTTTGCACAAAAAACGATTTTTCACCTATGGTTCCTGTAGCAGCAAACCTAGGTACTTGGTCCCCATGTTATTCTTATGGAAAATACTTAAAATGTTATATATCGCTTGTTTATGAATGTATATGGATGAAACTTGGTATGTGACTTCACTAAGATGAGTTCTATTGATATTTGCATAAAAACCCATTATTTTGCGTGCCTTGTTGCAGCAAACCTGCGTACTCATCCCCAATGTTATTCTTATGGAGAATAATTAATATTTTAAATATCGCTTGTTTGTGAATACATTTCTTATGAATCCTGTTAAGTGTTATGTTATATATTCATTGGAAATTCGCTGAGTATGCAGGTTTGCTGCGACGGGTGTATTTTCCTTGTATGGTGTGTGTGATAATCTTGCCTGGTGCGAAATGCATGTATGTTGGTTTTGGTGTATACTTCACAGAGTCTGATTTATCAAAATGTTTATACAAGGTATGATATGATAACATGGTATCCCTCTTTCTCTCTAAGTTGTCATTGTACCAATTCAGTTTTTTTCTTAATACTACTTGTCTTACAACTAGGCTTAGATTTTTTCTTTACAATCGGAGAACAATAATACCAAAGGTTGACAAATTTGTTGAAAAAAAACTATCAAAATCACCCCCGGCATCATCCGCCTTGCAGTCAATATTTTCCCAGGATTCATTTTGTAACAATTCGTAGAAAAGTTTGACTTGTTTCTCATTTTGTTTTCTAACAAAACTGCTTTGATCTTTATCGTTACAAGTCTGATAATTTATACAAGTAAAATATTTAAAAATCAGTAGATCATGGTCAGCGAGGCTACCTTGTAACAGAGATACCTCATAAAATTACCAAGAAAAATTAACTATGATATTGTCAATACAAGAATCTGTCCTAGTCGGGAGTTTATTGCTACATACTAAGTTAAGAGACCGTAGTAAGTACATGAAGTTAACTGAAGTTTGATCCAACTTCTTTGACATTTCAATATTAAAGTCCCCGCAGACAATTACTTTCCCGTCTCCTCTTAAAAAAAATTTCATTGCCCTTTCAAACTGATCTAAAAAAAGACTAGAATCACTATTAGGTGACCTGTATGACATTAATTATGATTGTCTTGTCATTAACTAGCCTTACACCACAGATTTCAGTTTAAGTCAGAAGGGAACCTACTAAGATCAACTAGTTCAAATTCAATACCTTTTTTTATATAAATAGCTAAACCACCATTGACACTAGATCTACATACAATGCTAGCAACAACATAATTTTGTGGCACAAAAATATCTACTTGTTTCTGGGTTAACCAGTGTTCAGAGAGACAAACTATGTCTACATTTTCCTGGTGGCAGAGATGTTCAAGAGACAGAATTTTGTTCCTAATACATTGACTATTTACTTGTAGAATAGTTAAATATTTACCCCTGTCAAAATCAGATTCAAGATTGCATTTGTTACTTTTGCAGGTTATGTCATAATTGGCCCTATCTGGAATGGTTGCCTTAAAAAACTATTACTACTGGACTTACTAGACATAGAGTTAACAACATTCTGCATTCTTACAAGACTAGAAAGTTCTGGAGTGTTGAAGCCGGTGAGAGGAGATACTTCCTCAGCGTCTGCGTGCGCAGCAGGGTGTCTAGGTGTCTCTGTAGTATTTTCCGATGCAGGCCCAACCGTTGGGGATACAGCTGACTCAGGATGATCGCAGTCCTTGGAGATTGATTCAGTAGAGGTGGTCAGATGTCTTCTTGGAGTCAACAGGTTAGCTTTGGTAGAATCCGCAGGATTTCTGATTGTCACAAACAGATCACTGTCTGCGGGTCTAAGTATAGTGTCCTGCACCGATCAAAGACTCTACCATTTCAAGTATCATCTTAGTTATGGTTTTTTCCATTGCGGTTAAAATGAAGTCCGCGTTTAGTAAACATATGCCTAGGCAACTCATTGAGTGGCAAGTACCGTGCATGAGGTGTTCTTAAAGCCAGATGTTGAATTTCAAAATTGATATAGTCCACACTAGCACCAACCTGCAGCCTAGTATGTTGAACTATAATACCAGCTAAAATAACATTGGTGTGTTTTGTAAATTCCAGTACCGCTCTACAAGTCTCAACTATTTTGTCCTCTTCATTTAGTATGCGATTATTTTTCCCCGCCACTACAATCACAGTGTTCTTTTTAGTGAAATTTTGTGCTAAACCACACAAGTTCTTCGTAACAGATGCTAAATCGGCATTTGGCTTGAAAAACACTGGATATTTAGGTCCTTACTTTGTTGCATGTCCCTAAGATTGTTACACAAGTGACGTCCATGACTATCCGCTATTATCATTACTGAAGGTAGGTTGCTAACCGACCTGCGGGGCAGTGACTCAGCTCTAACTGTTGAGCTTACTGCAGGTTTGGTTTGGGGTTGTGTACTATGCATAAGATTATGCAGTTTCGGATTAGGCCTAGGCCTATTGAGTGGTGGAAAATTATTCATGGATAGGTTCACTTTGTTTGTTGTGCAGTTTTCCTCTTTATGTTCACTATATCCAATGGTTGATTGTGCCTGGAATCTATTTTCACTCACCAGGCTAACAAAGTTTGGAGATGTTTGCTGTTTATCCGGCTGTTTAGGAAATTTGTAACTTAAAACTTCATGGTTAAGGGGGCCCTTTTCAGCAATGCTAATCTTCTCCCTCAGCAGGTTAATTATTTCGTTTTTCGGAGCTATTTTATCTTTGAGTGAAGATAACTGCTCCATTAGCTCATTAATTATAGTTTTGTCTTCAATAATTTTCTTATTTAATGTGATTAATTGAGCTTTCAAATGCCAATTTTCCATATTAGCAGCATCACAGGATGCAGATTTTACCTTCAATTTATCTTTCTCACATTCTAGGCCTGCAAGTTTTTCACTGAGTTTTTTTAAGGAATCGTCTGCTTCATTTTCAAGTAAGGATACATTGTTTTTTAATTGATCATTTTCAAATATAAACTGATAAAGTTCGTCAGTGACATTCAGCACTTCTATATCGTCTTCCGTATCCAGCAGGAAGATATAATTTTTACTTCCAAGTTTAAGTTCACTTCTGACACTTTTTTTGTCCACCACATTAACAGTTTTTCCACTTCTCAGCATCATAATAGAGTTTTCACTTGGTTCCATTTAAAATAAGAAATTGAAAGACGCTTTGATAATTAATGCAAGGATCTATTGTAACACGCAACCGAGTGTACACAAGTTTACTTGGAATAACTGAATCGAACTTTCAACTTTTAAGGCCTATTATCATGTGATCAGAGTGTACTTCGACGCCGTTAACTGGCTTTAGCGTCGTCTGCTATCCTCGTTACAACAAGCAATCATAGTTTTGGATTTTTATGTGAAAAAAATGTATTTTCACTTATATCTTGCTACCCGTATTACAATATTGAACTAAGGCAGTCAAAATATGTACATTAACTATCAAGAGAGGTCACAAAACAAGCTAGAGAAAGCACTTCAATCCAAAATGGTATAACCTCAAATTTGTACGAGATTATATTTAAAGTCTAATTACACGTAAAGCCTTCGTAGAAAATTAAGTTTTGATTATTGTACATACAAATCACTCCCTAAGCAATACTTTGCATTGATTTAACCGTCCACCAATTATTATTGATCTATAAAACTGACAAAACAAAACCTAGAAAAGGCACCGTCGTGAAGTTCCAGGCTTGACCGTTCACCCAATGACAAACAACTGCTTACAAATTATCCTATTTGTATGTTTTATGAATAAATAAATAATTAAATTACTCTCCGTTTAACATGAGTTAATTCAATTTACCAAAGGTTTTTGAGATGTTTTGATTAAAAAACTAATACCAGTTTTCACAAATAAAGATAACGTTCTCCTATAGTGTGAGTAACTTAATAGTTTATGATGTTTTAAGGATTCATCCACCCTTATGATGCATCGTTATAAGATACTGACCACTAATGATTTTCTCTAAGCCAGCTGGTTGATGTTGTCACAAGATATAGCTATTTTGTCTGATCTTAGATACACAATAGACGTGTTTTAATAATCAGCTGGTTAGAGAAACATATAATAGTGACTTATTTTGAGTGTTTTAATAGTGGCTTGAAAGGGCCAAAGCCTTTCAATACCTTTCTCCAATACTCTGCCTCATCTGATTTTCATTCTGAGAATTTCGTTTTTGACATACTGTAGTTTTATTTACAATCTGTTAAATTAATATAACAATAAGTAAGTGTGATATTATTTTACATGGCATGAGTTAATAACTACCCAATGGTAGCATTAACATAAAAATTGTATTTACAAATCTTAAGGGTAGGTAATAGAACATTATAAGTAGGATCACATGTTTTAATGTAAACAAATGCAGAGTTTTTAAATCCCCATGTTTTTCTTGAGGAAGAAGTGTTACGCTATTTCTCGATTGCTGGTAACTTTTAAGAAATAGGCCTACTGCGATTTTTCCCGAGTCACTGGGATCGAGACCTTTAATTTTACCCGACCCCCATCACCCTGCGATTTGCCAAACTCCCACAATTTTGACTTAAACATTTCGCTTACAGAATTATACATAAAGATAGCATGATTACAGAGCAAACGTTTTTTCAGTAACCTATATGATTTTTAACTAACATGTTTAAGTTAGGAGGATGTGTATGTGTGTAATAACTTTCCCTTTAAGAAAGTTATGAAACATCACGTTTTATCAATTAAAATTAGAGCAGTTTTCCTATTTATATTTCTGTCAATACATTGCAAAATAGGTAGTTTAATTGGCTTATTGTTGTTGCTTATTTATGTGGACTATGTTAAGGAGATTGAATTATTTATAAGCGTAAACATAAACACTTTACTGCTGTATTTATAATTGTTTACGCTCAATTCCTCTCTAGCCTTTTTCGTAAATGACATTTTAAGAAACCCGATATATTATCCAGATCTTTATTCAGTTAAACATTTCAACTTTACCATTCCATTAGAACCCTAAAATTACAAGGTTTAGTATAACGCTAAATACATAAAAATAGATTATACTCAAAGTGCATTTTACTCTTTTTCATTTTCTTATTCAAGAGTTCTGAAGACGTTACTATGAATGAATTTGAATTTAATGAAATTTTAATTTGTAGGCTCTTTATATCCTATATTATAGCGTATTGCTTAATTTCTTTGCCAACCAACCGTGGAACTAGCAGTAACGTGGTCGGCCATTGTGCCGTCTCTAGGGGTTGCTCTCCGCGGGGGTCGTCCTACCTGGCCCTCCTGTCCTACATCCATTAGGTCGCCTTTGTTTCTCGACCTCAACTGTTTTTAAGACTCGCAAAACTTTCTCTGCTGTAGAAAATGCAAGTTGTTTTGCTGCAATAATAACCTTGACCACGGCTTTACCTGCGAAAGAAACCGTGACTGAATAGAGACTTCCATGAGCACCTCTGCCGCCCTCCCCCCTCGTAGCAACCAACGTGTTTCACGCGGCGAAGCAGATTTTTCGGCAGAGTAGACCAAATCCTTTAATTGTCTTATTCTTGCCTCACAACTGACTGAACAATAATCGAGCAAATCCAATTGGATCTTGCCTCATAACCTAACCGAGTAAAACAGGTCCATTTTCGTCTTGAATTAAAACCCCTTTAAACATATTGTACAGTATCCTCACCATTTTAAAAATAGATTGGGAAGCTAACGCCGATATGACGAATAACTACGAGTTTCACTAACTCACAATTTTTCCCCGCATAAAGAGACAATAGTGAATAGTCTTTAAAATAATTATACATTACAATGATGTCAAATTTTAGTATGCATTTTTTAAATCAATAGTATCAATAATAGACAACTGTAACTATTAATTTATGGCATGAAACATATTATACATGAATTACCTAGAAGTAAAATTAAGAAAATTGAAGTAAATTGATTATTTGAGATAATTACTAGTATTATTACTCGGAAAATAATTATCCTTCGCCAATTACTGCTGGTTCGTTTTTGCTAATAATGCAATTATTGCTACTAACAGGATATCCTGATGGGCCGGTGTATTGATAAGTGGGTACATTGACCTTTGTGCATTATCGTGATGAGAGGTCAGGTTTAACTCTAAATCAGTGCCTCCAAAATGAGGGTACAACGTTGTTCTTTTGAAAATGTTTAAAACACTTTTTATGAAATTACAGAATTTATTATTTCATGGAGTTAGTTTTTTAAACTTTTCCTTTTTTGATGTGTTCAACTCTATTCAGATAAAAACAACTATTTAATCCTATATAATAATAGCGTGTACAAGGTGACGTGTAACCACCTATTCCAAGTAAACTACTAAACGTAGAGAGGCCAGGTTGGTGTCAAAAGATTTCCCTTAGGCCGAGGTTGATGAAAAAATACGATATCCTAAATGTACTCAGTTATACGTTTGCAATCGGCAAAAAACACTGTTTTTTGGCCTTTTTCGTCATCCCCATGTTTAAGGAACGTGTAACCACCTATTCCGAGTAAACTACTGAACGTAGAGAGATCGGGTTGGTGTCAAATGATTTCCCATAGGCCCAGGATGATGGAAAATACGACATCCTACATTTATTTAGTTATAAGTTTGTAAATGGCAAAAACACAGTTTTTATTTTGGCAATAATTGTTCATCAATCATTTTGTTTACCCTACTATGTGTTCACTTTCCCTTCATTGCATCCAAATTCAATACGACAGCTGAGTAAAGTTAGCAAGTTGAGCAAGTTGTGTTTGTAAACAAAGCAGACAACTATTCTTAATTCAATTCAGGTTTTTGGATTTAAATTGGCAGGCAATAAGCAACACAAATTAAATGCTGGGTAGAAGTAGAGTTACCCAGAGTTGTAAGTAGAGTTAAGTAGTAGTTAAGTAGTAGTAGTTAAGAGAGTAAGTAGAGTTAAATACTGTATAAAAGTGGCAGAAAAATTCATTGCAATTGAAATTCAGATTTAAGTATTCTATATTCTCTATTTAAACATTGTTGTAGAAGAGGAATAAAAAGAATTATACCTAAACTAGGTTTTAATAATCACAAAACAAGACATCTTAATATGTTAGATTATGATTATATTGGAGAATAAAGAAAGGAATGGTTTTAATTTATAAAAAATGATAAACAGGTGATAATAGAAGTAAGTATAAATAAATGTTTTAGAAAAGATACAATCTGAATTCTATGAAATTCGCCCCATCTGGGTGATGTAATCCTGCAGGAGAGCCGGAGCACGACGTTCTCTAGAACTTCGTCTAACTTTTGGACTCACAGTTTCTTGTTCTTGACTACTTTCAACTGATTGTTGATTTTGGGAGTGATTTAGAGAATAATCGAAATCAGTTTGGTTATTTCCAACTGGTAGGTGATTTTTAGAGCGATTCAACGAGTCAGTGAAATTAGCTGATAGAGGGTCTCTTAATGGTGATTCTTCACTAGCCCCTAATGGAGCAAGATGTCTAGTTGAAACTGTTGTCTCTCTTTCATTTGATAGTCTTACATGGGAATAATCCGGAGTTCCTTATAGAAGGTAGACCTTTTCAACATAAGGATCAAACTTAGACTGTCTCATAGAGTTCTTTAACAGTACGTGCCCTGGGTTCATCAGCCATGAGGGAGTTGTTGACCCATTAGTTGATTTCCTCTGAAAATTGAAGAGTCTTTCATGAGAGAAACTCTCATTAGTAGATGTCAATTTTATGTCAAATTAGTAGATAGATGTACATTGAAGCGACCGTATCGAGTGAAGGTCTTTTTGTACAACTTCTTCCCATTTTGTTATATTTAGATTATGATCTCTCAATGCCAGTTGAATTGTTTTCCAGATTGTTCCTACATATCGTTCAGCTTGCCCATTATTTTAAGGGTTGTATGGGGTTGTTCTACTAGTGGCTACACATACTGCTTGGAGGAATGACTTGAGCTCCTGAGACATAAAGCTGGATCCACGATCATTGTGAATGTATGATAAAATTCCAAAGAGTGAAAATAATTCTTTTAATTTAGAAATAACAGAAGCAGCAGTCATGTCATGACAAGGGAATGCAAAAGGAAAGCGGGAGTATTCGTCAACTATGACAAGTAAATAGTGATTTCTGGATTGAAATTAAATGGGTCCTTTGAAGTCCATGTTTAGTCTTTCAAATGGCTGTGTTGTTTTGGTCATATACTCTCATTCCGATAGAATCTGGGTTTGATTTCAGAACAGACTTTGCAGTCAGATGTACTTTTACGAACGTCCTCCAGCTAAAATGCTAAATTTTTACTTCTTACCCAATGGTACATTCTTGTTTCTCCAGGGTGACACAGCACTTCATGTATACATTTCAGTTTCATTAAGTTACCTTGAATTAACCCAAATATTCGAGAGAGCGCGTCAGTAGCTTTATTCTCTTTTCCTGGTCGATATATTATCTCATACTTGAAACAGGATAATTCTAATCTCCATCTCAACATTTTTGATTTTCCCGGAATGTTTCTCACTAAACATAAAAGATACTGATCATTGATCCGTAATGAGTCGAAAGTGTCTTCCTAGAAGATAATGGTGCCATTTTCTTATGGCTTCTACAATCGCATAAGCTTCCTTTTCGATTGAAGAATTATGCTGCTCACTTTTGTTCAATGATCTTGAGAAGAATGCAATAGGACGATTATTTTGTAACAAAGTAGCAGCAATTCCGAATTCCGAAGCATCGGTTTCTATTGTTAGAATACCTGAGTTGTCAACAGGTGATACAACTGATTTTTCAATATCTACCTTAAGCCCTTTAAAAGTGTTAATTGCTTCTTGATTAAAAGGGAGTGGACTCCTAATTAGTACCTGCAATTTTTCTGAAAACTTAGGAATTAATTCTGCAAAGTGAGAGAAATGCCTTGAGCACGTTGAAGTGAAGCTGTGTCTTTAGGAACAGGTAGGTTCCTCAGAGATTAGAGTCTTTCGGGAACTGGTCGAATGGATTTTTGGCTAATGACATATCCCATGAGATGAATAGTTTCCTTTGAAAAGTACTTTTCTCCACTTTAGAGTCAGGTTGTACTTATAAATTACCTTCATAAAATTCTTCAGATTTGTATTATGCTCCTGCTGATCCTTACTACATACAGTGACATCATCGAGATAAATGTCAACACCTTCCAAACTTTTCGATTGAACAATATCGGTTCAAGTTCTTTGAAAAGCAGGAACACCATTCCTAACACCAAAATATATGCGAGTGAACTGATAAAGCCTTCCACACGCCTCAAATGCAGTATACGGTTTATCCTTATCATCAATTGATATTTGATCGTAAGCACTTTTGAGATCAAGTGGAAAAAGATGTAACTCTATTTACAATATCCTCAATACGGGGTTGAGTAAATGCATCCAATTCTGTAAACATGTTGATAGTTTGTGAATAGTCTACAACCATTCTACGTCGGTGATTGGGTGAGGTACTCTCCTCAATAATACCATCTTTCAACAGATGCTGAATTTCATTTTCAATAAACTTTTGATCAAATACAGAGTGTCTTCGTGATTTGATTGCAATAGGTGTGCACTCAGGAGATAGATTTTGGAACAATTGGACAGGCATTTTGGAACAATTGGACAGGCTTTACGTTAGCCATCGCAACGCTACAAATATTGAGCGGAGCCTCGGCCCCTCCAAACTGGACTTGAACACACGAGTGTCGACTAAGAATATCATGACCGATTATGATGTCAGAACATAAATTAGGTAGTATACTGACGATTATGTTTTTGTAAATGTGATCTTTTAGTTTAAGATTAATTTTACACCTGCCCTTGACAGAAGAGCGTAAATTAGTTGATACAATATAAACTTCCTCAGCTGTACTGGGTATAATGGGAATTTTGAGCTTCAGAACTGTACTTAAATATATAAAACTATCAGAACTACCGGTATCAATAAGGCCATGAGATTGAGACTCGTTTATGTCAACCTCAACTAAGATTTTACTAAGACAAGATGTTAATGAGGCTACACAATTAGAAAACTTGTTTGATAATTTTTGATTATCATTAGTTTTAAATTTTCGATATACCTTCTCAAAATGGCCTTTTATTGTTGTTGTTTTTGTGAGGTTCTAGTGGGCGGGAAAGTCCCTGTCCCACTCTGGCTGCTTTAGGGCGCTTGGGCCCTCTTCGTCCGATAGCCTTTTATACCACAACCTCGGCAAATCGCATCCTTTGCAGGACAAATTGCCCTACTATGCTTCCCCAGGCCGCAAAAGCAACATTCGGGACTGATGGCTGCGACAGTTTCTTCCTTTGTAGATTCATTTTCAGGACCTCTTTTTAAGTTGTAAATCGATTCCCTGTTAGGTTGTTCAGCTGTTTCTGGAACAGCATTTAGTGAAGATTGAACTAGGTACTGTTGAGATTGCTGTTGAGCTAATTCGAGCGCCCTTGCTTGAGATACAGCGTCCTCCAAAGATAGAGTAGAGTTTTCAAGAAGCTGTTGCCTAATGTGTGCAGACTGTAATCCACCAATGAAAACATCTCTGATATTCTCATTTTTATTCATGTCTGCCGTAACAGCTCTGAAATTACAATCCTTCGATAGGCGTTTCAGAGCTTCTAAGAATCTGTCTATGGTTTCTCCAGCTTCTTGCCTTCTTGTTTTAAGCTTGTGTCTTGCAAAAATTTCGTTTACAGGCTTGGAATATATAGTTTTAAGAATACATATAGCCTCTTCATAGGTTTTACATTCACTGAAAAATTCAAATACTGACGGCAAAATTAAATTGATGAGCATCTTGAGTTTTTCTATTTCTTCTGCTTCAACCGACGAAAGGAAGTTCTGAAATGTCTTGAACCAATGTTCCCATTTGATTCTCACTCATTATTCATCAGGAAAGAGATTAAGCTTTTCTGGTCGTAATATTTTATCCATGAATGTGATTATTAAATTGTTGTAGAAGAGAAATAAAAAGAAAGAATTATACCTAAACTAGGTTTTAATAATCACAAAACAAGACATCTTAATATGGTAGATTATGATTACATTGGAGGGATAATGATAGCCATTATTCTTTCTTAAGTGCGATTTTAATAAGAGTATAAAAAAACTATGATTAAAGACACAAATACACGATTCAACAAAACGTAAATGGGAGGGGAGGGTATTTGTTAAGCTGATGATAAAATGCGAAGCTAAAAGGTAAGGCAATTTGTATAGTTCAGTAAACAATTTTTATGTCCAAAATTCAGTTTGATTTCACAGAGTAGTTCTCTGCTATATAATATCGTATAATATACCTTCTTTGCTATATTGGATGAAATTGGATGAAGGTAGATGAAACTCTGGTAAGAAATGGTGATAAAAGGGATAAGAAAACTAAGGACTATTTTTACGCATTACATTAATACATACATTTTTTTCAGTTTAGATAATTATGTGTTTTTTGTTGGTCTGTTTTTAGATAGTTTGTATGTCAGCAGACGAAATACAATTAAGTGTTGGAACACAAAAACAAAATATATATTTATGTAGACTGTGTTTATCTTTTTGTTATAAAAACAAGGAAAGCAGTTACAAAAGAAAAGTAAATTTATATTGCATATTAGAGCTCAAAGAAAAAAAAAGATTAAACATTTAATACAATTCTACTCAAGTTTTTAAGGAACAGAATTTGGCTTGAAGTTACATAAATCTGCATCTGATCCAAAACTAAACTAACAACAAAGTTTAAACTAAACCATCGAATTCTTCTTTTGGGCTATTTTTTGTGCAGGCGTATAAGTCTTTCGTAAAAAGGATATTGACACATTACTGAATATATTAATATGCAATATGCTTTGTTACAATATCATCTTACAATTTCGCACGGTGATTTCCCATATGATTACATGCATTTCAAAATTAGCGTTTTAAATAACCAACAGATATTTAGTTATAGATTTGTAAAGAACAATTTTGAAGCCCCTACATTTATTTGATTACTAATGAAAACTATTTGATTCGTGTTTTAAGCCCGTCAATTTTGACGGGCTAGTAACAGCTAGTAGCTTTATAATGGTTTGATTTATTTTAAATTCTTTGATCTGTATTTTTTTTTACATTGTTCTTACTTAAATGTATTTTACATTTGGTTTCTAAGATTTATTCAACTCTGGTCCTCTATTATTTTATTAGATTTTCTCGATTGCGGCGTTATGGATATGTACTTACTTTACCTAGCGTTAATTACCCAAAACCCAAGTGCCCTTTATCGGTCTAATCACTGTTAATCTTTCTGGTTCAAGGCACAATAGGCATTAACACTTTATATTACCTTCCTAATAATACTGTTTTTTTTAATATGACTTTTATATAGACGTTTACAAAATGTTTAAACAAATTAATACACTTCCTTATTTTGACAGCCCGCCTAATTATGTGATACTACTTATAAAATTATTGTTCACTACTAATGATGACTAACTTATGTGCTTTAAAAAACGCAACATATGCACTATCTATACCTTAAGTCTGAATTGTTGTGAGTTCATAAGTCTTTATACTGTAAAAATTATCAAAAGTATTTATTACTCATAACTACAAGCTAATAATCAAGGTCTACGTATAAATAATGTCACCAGGATACCAAATAATAGTGATTATTTTGAGGTATCAAGACAGACGAACCATGGAGAGTGCAGTACAGAGTGTGGATTGTGTTCCATTTATCTATGTCGTAACTTTGCATTACTGGGACTCAGGGGTTCATCCGAGCCGAACGTTCACGGATTCCTCTTCTCAAAATATCCAATTTGATATTATCTGTTGAAATATTAAATTTTGACTAACCACTCCAATCAGTAACGACCGATAGATATTCTGTGGTCTAGCAGTTCGTTAGATGCAAGTTCTTCTGCAACAACCAATTAAGATATGTCACACTGATTGAAACGACAGTCCTCCATAAGTACACCACACCTTAGCTTTTCTTCACAGTTGAACAAAACTGAAATGGATTGTCGAAATGAATATGTTAATCGAGTCAAACGATGTAGCCTCAGTCGGACCATTGACACGCCACCACACCCGTGCGCGCCGGAGCCGAAGGTCTCGAAAATCATCTCATGGCCGCACCCGACTGACAAAGGGAAGGGAAAAGTGTTTTATTCTTGTTTGCCAAAAGGTAATGCGGTGTTGCGCAGTCTCTAAACGTGTGCGACCTTGAAAAAAGACGTTGGTGTAAGGGGAAGCGGTAGAGGGGGAAAGTGAGTGAAAGAGAGTGGGGGCAGCCGCCGTGGGGAGGGAGAGGTGAGGGGCCGAAGAAAGGGAAAGGAACAGAACGAGTTGTGTAACGCGAATCAGCGGCTGCGCGACGAACGTGCCATGGGCCCTCCTCAGTGACTACGACTGTGACTGTGCCGGGATTGTGCTGTGTTTGTGACCATTATGGGATATTATTTTTTGGATTACTTTCACTCAGTCTGGTAAGTTTCGATGTATTTTTATCTCTGATTGATACCGCTTGTGTTATTGTTTTCGTCGGGATTTTGGCGCTAATTGGAGAGAGCGTCGGTTTTGTTTTTGTTCACTTTAGTTTTCACTGTTTTGTTGCTGCCTTGACGTGTTTTGTGTTTAGTATGTGTTTTTATTTGTAGTTTTGTAGTAGATTTTTGTTTAGTATTAACGCTCAGTTGTTTTAAGTTTTTGTTAGTTATTGTTTATTATTGTTTACATTTGCAACTTTGCGTTACTCAGATTCGGCGTGGTTATGCCATATTTTTTCCACTTGTTTAAACATAAAAAGTGTTTGTAAAAACGTGTTCGTGGGGTCCAGTTGTACGTACGTATGTACTTAATTTAGTTTAACAGAAACCTAACAAACTAGTTTTAGTTTTCTGTACATCGTTTTTGTATTCTTTCCAATCGCCATAAATTTGAAATGCCTATATCGAAATGCTAAAATTAAAATATAATTTTTACAACAAGTAAGGTATATCAATCAATCAATCAATATACGATGTTTATTTTGTTACTCTTGACTATTCAAAATTCAGTGTAACGAGCCAATTGCAGAGTAGACTAAACATCACTAACGTCCGCCAGAGTGAGGGGCGGGAGAGGGGAAAGCAATTTTGAGTTTAGGTTTGGCCCAGTTGTTGGTTTTACTCACCCACTACTTTCACATGCTTATTCTCTTATTACTTAATTTTTAAAATTTTCTATTGTTCCAAACCCCATTGAAGAATTAAAATTAATTTGCCCGTGCATCCTTCCTTTCTTATAATCTTTACTAATTACGATATTTGCCAAAGTAATGAAGTTACCTTCGAGTGTATTTGCGGGGGAGGAGCTGAAGTAATTGGCATAATTACATTTTAAAACCAATCACGAATGGAAAATATGTTTTGAAATCAAGAACTACTGACCGCGCAGAAATGATGGAGACTCTTGTTTACGATATCACACCTCCGAAACGATCGACCCGTTCGATTTTAAAGAGATACATATCAAATTAAAGTAAATATTGTCAAATTGTAAAAGTATACTATAACAATATAATGCTTAATTTAAGTAGCACAAATACAATTTAACTTCCAATATTAACTGTTATTTTTTCGATTTTATTCATGCTGCTGCTTCTTTAATGAATTAAAATTAGTTTAAATTACATTTTACAAATTACTACGTTTAAGGCTACCTATCCTTTTAATTCAGTAGGTTTATATTCAAATAGGCCTTACTTTCAAAGTAATTTAAAAGCATTATGTTTGGAGAATATCGTTTCGTTGTTCTTACTTTACAAAATATTTTTTTGCGCTGTATCATAAATTTTACGTTATTAATTATTATACTGCAGGCCTAGTATGATTCCCAGAGTCATATTCTTCTTCATGTATATTTCTTTGTCGTTGTAGGATTTGCTACTCGCACCCGTACTTGGGTACCATTTTTGTGCATTATGCCACGAGCTATAAATACTGTTCGCTTCTTTAACACTCGAATCACAATTAGTTTGTAATGGTTAACTATCGCAGCATAAAATCTGCTTATAATTTATCAATTTTCAGTCAGTTCTCAAATTCAACCAAAAATAATTAAAGCAGCATTAAGTTACGCTAGAATTGACATCTTGAAGCACAAGCTTATATGGAACACTATTTACGTTCTATATAAATAAGTGACGATATAATATTCAATGACAGACTTTCCTAGAAGGCTGTGAACAATTATTAATACAACTTGCAAGTATATGGGAATTACTTACAAATTTATGTGGCACTGTTTATAAATATAAACACTGTGAGTGTCGTTTAATAATATACCGGTACTTTAAAGAGGGAATTATCCTTAATTCATTACTTCTGCTCGAATATACATCTGACTTGCACATTTTAAATGTTACGATTATTTCATTAGGAAATTTGAGATTTATAAATTTTTGGTAGAAATATGTTTGGTTGTATAGGCCTAATAATTTAATTGGTAATTTTAACAATTTGATATCGGTCTTTTAGAGTTCTAAATCAAAGCAAAATAATTAGGCTATAGCCATTCGAAAACGGTTGAGGAACTAGCTGTTAAAGTGAACCCACGGGGTAATGTATTAATAAGTATTACTTACTGGGACACTTGGTCACTTCCCTGAGTAAAGCTCCGCCTCATGATCGTTGTAAACCCGATCATGGGAAATTATATTTTACCGTATTATTCATTTTAATAATATATTTTTACTTTTAGCGAATTTCCCCTTTAGGGAAGAAACTATTACCGTAGTCGGCATGGTAAGACCTAGGCCTGGGTAACTTTTCGTTTTGAGGTCCCCAGATGCTAAAAACACCATTCGTTCAAAACTGTATGTGTATATATATATATATATATATATATATATATATATATATATACATATATATATATACACATACAGTTTTGAACGAATGGTGTTTTTAGCATCTGGGGACCTCAAAACGAAAAGTTACCCAGGCCTAGGTCTTACCATGCCGACTACGGTAATAGTTTCTTCCCTATATGCCGTATTATACGGCATTATTATTATTATGCGGTATTATATATATACCGTACCTATATATATACATATATAAATATACACGTGTGTGTGTGTGTGTGTGTGTGTGTGTGTGTGTGTGTGTGTATGTGTGTGTGTGTGTGTGTGTGTGTGTGTGTGTGTCCGTCCGTGGGTGCGATAATTCTCGTAAAAATGGTCCGATTTTGATTAAATTTGGTACAAACATGTAAAGCAACATTTATGACTAAGTTTGAAAACCAGCCAGATCGCTCTATCCAAAGAGGTATTTTGGGGGTGGTTTTGTACCCCAAAAATGTTTGTTTTTTTGAGTTTTTTACATATAATATTTTAGTAAATCAAATTTTACTTTTCACCATTGGATTTGGCTTAAAAAGACGAAACACTTTTCTGCTTTTATAATTTCTCTACGTATATTGGTTACAGAGATATTGAAAGTGCTAAACACAGTACGTTGTCCAATGTTATTCTTAAATGGAGAACAAGACAAATTTATCTCGCTTATTTATCAACTTATATTGACAAAACTTGGTATATTGCTTTATATCTTTGTGGTCTATTGATATTTGCCAAAAAACAATTTTTTTGCCAATAGTTCCCGTAGCAGCTAACCTGCGTACTCAGCCCCCATGTTATTCTTATGGAAAATAAGAAAAATGTTATCGCCCTTAATTATTAACATAATTCAATCAAACTTGGTATATGGCTTTACCTAGTTGTTATATTGATATTTGTATGAAAACCCATTTTTTGTGTCCCTTGTTTCAGCAAACCTGCATACTCAGCCGCCATGTTATTCTTGTGGAGAACAATTTAAAATGTGATAAATAGTTTATTTATGAATGTATATTGATGAAACTTGGTATGAGGTTTTATGTGGCACTATATGTATATGCATTGGAAATTCGCTGAGTACGCAGGTTTGCTGCTACGGGGGTATTTTGTTTTCGGGGTTACTAAGAGAATCCCATTTTGAGATTCTTACCAATAACTATTTATTCATGCTAAACTATTTAATTCCCAGACTTTTCTTGGTTTGTATGGTTTTAATTATGTTGATTAGTTTAGCTTTGTACAAGTTTATAACAACAACCGGCATTTTGACTTCTTTGGGTTACCTCCTTGATATTCCGAAAAAGTTAGTGTGGGCGAATTAGGTCATCGCTTGTAATTATATTAAGTTTGAGTACATCAATATTTTTAGTTTGATTTATTTAATGGTTTTATAACTCAAGTTTAGCGCATAGTAAAATTAGTGGAAGGAATTCTTAAATACGTTATTTATTATTTAAATTCATTTTGTAGTAGCCTATTTAAAAGCATTATATTGAGCATACAATCACAACATTAGTGTCTAAAGGTGGAGATTAAATCGCTGACCAATATATTTCCAATTATTCAAAAGGCCTATTGGGATTTGTATGCTGAAAATGTCCGTTCTCAGAAATTCATCCTTTTTATTATTATAATTCATATTCCTTTAAAATATAGTTATCGGTACTATTATAGAAGTAGCTAATTTAGTCTAATTACTTTTAATGCGTTCAGACTACTACGTTATGCACTAAAACCTATAGCATATTCTATTTGGCATTTTAATGTATTATTTCTCTGGTCTATTACATTAATTTAATTTATGAGAAATGCTAAACGGTTAATACTGTTTATTGTATCATTCTAAGAAATCGAATATTCCGTTGAAAACAAATCTAGGTTTATCATCAAAATCCCTGACGAAAGAATACATTTGGAATATTATATCGTTAAATTTAACTGATAAATTTTATTCTACTCATTAATTAAATTCAAAATTGTAATTAGCAAATACACTGTTTTTTTACACATGAGAGTGTTTTTACTATTGTTTACATTAAAAACATTTAATTTTGATTTGTAAAGGCTTTTTGGCAATCAAAATAAACTCTGATTCTTACTTATAATAAATCACGACGTCTCGTCGATCCCTTACGTAAAATGTAATATTTTTCTTTTAGATTATCAATAAGTAAGCAAACTGCGCGAAAGGAGAAGAAGAGATTTACCATAGAGATTTTCAGTCTCAAAAGCAATCCGAGAGTATTATAAATGTTACATTGTTGTATGATTTGTTTGTTTATTTTCAATGTACATTGTTCATTACTGGGTTTTGTTTTAATCTTAAAACAAATCATATGGTATGTAACGGGTATATATATTCCCTACCCCTACCTGGACTCTTCTATTGAGGAAGGTTGCGTAGATTTGATACAATAGGAGATATTTTATTTAAAAAAATAGTAAACAGTTCTTTGTAGGCCTTCATAAATGTTTGCATCATGGGGAAAATATTTCTCCCAAGACTATAATAAAGTCTGAGCGTGAGAAAGAGTTCGTGAGACGCACCACAAAGAAAGAATTCTTTCTTTCTCTTTGGACGCACGTTGTTACGGGAGTCCAGGAATATCTGGTCTGGTTTCCCTCTTTATATAAAAGCACAACCAAACCAAGAATATAACTTAAACCAAAAAACAAATAGACCAAATAACAATCTTTAAATATAATTCTGTAGGCGAAATTTGTAAGACAAAATTGGGGGAGTTTGGCAAATTGCAGGATGATGGGGGACGGCTCAAATTAAAGGTCTTGATCCCAGGGACTCGGGAAAAGTAGCAGTATTTCCA
Organism: Allygus modestus; assembly: GCA_963675035.1. Classification (NCBI taxonomy): domain Eukaryota; kingdom Metazoa; phylum Arthropoda; class Insecta; order Hemiptera; family Cicadellidae; genus Allygus; species Allygus modestus. The sequence goes on from OY776112.1 coordinate 234,839,576, forward strand.
AAAAGTTACCAACAAACGAGAAATAACGTAAACCATCCCCCATAAGAAAAGCTTGGGGATTTAAAAACGTCCGCATTGTTTACATTAAAACATGTGATCCTACTTAAAATTTACTATTTTCTACAGCATGAAAATCAGATGATGCATAGTATTGGAGAAAGGTTACGGGCTTTGGCCCCTTCAAGCCACTAGTATATATATGTATTTTATGTATATATATATTGTTATTAGGTATATTTGTTTATTTTATATATATATATAAATATTTGTTTTGTCTATATATATAAATAATTACAAATCGCACCTATAACTAAACAGAAATTGTTAAACTATGTTGGTTACTGGCTACACGTAGTGTATTGATCATGTTCAATATATACTGGGATTTGGTCACTCATAAGTAATATAAAAAATCCAGAGTATACCTGATCTTTAGAAATTTAAATTGAAAATTCTTTATTGCTCATTTTACAACACACCAATAATACAGTACATTTTAAGTGTTACGTATAATAATAGAAATACTAAACAGTAAAATGAGGTGCTTCACAAACTTAACATTAGAGCATAAAGCCTTGAGGTTATAAAACCTGTGTGGGAATCCTACATTTAAACTAAACACAAAGACTCGGGCGTTATTATTATTATTTTGATTTTGGTTCTGAAAAAAAGTAAGTTATTATGGTTGTATTTTTGTATGAGTGTTTCTGTAAAGAAGAGAGTTACCGGCACCGGTATATGCAATATAGTGCAGCAAACCTGCGTACTCAGCGAATTTTCAATGCAAAATATATGTCTTAATACAACATAAAGCCGTACCGTACATATACCAAGTTTCATAAAAATATATTCACATATAAGCGATATATACAATTTTAATTATTCTCCATAAGAATAACATTGGTGATGAGTATTTATGTTTGCTGAAACAAGGAACACAAACAATTTGTTTTTATGCAAATATAAATAAAATTTAACTAGGCGAAGCCACATACCAAGTTTCATCAATATTCAGTCATAAATAAGCGCTATGTAACATTTTAAATATTCTCCATAAGAATAACATGGGGGCTGAGTAAGCAGGTTTGCTGCTACAAGGAACAAAAAATGGGTTTTTAAGGAAATATCAATACAACTCAACAAGGTGAAGCCACATACCAAGTTTTATTAATTTAGGTTAATAATTAAGGGAGTTATTACATTTTACTTATTCTCCACAAGAATAACAAGGGGGATGAGTACGCAGGTTTGCTGCCACGGGGATAATCAATAGAAAATCAATTTTTTGTGCAAATTCCACTATACCAGTACTACGTGAAGCCACATACCAAGTTTCATCAATATACATTCATAAATAATCGTGATATCACATTTTATTTATTCTCCATAAGGATAACATTGGACAACGTACTGTGTTTAGCACTTTGAATATCTCTGCAACGGTTGGGTGTAGAATCACAATTTACACACCAAAATAATTGTTTTGTGGAGCTGAACTGATTGGTAAAAGCAAATATGAAGTTTTCATTAAAATGAACTGAGGAAAAGCCAAAAACCCTTTTCCCATAAGATTAACATGGGAGATTTTATGAGTAAGTTTTTGGATTTTCTCCGCAACCACTTAACCTACGATAATAATTCAGTATACTATATTATTTGTTTTTTAAGCTCTATAACATGGTCAAAACCAATATTAAGTTTTTTAACAATTTTAGGGTGAAAAATGCAACAAACTGATTTTTGGAAAATTGAAAAACCCCATAAACCCCCCTTCCCATGGTATGACTTTCTGGTTTTCGAACTTAAGTCATGAATGTCACTTTACACATTTTAGCCAAATTTCATCAAAATCTAACGTTTTTTACTCAAGTTGTCGCATTCACGGACACACACACACACACACACACACACACACACACACACATATATATATATATAATTTATATATATATATATATATCTATATATATATATATATCTATATATATATATACATATATATTTATGTATATACATATATATAAATTTGAACGAATAGTGTTTTTAGCATCGGGGGACCTCAAAACAAAAAGTTATTATGGTCTCGGGCTTAAGTCTTACCATGAGACCTACGGTAATAGCTTCTTCCCTATAAGGAAAATTCGCTAACACTAATTAAACCAGCTCTAAATTAAGTTTTTAAATTTCATAACCGTAGTTTAGCTTATTTGTGGGTTCTTAATAACTCTATAACGCTAGGTTAGGGCGTCTGAAATCCATCAGTTATGCAATATAGATACTAATTTGGTTTTGCATTACTTTAATTTCAGGAGCAACTCTTTTTCGGTTTGTTGCAAAATAGAGTGCTATTTCGAATTGGATTATTTTGAAATTTGCATACGAGTTGTAATTAATGATTAATGTTTACGTAGTGTTGCTCTTTGCGTAGAACTTTTGTTCGTAATTATTAAAATACCTTCGATTTTATTGATCGATTATGATCGATTTCCGATGTCATAATTTAGCTTACTAAGCCTTTTTATATAGCATACTAATAATCTTCTTATTTAAAAATAGTTTATAACTAAAGCATTTCTAATTGACTGCCTTGATGCTAAGCGGCTTTTAAATTAACATCCCTTTTATTGTATAGGCGGGGCGGGTAGAAACGAAATATAGTTGTTACCTGATCTATATTTTAAACGTAACTACTGCATTTATTTGTATTTTTATTAATCGACGTAACAAGAGCTTATTTTAGTATAATTCACAATTAATAATCAACTAAATTGAATGTCAAATTAGTGTAACTCACTTTTAGATATGATAATTTGAGTTTAACTACCTAGAGTCTTCGATACCAGGAGGAATATTCCATTTTACGTTTAAATCTCTTATCACGTTAAGGCTATTTTTTTAAACAGAACTCTTTCGTTATTTACGAACTGATTTCGACTGTCAAGGTATCCGAATGGTACCCATCTGTAGTTGTACAAAGTGGTTTTTATCTTTCAATACTTTCATTCTAAAAGGCAAAGGCCGACCTCAAAGTTCGTTTTATGCCTAAAAGAAGAACATGGGGATTAATTAGATTTTAATTGCATTTAAAAAAAAGCTGTTAATGCAATGAATCACGTTTTAACGGCATTAACATATGTTTTAAGTAAAGTTCGTGTAACCTTCTGGCCAAGGTCTTGCCAGAGTTTTCAGGTCTCACTAGTGCCTCTGGCGTGACTATAGACTACTTAAGTAGCCGGGACCAACGGCTTAAGTGCCTTCCTAAACAGATGCTATGAGCTGAATAAGTACACAAACTACTGAAATAAAGGGATCGAACAATTTTGCTTAGTTCCGAGCAACAGGCTTTGGCCTACTAATATTCAACAACATATTTCTGACACGTATTGCCCTCAGCTTTACATTACCGTACCCATACTGAAGCTATCTTTTGTTTGGATAAATAGTGTAACGGAAACTCCTAACGGATCCGACTAGCTAGCTAGGAGAGGAGAGAATAGCGCCTCCCTCTTGCCTAGAACTGCTATAGAACGAGTTCTATTTCGACACTCCCACCCTTCCTGTCTTTTTATTTCACTAAAACGAGCCTGTCCACTTACTTGAATAACAGTTACATTGCCGACTATCTTTGAATCTAACGTTGTTTAATTCTATTTCAAGCAATCTTTGGATTACTACGAATTATATGGAGTTCAACAACAAAATCTCGTTAGTGTGTTTTCCGAGCATTCCTGATATTCCAATGTTCAAAAAAGAAAACATTGGAATTCAACCTTATATTTGGCTTTCTTTTATAAGTTTGATACCCTCTTCTTATTATTGACCTTATTATTGATTCACGAAATGTGTTATCACTTACCGTTACCACATTAAAAGTCTTTTATTACATCCCGTAAGTAGTAACAACACGTAATGTGCTAATAAAAAAGTTGTTCACATTATAAGCGCATTACATTAAGTATGCCCATCGACCGTACCGTACTACTTCCTAGGCGTCCCCTGTGAACCAAATACCACTCTTTATTCTATCACTGTGGCTCGAAATCCGAATCCGTGTAATATGTGACCCTACAAAACCGAAGTTAACTTGAGTTATTCACTGCAGGCTTGTAGGCGTTGCAGCTATTCAAGCGACTATTATATGAGATCTCTTATCAGCGATGTTGAAGGTGCGAAAGTATCGTACCTATTTATTTTATTATTAATATCCCCCCATAGTATACAGCAAATGTTATGTTTTTGTTCGGGTGGTCGTTAATTAATTAGGCCTACGAGTGTGCTCATATGTGCTTTATCATGATGTAAATATTTCGTTTTACTTCTCTTTTCAGCATTTAGGACATTAAAATTTGGCTTTTAGTTTTAAACAAATATTTGCTATTTCATATTGCTCGCTAGAAATGGCACTGTGAAACAGTTGTTGGTTTTAATATACCATACCTTTTAAATCACCCAGTAAATAATGCAAAGACAACTTATGGAAAAATAATAAGTAAAAAAGTCGTTAACATGGTAACCTTAGATTCTTTGGGTTTAAACGAACAACGTTAAGTAGTTGATTTAACGTTTATGTTATACAAATTCATAGTTTAACGCCTGTTTTCTGAATGTGTGTTTGTGCTAACTACCAACCCAATTGTGTAGCACTCTAGGGTTGTGAGCCGACGTTGATTTTTCGTACTAAATCTTATATTGGAATTTTGTACTATTTTTTTACCTTTTTGTACCGCAAAAAGAAAATGTTGTACCACTTTACTTTGGAAGCTCTAACAAATACTAAAGACGGACTACAGGTCTAGCCCAAAAACACAAGTTTACTAAAATTAAAAACTTATTATGTCATAATTTTGTACTCTTTTTGTACCACCAAAATAACTGCTGGATAATAAAAACAAAGTCGGCTCACAGGTCCTGTAAAAACACAAGTACTAGTAATGTAAATCAAACTATACCATATTATTGTACTATTTTTGTACTACAAATTAAAAATGTTGTACCGCTCAAATGAGCTCTGTGATTGATATAAAAAAGTCAGCTCATAGGTCTAACTAAAAAACACAAATCCACTGAATAAAAAAACAACTATGGCTTATTTTTTTACTGTTTTTGTACCTTTTTGCACCGCAAAAAGGAAATGTTGTACCCCTTTACTTTGGATGTTATAACCAATACAAAAGTCGGACTACAGGTCTAGCCCAAAAACACAAGTTTTCTAAAATTAAAAACTAATTATATCATAATTTTGTACCTTTTTGCACCACCAAAAGAAATATTTGTACCACCAAAATAATGGCTCAGTAATAAAAACAAAGTCTGTTCACAGGTCTAACTAAAAAACACAAGTCCACTGAATACAAAACTAATTATAGCTTATTTTTGCATTGTTTTTACTGTATACCTTTTTGTGTAGAACATTTTGTACCACTTTACATTGGAAGTGATAACCAATATCTACGTCGGACAACAGGTTTAGCCTATATCACAAGTTTCCTCAAATTATAAACTTATTATGTCATAAAGTTGTCCTCTTTTTGTACTTAAATGTACCACTAAAATAATGGCTCTGTAGGCCTAATAAAAACAATGCCGGCTCACAGGGCTATATAAAAAACACAAGTATCTTAAAATTTAATTGACGTTTATTTGATGGCTCAACAAAGTTCGAAATGATAACAATATTATAGTACGACATATGAAAAAATTTCGTCATTTAACATTTCCGTTCGTTGTTACAAATATATTAAAATATAAATAAATGGTTTGTAATACAGAGCCATTATGTATGCAAACATAATACAAAAATAAGACATAATCATTTTTTTTATTTATTTAAATTTGTTTAGTGTGGACCTGCAGTTTGACTTTCGTATTGATAAACTTCCAAAGAAAGGGTTTAAAAATGTGTTGTTGTAATATGAAAAGTTCAAATCAAATCATTTATTCATCATGATTGGTTTACATAATGTTGAGATTTGCTCGAGTAAACATATGATTTGTCATGTGGTACTTAAGGAAACTATAAATAAAACATTTTTATATAACTAAATAATAGTAATACAAAATTAAAAGGAACTTATTATAAGTCAATGAAGCATTCAAAACAAGGTCAATAAATGTCACAAAAATAATCCTTCCTGTCTACTCGTTCAAATACTCATCAACTGAGTAGTAAGCCTTGCCAAGGAGATGGTGTTTGAGTGACAATTTAAACTCTTTAAATAAATTTTGAATTTTTAGACTTAATGGAAGCTTATTATACAGCTTTAGGGCGGCATAATAAACTCCCGTTTCATACAGAGCAAGTCTGTGGACTGGTTACTGCAAATTCTTGTGTCTCAGATGGTATTTTTGCTCAACTTGCTTTTCATGGAAACTTTCTTGATTTGATATGTATAAACTGAGAACTTCATACATGTATAAAGAAGCTAAAATCAGAATTCTAAAATTGACAAAAAAGTTTTGCATGACTGTCTCTGTCTGTATTCCAAATTAAACATGACTCGAATGATTCTTTTTTGAATTTTGGAAATGTTTTCTCCGACTACAGAATTTTCCCAGAACACCATTTCATACCGCAAGTGCGAGAATACATAGGCGATAACAAATAGTACAAATAAAAGTCATAATTGGTTTTAAATTTAGTGGACTTGTGTTTTTAGAGAAGATCTGTGAACCAACATTATTAGATTAATAGCAGAACCCTTATGTGAACGGGAACAAATTAAATTTGTGGTACAAAAATAGTACAGTAATATGACATATTTTGTATTAAATTTTAAGATACTTGTGTTTTTTACATAGCCCTGTGAGCCGACTTTGTTTTTATTATAGAGCCATTATTTTAGTGGTACAGTCAAGTACAAAAAGAGGACAACTTCATGACATAATAAGTTTTTAATTTTAGAAAACTTGTGTTATGGGTTATATCTGTTGTCCGACTTCTATATTGGTTATGACTTTCAATTTAAAGTGGTAAAAAATTATCTATACAAAAAGGTATAAAAACAGTACAAAAATAAGCCATAATTGGTATTTTATTCAGTGGACTTGTGTTTTTTAGTTAGACCTGTGAGCCGGCTGTTTTATATCAATCACAGAACTATTATTTGAGGGGTACAACACTTTTACTTTGTAGTACAAAAGAGTACAAAAATAGTACAATAATATGGCATAGTTTTATTTACATTTTAAGGTACATGTGTTTTTACATAGACTTGTGAGCCGACATTGTTGTAATTACTGAGCAGTTATTTTGGTGGTACAAAAATTTCTTTTGGTGGTACAAAAAGGTACAAAAAGAGTACAAAATTATAATTTAATTAGTTTTTAATTTTAGTAAACTTGTGGTTTTGGCCTAGACCTGTAGTCCGACTTTTATAATGGTTATAGCTTCCAAAGTAAAGTGGTACAAAATTTTCTTTTTGCGGTACAAAAAGGTACAAAAATAGTACAAAATTCCGATATAAGTTTTATTACGAAAAATCAATGTCGGCTCACAACCCTAGGGATCTCAATTGTGTTTAGGCCGATATAAAGTTTGAGTAACGCCACATTATTCACACAATATGATATGGAACATCTTTAATTTCGGCGCTAAGAAAGGGTTTGCTGGATCTATCTCTACAGTTACTACAGTGTACAGTTTACAGTTGCTACATAAACCCGTTAGTTAAAGTTAAAGTAGAGTATTAAAGAAGAATTTATTACCTACAAATGGATTTTTTAATTTTTTTTAAATCCAGTTGCATTTACAAGCCCTTTCACACGTACCCACAAAAATTAGCCCTTCCAAACTACAAGACATTGTTTTGAAATTATAAAAAGAACGTGAGTAGAATCAACTTTCTTCTATAAAATCCCGTTTAGAGTTTGTTTATGGCATAATTATCGTAGCCGCAAACAGAGATCCTGCGCTCCTTTTCTCCATCTTAACAATGCATTTTCCATATAGGCGCAGATTTTCCATATAGGCTTTTCTTAATAGAGCCCCTAATAAAAATAAAGGGAATAAGTGCATCTAATTAGCCCAACCCTTTCAGTTATTTGCCTACAAATCTCTGTGTATGTCGTAGCAGTAAATATTTTTTATTTCATGGATTGAATTGATTTGGAGAAGGTAGTGGACATCTCTTGTCCTATCACTTGCTGTGTCACTGCTCCGTTATATAGTTTCATTATAGCCTGCAACCGTTGGGAAACGCGGATAGCCGATCATCATCATTAATGTATTTGTTTAACAAATGATTAAAATAAGCCTAGCCTAATCCTTACAGGGTTCATTTCCACTTACTTTTCATATTTTTCCTAATTTGTTTGCTAATTACTGGTAAATTTGGGCCTCCTAAAAAAATGTGTAGTACAAGTACCTGTTTTGGACCGATTGCGTTTTAATGGTGTAGGGATATGGCGTCATACGTATATCGTGCAATTCAGTACTTAATGTATTAGCTTATATGGTCTGGTTGTGATAGGTTGACAACCTTTTGTTATCAGACACAAATTGGAACAATTTTGCTCGGTTTCGAGCAAAGGAGCCCCACTAGTTTTTATTTATTTCCACTTTGACAATGACAATTCCTACTCATTCTCGCTTCCATACATCGGTTGTTAAATATTCTATTAACACAACGTTATCAGGGAAGGTCGCCTGTTATCAGGGAGACGTAATCGGCGACCTCGCGGGGGGCGGAAGACGCGCGAGGCTGGGAACAAGATAAACAATGGGCCTAATTCCGTGGCCTCGGCCTCCAGACTATCTCTGACGTCACCCTCGGATTGGCCTCAAGGTCCTGGGCCCAAGGCGACGACGACGCGACGTGCACCAAGTCCAAGGTCGGAGGCTCCGCACGGCCGCTGGACATGGACATGGAGCGTCGTAGTCTGGGCGTGGATGTGGCTAGGAAAACCTAACCGACGAAGGAAAGTGATTGGATTGGAATCGTGAAAGTGTCGTAAAATGAATTGCAAACGGGTTGAAGTAAGAAATTGCTCATACATAATAAATAAACATAAAATTATTTGTAGCGTACAATTAGTCCTCACTTTAAAATTGTGTTATTTTGTTTAAGAAATCATTACGGGGATTTTCCATTAATGATTGAGATTAAAAAGTTTCACGACGTTTCGGGATATGGAATCTGATCCCGTCTTCAAGTGAGAAGAATATCGGAACAAAACAAACATTAGGAAAAGTTGGACAAATCAGTGAAAAGCTAAAACAGAGAACTGTGAAAGCATGAAAAAATAACTAAACGAAACTACAGAGAGTTCTCTGTGAAGAAACCCAAAAGAAAACACGCGAACCAGACAACCCTACTGCACAAGTGTTCAGCGCGACGCGGGTGCTCAGGCGAGACAGATTACACCCTACTGCACAAGTGTTCAGCGCGACGCGGGTGCTCAGGCGAGACAGATTACACCCTACTGCACAAGTGTTCAGCGCGACGACGCGGGTGCTCAGGCGAGGCAGATTACACCCTACTGCACAAGTGTTCAGCGCGACGCGGGTGCTCAGGCGAGACAGATTACACCCTACTGCACAAGTGTTCAGCGCGACGCGGGTGCTCAGGCGAGACAGATTACACCCTACTGCACAAGTGTTCAGCGCGACGACGCGGGTGCTCAGGCGAGACAGATTACACCCTACTGCACAAGTGTTCAGCGCGACGACGCGGGTGCTCAGGCGAGGCAGATTACACCCTACTGCACAAGTGTTCAGCGCGACGCGGGTGCTCAGGCGAGACAGATTACACCCTACTGCACAAGTGTTCAGCGCGACGACGCGGGTGCTCAGGCGAGACAGATTACACCCTACTGCACAAGTGTTCAGCGCGACGACGCGGGTGCTCAGGCGAGACAGATTACACCCTACTGCACAAGTGTTCAGCGCGACGACGCGGGTGCTCAGGCGAGGCAGATTACACCCTACTGCACAAGTGTTCAGCGCGACGCGGGTGCTCAGGCGAGACAGATTACACCCTACTGCACAAGTGTTCAGCGCGACGACGCGGGTGCTCAGGCGAGACAGATTACACCCTACTGCACAAGTGTTCAGCGCGACGACGCGGGTGCTCAGGCGAGACAGATTACACCCTACTGCACAAGTGTTCAGCGCGACGACGCGGGTGCTCAGGCGAGGCAGATTACACCCTACTGCACAAGTGTTCAGCGCGACGACGCGGGTGCTCAGGCGAGGCAGATTACACCCTACTGCACAAGTGTTCAGCGCGACGACGCGGGTGCTCAGGCGAGACAGATTACACCCTACTGCACAAGTGTTCAGCGCGACGACGCGGGTGCTCAGGCGAGGCAGATTACACCCTACTGCACAAGTGTTCAGTGCGACGACGCGGGTGCTCAGGCGAGGCAGATTACACCCTACTGCACAAGTGTTCAGCGCGACGCGGGTGCTCAGGCGAGACAGATTACACCCTACTGCACAAGTGTTCAGCGCGACGACGCGGGTGCTCAGGCGAGACAGATTACACCCTACTGCACAAGTGTTCAGCGCGACGACGCGGGTGCTCAGGCGAGACAGATTACACCCTACTGCACAAGTGTTCAGCGCGACGACGCGGTTCTCAGGCGAGGCAGATTACACCCTACTGCACAAGTGTTCAGCGCGACGCGGGTGCTCAGGCGAGACAGATTACACCCTACTGCACAAGTGTTCAGCGCGACGACGCGGGTGCTCAGGCGAGACAGATTACACCCTACTGCACAAGTGTTCAGCGCGACGACGCGGGTGCTCAGGCGAGACAGATTACACCCTACTGCACAAGTGTTCAGCGCGACGACGCGGGTGCTCAGGCGAGACAGATTACACCCTACTGCACAAGTGTTCAGCGCGACGACGCGGGTGCTCAGGCGAGACAGATTACACCCTACTGCACAAGTGTTCAGCGCGACGACGCGGGTGCTCAGGCGAGACAGATTACACCCTACTGCACAAGTGTTCAGCGCGACGACGCGGGTGCTCAGGCGAGACAGATTACACCCTACTGCACAAGTGTTCAGCGCGACGCGGGTGCTCAGGCGAGACAGATTACACCCTACTGCACAAGTGTTCAGCGCGACGACGCGGGTGCTCAGGCGAGACAGATTACACCCTACTGCACAAGTGTTCAGCGCGACGCGGGTGCTCAGGCGAGACAGATTACACCCTACTGCACAAGTGTTCAGCGCGACGACGCGGGTGCTCAGGCGAGACAGATTACACCCTACTGCACAAGTGTTCAGCGCGACGCGGGTGCTCAGGCGAGACAGATTACACCCTACTGCACAAGTGTTCAGCGCGACGCGGGTGCTCAGGCGAGACAGATTACACCCTACTGCACAAGTGTTCAGCGCGACGACGCGGGTGCTCAGGCGAGACAGATTACACCCTACTGCACAAGTGTTCAGCGCGACGACGCGGGTGCTCAGGCGAGACAGATTACACCCTACTGCACAAGTGTTCAGCGCGACGACGCGGGTGCTCAGGCGAGACAGATTACACCCTACTGCACAAGTGTTCAGCGCGACGACGCGGGTGCTCAGGCGAGACAGATTACACCCTACTGCACAAGTGTTCAGCGCGACGCGGGTGCTCAGGCGAGACAGATTACACCCTACTGCACAAGTGTTCAGCGCGACGCGGGTGCTCAGGCGAGACAGATTACACCCTACTGCACAAGTGTTCAGCGCGACGCGGGTGCTCAGGCGAGGCAGATTACACCCTACTGCACAAGTGTTCAGCGCGACGCGGGTGCTCAGGCGAGACAGATTACACCCTACTGCACAAGTGTTCAGCGCGACGCGGGTGCTCAGGCGAGACAGATTACACCCTACTGCACAAGTGTTCAGCGCGACGACGCGGGTGCTCAGGCGAGACAGATTACACCCTACTGCACAAGTGTTCAGCGCGACGACGCGGGTGCTCAGGCGAGACAGATTACACCCTACTGCACAAGTGTTCAGCGCGACGACGCGGGTGCTCAGGCGAGACAGATTACACCCTACTGCACAAGTGTTCAGCGCGACGACGCGGGTGCTCAGGCGAGACAGATTACACCCTACTGCACAAGTGTTCAGCGCGACGACGCGGGTGCTCAGGCGAGACAGATTACACCCTACTGCACAAGTGTTCAGCGCGACGACGCGGGTGCTCAGGCGAGACAGATTACACCCTACTGCACAAGTGTTCAGCGCGACGCGGGTGCTCAGGCGAGGCAGATTACACCCTACTGCACAAGTGTTCAGCGCGACGACGCGGGTGCTCAGGCGAGACAGATTACACCCTACTGCACAAGTGTTCAGCGCGACGCGGGTGCTCAGGCGAGACAGATTACACCCTACTGCACAAGTGTTCAGCGCGACGCGGGTGCTCAGGCGAGACAGATTACACCCTACTGCACAAGTGTTCAGCGCGACGACGCGGGTGCTCAGGCGAGACAGATTACACCCTACTGCACAAGTGTTCAGCGCGACGACGCGGGTGCTCAGGCGAGGCAGATTACACCCTACTGCACAAGTGTTCAGCGCGACGACGCGGGTGCTCAGGCGAGGCAGATTACACCCTACTGCACAAGTGTTCAGCGCGACGACGCGGGTGCTCAGGCGAGACAGATTACACCCTACTGCACAAGTGTTCAGCGCGACGACGCGGGTGCTCAGGCGAGGCAGATTACACCCTACTGCACAAGTGTTCAGCGCGACGACGCGGGTGCTCAGGCGAGGCAGATTACACCCTACTGCACAAGTGTTCAGCGCGACGCGGGTGCTCAGGCGAGACAGATTACACCCTACTGCACAAGTGTTCAGCGCGACGACGCGGGTGCTCAGGCGAGACAGATTACACCCTACTGCACAAGTGTTCAGCGCGACGACGCGGGTGCTCAGGCGAGACAGATTACACCCTACTGCACAAGTGTTCAGCGCGACGACGCGGTTCTCAGGCGAGGCAGATTACACCCTACTGCACAAGTGTTCAGCGCGACGCGGGTGCTCAGGCGAGACAGATTACACCCTACTGCACAAGTGTTCAGCGCGACGACGCGGGTGCTCAGGCGAGACAGATTACACCCTACTGCACAAGTGTTCAGCGCGACGACGCGGGTGCTCAGGCGAGACAGATTACACCCTACTGCACAAGTGTTCAGCGCGACGACGCGGGTGCTCAGGCGAGACAGATTACACCCTACTGCACAAGTGTTCAGCGCGACGACGCGGGTGCTCAGGCGAGACAGATTACACCCTACTGCACAAGTGTTCAGCGCGACGACGCGGGTGCTCAGGCGAGACAGATTACACCCTACTGCACAAGTGTTCAGCGCGACGACGCGGGTGCTCAGGCGAGACAGATTACACCCTACTGCACAAGTGTTCAGCGCGACGCGGGTGCTCAGGCGAGACAGATTACACCCTACTGCACAAGTGTTCAGCGCGACGACGCGGGTGCTCAGGCGAGACAGATTACACCCTACTGCACAAGTGTTCAGCGCGACGCGGGTGCTCAGGCGAGACAGATTACACCCTACTGCACAAGTGTTCAGCGCGACGACGCGGGTGCTCAGGCGAGACAGATTACACCCTACTGCACAAGTGTTCAGCGCGACGCGGGTGCTCAGGCGAGACAGATTACACCCTACTGCACAAGTGTTCAGCGCGACGCGGGTGCTCAGGCGAGACAGATTACACCCTACTGCACAAGTGTTCAGCGCGACGACGCGGGTGCTCAGGCGAGACAGATTACACCCTACTGCACAAGTGTTCAGCGCGACGACGCGGGTGCTCAGGCGAGACAGATTACACCCTACTGCACAAGTGTTCAGCGCGACGACGCGGGTGCTCAGGCGAGACAGATTACACCCTACTGCACAAGTGTTCAGCGCGACGACGCGGGTGCTCAGGCGAGACAGATTACACCCTACTGCACAAGTGTTCAGCGCGACGCGGGTGCTCAGGCGAGACAGATTACACCCTACTGCACAAGTGTTCAGCGCGACGCGGGTGCTCAGGCGAGACAGATTACACCCTACTGCACAAGTGTTCAGCGCGACGCGGGTGCTCAGGCGAGGCAGATTACACCCTACTGCACAAGTGTTCAGCGCGACGCGGGTGCTCAGGCGAGACAGATTACACCCTACTGCACAAGTGTTCAGCGCGACGCGGGTGCTCAGGCGAGACAGATTACACCCTACTGCACAAGTGTTCAGCGCGACGACGCGGGTGCTCAGGCGAGACAGATTACACCCTACTGCACAAGTGTTCAGCGCGACGACGCGGGTGCTCAGGCGAGACAGATTACACCCTACTGCACAAGTGTTCAGCGCGACGACGCGGGTGCTCAGGCGAGACAGATTACACCCTACTGCACAAGTGTTCAGCGCGACGACGCGGGTGCTCAGGCGAGACAGATTACACCCTACTGCACAAGTGTTCAGCGCGACGACGCGGGTGCTCAGGCGAGACAGATTACACCCTACTGCACAAGTGTTCAGCGCGACGACGCGGGTGCTCAGGCGAGACAGATTACACCCTACTGCACAAGTGTTCAGCGCGACGCGGGTGCTCAGGCGAGGCAGATTACACCCTACTGCACAAGTGTTCAGCGCGACGACGCGGGTGCTCAGGCGAGACAGATTACACCCTACTGCACAAGTGTTCAGCGCGACGCGGGTGCTCAGGCGAGACAGATTACACCCTACTGCACAAGTGTTCAGCGCGACGCGGGTGCTCAGGCGAGGCAGATTACACCCTACTGCACAAGTGTTCAGCGCGACGCGGGTGCTCAGGCGAGACAGATTACACCCTACTGCACAAGTGTTCAGCGCGACGCGGGTGCTCAGGCGAGACAGATTACACCCTACTGCACAAGTGTTCAGCGCGACGACGCGGGTGCTCAGGCGAGACAGATTACACCCTACTGCACAAGTGTTCAGCGCGACGACGCGGGTGCTCAGGCGAGACAGATTACACCCTACTGCACAAGTGTTCAGCGCGACGCGGGTGCTCAGGCGAGACAGATTACACCCTACTGCACAAGTGTTCAGCGCGACGCGGGTGCTCAGGCGAGGCAGATTACACCCTACTGCACAAGTGTTCAGCGCGACGCGGGTGCTCAGGCGAGACAGATTACACCCTACTGCACAAGTGTTCAGCGCGACGACGCGGGTGCTCGGGCGAGACAGATTACACCCTACTGCACAAGTGTTCAGCGCGACGACGCGGGTGCTCAGGCGAGGCAGATTACACCCTACTGCACAAGTGTTCAGCGCGACGCGGGTGCTCAGGCGAGGCAGATTACACCCTACTGCACAAGTGTTCAGCGCGACGACGCGGGTGCTCAGGCGAGACAGATTACACCCTACTGCACAAGTGTTCAGCGCGACGCGGGTGCTCAGGCGAGACAGATTACACCCTACTGCACAAGTGTTCAGCGCGACGACGCGGGTGCTCAGGCGAGACAGATTACACCCTACTGCACAAGTGTTCAGCGCGACGACGCGGGTGCTCAGGCGAGACAGATTACACCCTACTGCACAAGTGTTCAGCGCGACGACGCGGGTGCTCAGGCGAGGCAGATTACACCCTACTGCACAAGTGTTCAGCGCGACGCGGGTGCTCAGGCGAGACAGATTACACCCTACTGCACAAGTGTTCAGCGCGACGACGCGGGTGCTCAGGCGAGACAGATTCCAGATCCCGAAACGTCGCGTAGTGAAACTAGGTTTCCTAATCAGTGATCGAAAATGTTTCCAATAATTTCTTAATTACATAAACCCACTAACAATGAATTATAATTGTTACTAATGAGATAAGTGTTTTTGTACCAATAAGACTTGAGAAATATCTATACGATTGTTTTACGACTGTTGCAGTTTATAAGTACAATTAATTTACATTGAGTTAGAAAATATATAATATAGACTATAGTAGGTTTAAAATTCTACATTTGGCTGGTGGTTTTGTTTAAACAATGTAATTACAGTAAGGATGAGGGACTGCAGGTCCCTGTCAGTTCCGGTCAACGGATAAAATTACTCAAAAAAGTACATGATATAAACATTGGCATACAAGTTTAGTACGAGCTTATAAACAGTATAATGGTATAGTAGTAGGTCGTTCATACCCTAGCTGAACAAAACCCATTATGGCCTACTGTTCTTATTTGGTTCTGTTCAAATACCCCTGTATCTAATGCCTCATACACGTTAGCTTGTACTGGAGAAAATAAATACTCTCATATTCGACACTGATGTGAAAGATCATAGAAAGCATTCATCTTGATATTCATGGTTTGTCCAACCAAATTTCACTGGTCGCACTGCTTTAGTACACACGGTGAATAGTAGTGCGGTTCGATGAGCACTTTAAGTTTGATCATCAAGTTTTTACCGAAGAAGGGTGGACTGAATGTATTAAATTACTAAACTTAGACTGAACCACACAAACCTTCCTTTGGTCGGAGGTGACAAAAGATGTGTAGAGGGCGCCACCAGTAGGGGAGGACGCACGCGCACTGACGCGCTCGCGCGGGTAACCCGAGGTGTCTAGCGTAGCGACGAAACGCGCTCCCTTCGTTCTTCCTTAGTGGATATTTCGGTCAAACATTTGCACAAGCCTCTGTGAAAATAGCATTTATCAGAGAAGTTTCATAGTGATTTTTAAAGTTTTTTGTTTTATTTTTAGCCTATATTATAAGCCTATATTTTTAATAAGCCAATACGATATGTGGTCCACAACTTCATCCACTATAAAAGAGCGGGCAGGGTGATAGAACATCACCCTTGGATGTCCTTTAATTATGTATATTTCGTTACCTATATTTGTTTCGTCGTTTAAGGCTTGGGAATTTCGTCGTTCAACCTAACCTGGTACAGAAATTACAGTAAGTTTAGTAACGTTTTCTCTGATATGTTCTGTACAATGTTTCGCCTCTATTTCCATTCCGAAAATACTTTAGACAATGACTTCGAACTATGTGTCGCGTCGCCTCTTATATCAATTAATAAGCAAAAATAGGTCTCTACAGAGGCGTGGCAGACAAAATATTATACAGTAATAGTGAAACTGCTCAATGACAGCTAAACAACCCAACAGACAGCCAAAATAGAGCTGTGAGTCAAATGAGAGCGTTGGGTAGGGAAGGGAAGGAAGACCAGATGAGGTAACCATGGAAGCTTTCCTTGTCGGCGAGGGCCTTGAATGTAGTGTTGCGTGAGTGTTGGGTTGTGCAACTCTTGTGTCTCTCTCTCTCCCTCCCCCTCGCTGTCGAGGTCGCCCATCTCCCCTCCCTCCTTCTTTCTCTCGCACGCTCGGATCGGCAGCTGGCTGGAGCTGGAGCAGTGCGAGAAAGTAGACCGTAGAATCTCATCTCGGTCACAAGTCACAACCTCTGGAGATAACAGTTAGATTCTCCGTACTTGTTACTTGCTATCTGGTACTTATCAGCGATTATAAGTGACTAGTTTAGCCCGTCGCGGTTTCGCTGGCGATCTAAGTACAATGTTATGTTTGAAAAGTTAGTTAAATTTGTTAAACCCCCTGGGGGACCGAGATAAATTTGTAAAACCCCTGGGGGACCGAGCTTTGCTCGACAAGTTAGTCAGTTAGATAAAAATTCCTACAGTACTTATCTTCACGGTTCCTCTCCAAGGCGAGCATTTTTGCTTTGCTTATTTGCTCGTTTCTTTTTATTTTGGGCATGTTCGCTTTACAATCTATCTTAATTTGTAACGGTTCTAGCAATGTATACATAAAATAATCATATAGTTATGTATACAGTACATTAGTTTTTATCACCATTCTCACAAAAATCACATTATGATATTTAACCAACTGAGTGTTGTTTTTACAGTTAACTGGTTGTTTTTTAATAGCTGCGTTCTTTTGTTTTTATTTATAAATCATAACCCTACCTCCAATGTTATTTTTTCGAATGATTTTCTATACAAAACCATATTTTTTCGGGTATGAGGTCTGGATTAGAACACATTTATTTACGTATAAATTCGATAGCTCCAACATTTGGAGAGCCCTAAATCATTTTTGGAACAGGAGTAGGCAAAAAGAATTACCATGGTTTAATTCTGATGGATTAACTACCTTCCTAACAAATATATTATCCTCAATTGGTCCAGTTAACTACTAACGTCAATGATGTTTAAATTAACATTTTATAAAGGCCAACAGAGCAGCCGGATCTAGCTCATTACCAGTTGATATACTAACTGTGGTAAAATGTATACTAAAATATACTAATTGTATTCCTGACATACTTTTTGTGTTATTTCCTGACATGACCGGGCCAGCGACTTGCACCTCTTCACACACGACTACGACTGTATAAGAGCCGCTAGTATCACTAACTACCAAACATCAGTTTTATCATTTTCGGTGATTTAGCCTCCGGATTACGTAGAAATACTAAATGTGGTGTAAATACCTGCTTTCGTGTAATCCACTGGTAACACCAACGCTACTAGTTTCTAGAATGAAGTGCAAGGACATATTTGTATAGCCTGAAGATGTCTTCATGTAGAAGTCGAAACTAGTTGAGTTAGTGTTACCAGTGGATTAAACGAAAGCAGGTATTTACACCACATTTAGTATTAGTTTTCTATTTAGGTCATGGAAATGGAAATGGACTTTTATGATCGCTGAACAGATTTGTACTTAAACAAGGTTATGGCTTAACAATTACGGTTATCGAATAAAGTAACCATCAGACACTCACTTAATATTTTATATGTTCTTATACAAAACTAAATATATTTATTTTATAATGCGGAATGGATATCAAACAGAGGGATGACATCCCTGAAAAACATGAGAAGTCAGTGATCTTTGATAAAATTGAAAATAGTCAGGGAATTATGCAGATACTTTCCGAAATTTCCACCTGCATCTCAATGGAGAGCTATGCCAAAATTTCAAAATATTACTACGCAAAGCCAAAAATAAACTGAAGTATTAATATTCTGAAATATTGTCCAATATTGGACAGAACTTCCGCTCCCACTGCTAGCTCGGTATTTGTCGTCCCGTCCTTGGTTCCCTGCACGACGCGACGCGACACTGCTAGCTCGGTATTTGTCGTCCCGTTCGTGGTTCCTTGCACGACGCGACGCGACACTGCTAGCTCGGTATTTGTCGTCCCGTCCGTGGTTCCCTGCACGACGCGACCGACGCGACACTGCTAGCTCGGTATTTGTCGTCCCGTCCGTGGTTCCCTGCACGACGCGACGCGACACTGCTAGCTCGGTATTTGTCGTCCCGTCCGTGGTTCCCTGCACGACGCGACGCGACACTGCTAGCTCGGTATTTGTCGTCCCGTCCGTGGTTCCCTGCACGACGCGACGCGACACTGCTAGCTCGGTATTTGTCGTCCCGTCCGTGGTTCCCTGCACGACGCGACGCGACACTGCTAGCCCGGTATTTGTCGTCCCGTTCGTGGTTCCCTGCACGACGCGACGCGACACTGCTAGCTCGGTATTTGTCGTCCCGTCTGTGGTTCCCCGCACGACGCGACGCGACACTGCTAGCTCGGTATTTGTCGTCCCGTCTGTGGTTCCCCGCACGACGCGACGCGACACTGCTAGCTCGGTATTTGTCGTCTCGTCCGTGGTTCCCCGCACGACGCGACGCGACACTGCTAGCTCGGTATTTGTCGTCCCGTCTGTGGTTCCCCGCACGACGCAACGCGACACTGCTAGCTCGGTATTTGTCGTCCCGTCTGTGGTTTCCCACACGACGCGACGCTCCCACTGCTTATTATTAAAAATCACATACAGGCAGACAGACAGAAAACTAAGCGATTTAGAAAAATGTTATACCAAGCTTTTTTCACCTTTTTTGAGCTATACCAACTACTGTATTTGTGCCATACCCCCACGGGACACTCTGTATTGTGAATGACAAAATGTATCACGTAAGTTGTCTCAATTAGATTTACAGACAAACTGAAACAAAATTACAGTCTTATCTACTACATCGACCGAGGATAGCGTAAAAATATTTCTTGTATAAAATACCAAAGTATCCTAATACAGTTTTCAAATGTAAACATATGAAATTTACTACATTATTTTAAAGCAACGTGTTATATACGAGTACAGTCAACCCATCAGAGAAACCGGTGTTTTTGATGATTCCAAAAAATGTATTCATTGACAATTCGCTGACTACGCAGGTTTGCTGCGAACGCTGCCACGGGGGTATTTTATCCTTCTAGGTCAAGTAGTTGGTCTGTAATCTGAGACACCTTGCGGCGAACAATCCTGAACAATTTTTAATTTTAACTTTAAAATTTGATTTTTGGAAAGTCATGGTAACCTCATAATTATCAATGTATGCAGAAACGTTTAAAACCAACAGAAGAACATGCTTGTGGTAAAGTGATTTATTATAAGATGTGATGATCGTTCGGTGCGCATGGGCGTACGGAAGTCCATACAAGCTCCGCGCCAGATGCGTGGGGACGCAGCGCCGTCCATTGTACAGCTTCAGCTGTTCCATTATAATACTCGTATAAGCTCAGTGTGCCTCCGCCTCGAGCTCGAGTACTTGTGGCTGTGATTGTGTTTTCGTCGCAGTTTTTGGCATAACAACGTGCCATTTTGGCGCGGACCGTTTGTATCTCCGGATTTGTCTTTGTGTTATTGTGTGTATGGTGTATTACCTTATTACCTCCTCCTTCGCTTAAAACCAGTGGATTTATGGATTGGCTGCGTCAAAAACTAATACTAATACTTGAAATAAAACTAATATTTACAATTTGTACATGAACTTCCATGGATGGAACTCGACGGAATTACACTATCCGTGTAAAAGTGTTTGTGTACCATGACTATCGATCTTCCTGGGTCCTAGTCGTGGCAGTCCACGTGAAAATACTCCAAGAGAAGCAGAAGGAGGTGTGTTTGAGGATAAAGAAGATTTAGGCGTCCTGACCTTGGATGAAATTGAGTACGAAGCGATGAGTCGGAGGGGTCGGAGGTTGCCGATCCAAACTAAGGCGACAACCCCCCTCAATGGCAGCCTGACAATTATGTAGATATGAAAGACATACCTTTTACTAAAGAAGAGTGGCCATACCGGAACTGACACCTATTTCATTTGTTATGCTACTATTTGATTGCACTTCCTTGGAAGATATCGTGAAGGCAACAAACCGTTATGCCTTGGAAATATTTTGCAGCCCGAGCACGAACCCTGGCTCCCGAATTCACAGGTGGAAAGACACAACTGTAGATGATTTGAACGTGTTCTTTGGAATTGTAATGCATATGGGAATTATCAAGATGCAGCACCTCCAAGATTTTTGGAAGCAAATCCGCAACTGTTCTGATCTCGTTTCCCCAATTTCATGTCCCGGGACAAGTTCCTTCTCATTCTACGTTGCATAAACTTCGAGCTAAGACCTAACTCTGATAGTAGATCTTCTAAAGTACAATTGTTAATTGACTATTTTAACAAGAGGATGGCGTCAGTTTATTTTCTGCAAAAATGTCTCTGCATTGATGAAGGAATGGACTTATGGCGTGGTAGGTTACACTTTAGACAGGGTATCAAGGGGAAACGCCAAAAGTACGGCATAAAATTGTACAGTCTCTGCGACCCACACGGCCTTATTTTAAAATTTGTTATTCACTGTGGCGTTTTAGATGATCTTGGCGGTAACGGACATGCAGAAAATATTGTGTTGAAGTTGATGCTGGGGAAATTGCACTGCGGCATAGTTTATTCATGGACAATTTCTACGACAGCTTTCCCCTCGCGTCTAATCTCTTAAAGAAGAGTACATACTGCTCAGGGACCAACAGGGCAGAAAGGAAGTACCTACCCCAAGAAGTAACAACTGCAAAGCTGAAACAGGGTGAAAAAATCGCCCGTTACGCTGAGGGTGTGTATGTGTGTGGAGAAGTGGAAGGACAAAGGGGTCGTAAACAACATATCTACAGAGTGCTCTACTGACATGGTCACTTCTATCAACAGAGTGAACCTGGAAACGATAAAGCCACTGCCGAGAGTAACTTACAATAACTTCATGAAACGAGTTGATGGAAGTGACCAATTGATGAGTTACTATCCCTGTGAGAGAAAGACATTTCGTTGGTATAAGAAGATTTTCATACACGTAATACAGATGCTAGAAGATTTTCATACACGTAATACAGAAGCTCATGGCCAACGCATATTACCTCTACAATGAGGTTCGCATTTCTCGTGGGGAGAGTAAAATGCCATTGTATGATTTCCATCTGTCTGTGGTCGGTAGTCTAGTCCCCGCCACACCTCAACCTGAAAGACCACTGAAACGGAGAAGCATCCCACACGTCCCTACCAAAATTCAAGATAAGAGGCGCGACGGAAAGGGTATCCAACAAAAACTTTGAAGTTGTGTGCCAAACAAATGATAAATGCAAACGTTCTGTGTGGCGATGTTTAGAATGCAACGTTAAACCAGGACTGTGTATTCTATACTGTTTCGACCTATTCCATAGATACTGTTGGACAGATTCGGGAGGGTTGGTCGGGATGTAAATCATTTTTAGTTACGATTTTAAACGCCTTTTTTGAAAGGTTTGTATCATCACTTTTTATAAATGTTTAGCCTACTATGTGTTTTATAAACGTTGTGTTATGGACCTGTCGTCAGCAACTTGTGTTACTTGTGTTATATACCTTACTAGCAGTTACCCTGCGCGCGTTGCTGCGCCCAAAACTTTGATTTTTTTTAATTACAGCTATTAATTAATTACAGCTGTTAATTTTGTAAACACTAAATTTCTAAAACCTGACACTGCACCCTTGTATGCCCTCTGGGTCGGAGCCCTTTGGACAGATTTGCACCAAACTTCACACAAACCATCCTTGAATAATGCTTAATAATTCCTGAAAGTTTCATTACAATCTGTCGAGCGGTTTCCGAGTCCATAGGCTACATACATATATACATACATACTTCCTCTTTTATAGATATAGATATACCGCGAACCGACGGAGGAGATAGTTCCAAGATGCGCATACCTGTTTGTACGACCACATTTTCAAAATGGCCTCTGACGAAGTTTTTTGGCTTCTGACAACCTTTTGATATCAAGTTTCATTTTATAGCTAAGAGTAAGTGAAAATTTATCATTTATCGTACATTTATCATTTTATGTTTTAGCATTTTATTTAGTATATTGCATGTTGTTTAGTAGCGAACGTGTTATAAGATCCGTAAAAACAGTAGCACGTTGCTGCAACCCAGGCACCATGTTTTCCAAGTTTTATCCGTTTATGGATGAACTATTATTTCTTAAATCTTTTTCAATGTAGCTGAATGCTCAACATATTTAGACAGTCGGTTGTTTTTAGTTGTTTATCCGGAATGTTTTCTCCATTCGACAGTATCATAATTTTTTTATCAAGTTGCGATACTGTAAGTTGTTATTTAATGTAACAATTCATAAACGGTATTAGACTCACGGTAAAGAACCTATGGTTGTATGACTAAACGAGTGAATGCGTCCTGGCCGCCCTGGGGGGCAATACAAATATCTGCAGGGCTACGACAGCACAACGTTGCCGTATCTCATTAGCGTCTCAGTCGTATAGTCTGCACGGAGCCGCTAATCCTTCCGCGTCTACCTGCAAGGCGTCTTGAAGAAAACTTTATCCATGCCATAACTGAGTTTCTTGTTAGAAAACATTTATCCCTTTAAAATTACTTCACATAATTGCTCAAGACATCATAAATTACTCTGGAAAGTGTAAAACAATCGTTATATCGTCACTGATTTTACAAAAGGGCATATCTAATTTTTATTAACTTTTCAGGAGAGCAATTAGAAAAAGGATATCGTAAGTCTGTTACCCTATGATGAAAACACAACGTTCTATTTATATGCGTTTTAGTATGTGCGTAGCTAAAGAGTGTGTCTTGGATTTCCAATCGTAATTTTCAACTTTTTGTCGATATGTTCATTCTAAAGGGCACGGGCCACCCTCAAAGTTAATTGTTTTGCCCATAAGATTAACATGGGGAATAATCTACATATTTTTAAAAATTCCTGTTTTATATTCACTCACCTCCTGAAGTTAATACTTAACTGATTTTGATGATTGTTTTTTATTTTAAAGATAATTTCAATTTTTAAGTCACTGTCGAGCCAGAATTTCGTTTTAGGCCTCAGGGCTCTGCCCCACGGGACTTCCAAGTTCCCATGTTATTCATATGGAGGAGAGTTTTATTTGGTTTATATCATATGTGTTTTTTCTTAATTCAATAAACAGCTGTTATAAGAATTATATCCGCAAAATATTTCGGGGGAGCAGCTCGTTTTATTTGAATTGCAGCTGTTATGAGTAATACATTATGGACAGGTTATTATCAGTACCAAATGTTAGTAAATAAGGAATGTATTTATCTATATTATTAAAAGAATTTCTCGATTTTTCTTCGCAGCATATCGACCCCTAGAAATTTATTTTTCTATACATATTTGGTATCAAATTAAAGCTATATCTCTCTAGATGTGCTTTTTTGGGTTTGGAAAATATCCCATGAAAAGCCTTCGTCCAAGAGGCTTTTGAAATTTCAGCGAATGTGCTACCTGTTGTTAAACCTGTGAACTTTTTCCAATTTACATTTGTTTATAACAAAACATGGTGATGATTTGATCGAGTTCTTAAGTTTGACCACAGAATACAGCACTTGCATTTATTTATTTGATGAAACTGGTGTATTTTTTAAAGTTATAAGTAAGTTGATTTTCAAATAGCCTAATTCATTTAATTTCTTGGAAAATAGATTTTTTGGAGAAAAAATAATTTAATTTTGTACCACTCATGTAAATCTGGGACATAGTCAGTTTGATTTCAACTAATTTAATGTATCTTAAATGGTAGTTGTTGAAAGCTGTTATTTTATAATCAGATGGAAGATTTTTGCCCAGATACATTTTACAATAAAATGTAAAGTAAAAAGTTGTAATTTTATTTGTTCATAGTTTACGTAGAACATTATTTAATATGTTTTTAAACTTGAAACTAAAATAGACTGTGTTTAAGTCTTATTTCATAATCTTTGAAACGACAGTCTTTTTTTAATAATTTTTATACGTTTTACCATGTGTTAAATACCTTAACATTAGTGATTTTCTGTCATTTATCAGTTTATTATGCAAATTTTAGACATTTCATATAAGTCAATGAAGTGAAGTGAATGAGTGAAGTGTTCAAAATTTGTGTGTTAAAACTTTTCAAATATTTTATCATAAATTATATACTCGACATCAGTGTTTTTCTGGTTTCACATCAATATATAATAATCATTTTGTATCTAATATGTATTGAACTATATTCAGAGCGTTGTCGTGCTATTTTTGAGACACATGACTGATTTACTACTTTTAGGTTCAACCAAGTATGGTTCCTCAAAGTTCAGAAAAGATAATGTCTTGCTTTAGGTTTTTTTTTTATATAGTGTGTTTCATTTGCATTTATTTGTTTTCTCAGATGCCTAGAAGAGACCGCGTCCGCAATGTAAATGCTAGGGCTAGAGACAGAGCTAATCGTTTTCGCCCCAACCCAGAAACATAGACAATTCGGTCAATCCCACTCGTTTTGATATTGGGCCAATGAATTAAGTATGTAGATTTTGTCGTTGTCGTTACTTCCGATATGAAAAAATAACTACAGGAAAATTTACAAAATGTTGCCATAATGGCAAGGCACAACTAACGGTTACAGAAGTGCCTAATACAGTTATCTCACTTTTAACTGAATAAGACCAAATATCTAAAAACTATAGATCAAACATAAAGGTCTAATAACGCAGTAATGGCCATATGCATATTTAATTTTTAATTAAAAAAGTGAAAGGGAGTTGTAGAATTATGGTTAACTAAAATCAGAGTTTTTTTAAAACCATTTCGAAGTTAATTAGAGTCTTACGAATATTGTGTAAACATTGTTAGTCAAAGAATAACATAAATTAAACAATAAATATGATGGATATATTAAAATGAAATATGATAAATGATTTTAAAGTCACGAAGTGACGCTGGCTGCTAGTCTATATAAACAAAATACGTGTTCTGTCTACATAGCATTGATCAGAGAAAAGTTGCATGCGGGGATATTTAAATTTGTATTAACAATTATTTCTGTCTGTCCAGCCAGATTTGTTCCGCGTTTTACAAAAATAAGACTATATGAATTAAATATAACATTTTGCCCATAATCGTGGGAAGCGGAAAACGTTTAGGCCTAGGCTGTTTCAACTCATCGGACGTCCTTTAGAGTTATGCCCCTTGGTCCGTCACTGCTCCAAAGTAGATATTATGGGTACAGGTTACGCAACCTGGAACTGTTGAATGCACCATATTTGTTCCAATGAGCATTTAGTCAGCTAATTATCTTTTATCACAGAACGGAGGAAACACGTCTACTTTACTACTCCGCAACGTTAGGCCTATGCTAAACCATCTAAAATAATGGCATGGTAGTGAAACATTGGGTATGGAACACATACGCCCTTGCAACATGGTATTTAAATCTCATTTTGTCAATGCAGTCATTGTGATTATAGTGCTGAATCTTGTATGTGTTTTTAAGTCCATCATGTACAAATTACAGGAGTTATTGAGCTTGTAAGAAGATGGGTTCATCCCAAAAAACAGTTAGGGCCTTATTCCTGTTTTTATGAGGCTCGGGTCTTAATGACCTCCAAAATGTCTATGTTAATCATAGACATTTACTACTTACTTGACCGATTGAACAAAGGTTTGGTAGAAAGACAACAGACCATTCACCATGATCAGAAACAGGCCTATCTTCCGTCCCGTATGTCCTTTGGGCTTTTACAATTTTAATTTAAACGTCACTGACGTTAGTAGTTAAATGGACCAATTGAACATATTTTTGTCAGGGGA
Organism: Allygus modestus; assembly: GCA_963675035.1. Lineage (NCBI taxonomy): Eukaryota > Metazoa > Arthropoda > Insecta > Hemiptera > Cicadellidae > Allygus > Allygus modestus. The sequence goes on from OY776112.1 coordinate 234,866,479, forward strand.
AATATATCAGGTAATTACATTCAGATTAAAACCTTTGCCTACTCCTGTACAAAAATAAGTAAAAATATCACTCAATTGGTAAATTATCATAATGTGATTTTTTGTTAATTCTTCATTTTTCCGGTTCAATACAAAAAAAGTATTATACACAGAACGTAATAACTAGTATTTACATAAAATAACATAGAGGAACATTATTGGGCTCGCTCCATTCGAAGACACCCTGAAACCAAAGTTCATAATCTAATCTAAAAGGAGATCTCGGACAAGTCTTGATTTTAACCGCCTGTCGGCAGTTGGCTCACCAATGTTACAAAATTGTGCACCAGGAACAAGTCTAGTGTTGTTGAGAAACTTGGTTGCGCTTTTCTTTATGAAAGTGTAAATAGAGTCCACTCCAAATTCTTCATGAATTTTTTTTATTTCGAATAAACATAGAGAGTTTATACAGATCCTAAGGATTTTGTTTTGGAACACTTGAATCTTATTTCATTTACTTTTTGAAATTGATAATCCCCAGATAGGACAAGCATACATCACTAAAGGTCTTAAAATACTTTTATATATTAAAATTCCATATTTTGGTTTAAGTGAAGACTTCCTGTTGATCAATGGAAAAAGGATTGATAACCGAGAATAAGCTTGTGTCAATTTTTAATTAACGCATTCACTGCGTTAATCGTGTATATTCAGGATAATTGCGTTTGTTTCCTTTTTAGGCAACCGCGGGAAATCCGGCGCGCCGCACTGAATGTGTTAACATGTAAATTCCAATTCAGCTTTGAAATCGAGATGAATTCCTGGATATTTTATGGACTGGCCTGAGGGATTCCGTTCAATAATAGTATTACCTATAGTAATATTAGGAGGAAGTTGTGATTTCCTTAAAGTGAAGATTTTGGCTTCACATTTCGAAGCGTTTAACTTAAGCCTCCATTTGTCAAACCATTCCACCAGCGTATCAACGGAAGTTTGCAGATTTGTTTTGTGCTGTATGAATATCAGAGTGTTGAGTTATAATAGCAGTATCATCGGCATACAATGCAAGTGAAGCGTTTAGTGTAATGGGGATGTATGTCATAAATATGTTTAATAGCATGGGCCCTAATATTGAGCCTTGGGGAACCCTACCCATGACATCACTAGTTGTTAAACAAGAATGATTTAGTTTACATTAAATTTTCTGTTAAGGAGGAAGGATTTAATCAAATTTTTCAAATAAAGCGGGAAACCCAATGAATTAATCTTGAATATTAAGCCCTTGATTTTTTTGTGAATAGTGATTAACCATTGTAATAACTTTAATATATACATGGTTAGGTTATGTGTACCTACATTTCTAAAATCATTTAAAATGAAGATTTAATATAAAGTGGGCATATACAAAATAAGAAGAACGGAGCAAATGAGCAAAGCAAATATTCTCTTATTGCTAAGCAAATATGCTCTTCTTGCAAAGCAAATATACGGTCTTGAGAGGAACCGTAAAGATAAGTACTCTAGGCATTTTAAAAAATGACTGGCTTTCGAGCAAAGCTCGGTCCCCTACGTGCTTTAACAAATTTAATGGAACTAACTTTTCAAACATAACACAGTAATGTGGTCGCAAGCAAAGCCGCGGCAGCCTACTAGTTTCTATTTATCATTCTATGTCCAATTTTAATATGGGCTAAATATTATCACCACTGTCAAACCCTCAAGATTTACCCCAGTCAAGCCGTGCAGACTACGACTGCACGACGGAGCCCACTCGCTGCTGCACCACCGTCGCGTATTCGTAGCCCTGCAAACCAGGTAAACCGAGAGCCCCTGACAGTTTTAGTGCACCGACGTGTTGTCGCTTTACCAGAACCTATAGGCACTTTCTTCAGAAGTTATACGACCGGGAAATAAAAGAAAGTTGCCGTTGGAAATATTCGTTTTTGTGCTCCCTAAACTCAAAAAAGTGTTTTTTAAGGTCATCTTTATCTGACCGCCGCCGCGCCGTCTGTATAGATGATTTCAGAGACCCCATATTATGTAGACCATTGACCCCATTGTCCAATAGAGGATATTCGGAAAATGTTGCCACTAAACCTGGGGCAAGGAGGGGGCATTCCCCCCCTTAAACCCACTGTATGTAGCATCTGATTCTGTAGTTCTTCCAAAAAATGGATTTGAGTGTATATTTCTGAAAAAGGTTCAAAGGAATATTTTATATTCATGCTACTATACTTTACATTCTAAATTTAGTAAATATAAAGTTATTAATTGATTAGATTGATTGGGCTAAAAGGGAGAAAGTATGTGTCAGTTTCCTGATACCGTTTATTAGCCTTGGATTGTTTGGGGTAATTAAACCAACATCTCCAAATTGAGGGCCGGAGTGCTCTGACGTCACTACTCCATGAGGCGTAAAAGTAAGAGTCAACTGCCAAATTTATCAAAAATCATCCGCAACAGAAGATGACAGATTGAACAAATCAAAGTATCTAACCAAGGAATCAATAACTGATAAAATGCTAGGTTGCGACGTCAATAATTTCGTTAAGAAGTGGGAATAACTCGAAAGATAAATTAGTACGTGTAGAGGAGATAATGCTGTTGGACATGCAATTATTTCATAGGGTTCTGTTCTGTGTTGGAGGTTTTAATTTTGTTTGTGTTAAAACTAATAATAGTGTGTTTATTAGGTATGGAGGCCAGTTTGGTTAGCCAAAATGTTGCATTACTGTACAAAAATGTTACAAAAATGGTTTAATTTCATAAAACGGACTTTTTCTTTAGAAGTGGTCAAAACAAACTAACATATTTTAAACGAGTTTGTACGCAGCTCTCTGACGTGAGGGGAGCGAATTTACACATTACAAACTTTAAACAGACAAATAAGGTGTTAAAACTAACAACAACTATGTACCGGTTTTTTAAAATAAATTAGAAAACATTTAATTTATCGGCTGTTTAGATGCTTGATTAAATTTATTGATGTTATTCCTTAAGATTACATGCGATACTTTAAAGCCTGTGGAGCGGGAGCCCTGATGAAAACACACAGGTTTGAAATTACCTACAAGACCACAATCATCAAAACCCGTTCAAAAACGAAAAGGTTATGGGCGGTAATATACGAGAAAAATACCGACGGATTGAATCACTCCTCTTCCTTGTTTTTCCTCCTTTGTTGAAGTCGTAAAAAACAACTGAAATAATCGGGATATCCAGAAAGCTGGAGGCGACACATGATATCTCCCTTTTAGTCCTGTTTAATCAATACAGTCATTTATCTTTACTATACAATTTTCTTTTAAACTATTTTTTCGTTAATTCCGATTCAAATTAGCAAAAATATTTCTATTCCCATATCAATAACATTTGACAACGTCCTGTGTTTACCGCTGAATGACAATTTCAATTTTCTCCTCAACCATTTTTCGTAGAATAATGATTCAAAATACTATTTTTTTAAATTTGTGAGTGTTATGTAATAACAAGCAAATTGTATTTAAAGCTTATGGTTTTCTGAAGAAAAACAAACTCAGAATTAATTTTATAACCCTTTAAGCCCTATAATTTATGAACCCAAATTTTCTCATAAATGTCGCTCGCTCGTGCAGCTTGTTAGGAACCTGAAGCACTAAAAACCACCAATTTTTAATAAAAACCGTTTGAGCCGATTTTGAGGAATTATTATTTTTTATATTTTTAGTGGTTTTAGAGTAAAAATACCCTTAAAATTAAAAATAATGTCTGGCGATATGTACTAACCATGTTCATTCCAAATATTATCAAAACCGGGCTTGTGGTTTCAAGGTTATGTTACCATCCGGGCATACTGATAGACGGACAGACATCACCTCAAAACCCACTTTTGGGTTTAGGGAGCATCAAAACAAATAAATTCGATAATGTTTACGAAAACAATACTTTATCTTTTTAATCTGTATATGGTAGGAGAAAGTAAAATATTAATACTATTACATTAATGCGTATAGCAATTGCTTAGCGCAGCACAGTTATACCAATATGAAATATTTAATTATGAAATACCTTTAAAATATTTAAATTTAAGAAACGTCATCGTTGCTGAAAACTCAATAGCTTAGGGAAAATTTCCCTACGGAAATACATAACTATTTTATACGGTTCATTATCTCCAAAAATTTTCCCCACAAACTTGTTTGAATTGATGCAATTTTGTGTTAAATATATAACGCAGAGGTCCTATTTACATATTCCAACGTAGCATCATTAAATCGAGAAGGTCAAACAACAGATGATTTCCATCGGTCATACCGCCCAAGTTGTTTGTGCCTTTTTATCTGAGCTCTATGACCGCGCAAATTAATTGTTCCCATAGCGTTGTGTGCTATAACCGGCCCCTTGCTATGACGTCACAGCAGAGTGAGTGAGGGGCATGCAGGCCCGTTGCTACCGTAGGCCCCTGCTCGATGTAAATTCAGAAGCATGAGAAGAATGTTTGCTTGAACTCGAGCAGCAGGCACTAATCTATAATATATTATCTAATTCCGTGAGCCCAAATTTGACAATGCAATTGTGAGCGAACGGGACTTAGGTCGTAGAAAGCTGGGGTAGGTCTCATTTGAAAGGTCTAGGCATAAGATTTTGGGGAAAAATTTATTTTTCTTAATTATGTACGGAAATTTTGAAAAAATAATTCCCATTTAATTAACATGGAGATTTAAAAACGTCTGTTTTGTTTTCATTAAGACATGTGATTGTCTACTTTGTTTGTGAACTTCTAGGTGTTCCTACTGTTATTGATTTAATTTACTTATCATGTAAAGAGGAAAATAAAATCTCGAATCCGAGCAAGATTGTACCCAACGAAAGATTACTTAAGTTGTAAACAACATAGCAAAATATCTGATATTAAAACTGATGATAACATCTCAGAATAATGCGGATAAAATACTTTCAATCAACACGTAATTTAGACTTCCGCCGTCGGATAGCGCCACTCTTCCGAAAATTCAGCCCTTTACTGTATTTAAGCTTTGTTCTTTCTTAAAATCCGTCCAGCTGTTATCGAATTAGTGCCCTGGTTATGACTGTGAAGAAAAATCCCCAGCGTATTAAGATGGGCTATATGATACTAATATGCCACATATTAATAAACAGAATGTCAACAAAGCAGACTTTTTTTAAATCCCCATGCTTTTCTTATGGGAGATGTTTTTCGTTATTTCTCGTTTGCTGAAAGCTTTTTAGAAATACTGCTATTATTCCCGAGTCCCTGGGACCTTTAATTTGAGCCCTCTCCCATCATCTTGCAATTTGCCAAACTCTTACAATTTTGTCTTAAACATTTCGATTACAGAATTATATATAAAGATGGTGCGCATAAACGGTTTTTAGGTACTTGTACTTATGTAATTTCACAGTACATCGGGAATATGCGCAAACATTTTTTAAAATAATCACCTGACTAAATCAAGACATTTGTAGACAAACAGTTAAGACCAATGTGACAATCCCTGGTGGGGTTTTGAATAATTCTGATCTTTGATACACATGTAGGAATTTTAACGATCACATTGATATGTCACATGATGGCGGTTTCTTAAAAATAATACATCCATCAAATTTGGTACGAAATATTTTGTATTTGATCACATGCGTCTCAGAATTGTCGTTTTAAATATAGATCTTAACTCATTGGATCACGCTGACGCGACACAGGCATACTTTAAGGCGAATTTGAATGAATTGTGAGCAAGATATTTTTTGTATCCTTATTGTTGACTAATACTGACTGATTATTTAGCTAGGATAATTAATTATGAAGCCTAACCACCTACGGCATTTAGATTTAGATTCGACATTTTTTCTCAATTTTGTACTCTTTTGTTGATTTTATTTCGCTCGGGATCGATCTGGTTCAGAATGTGAGGCTAGCTCTCTAACCACTACACGACCCAGCCAACTACAGTATTCTGATGATTTAGAGCTGGTTTAATGTCAAATATAGTTTTAACTAAACGCCCGATAATTAGTAGGAAATAGAATGTAGACCACCTGTTCCTTTATTGAGGCCAACCGCGGTCACAACCCGCGCCCGGTGTGGTAACGCTAGTAACATTACGCCATTCAGTGCCTCTCTCCTCTTCCTCCTCCCTTCCGCTGGCCTCCAGTCCGTTTCTGTTTCATCTCCGGTCGCATTCCTTCTTCTCTATCGCTAATCCGCTCTCCAGTTCCCAGTCTACAGTAGTACAGCGATTTGTCCATTCTGTATCACTTTATCCATTCTGTTCGTATAGCAGCGAGCTGCTGCTGGTGTATACTGTAGCATTGATTATACATCCTACGGAAGGATGTAGGATGTATAATCAATGACTGTAGGCACTGGTGGTTGGAGACTTGGTTTCTTTCTATGTATCCCGCAAGAATCGGCAAACTTAATTATCAATTTTAAACTTTTATTTGGCTATGAAATATGTTAATAAAACTATGTAGCCTACACAAGACGTTTCGCTGAACTGGCTTTGGTCCCTTATTTCGATGTCGATGGTGGTAGATGGCCATGAACACCATGGAATACGGGTCTTTATTTCCACCATTCCATAATTGAAAATTTACCATTACAAACATTAAATTGAAAGCAAAATTAAAAAATACCATTTATCCTGTGTTAAGTGTAATGGTTGTTTTGATATAAGAAATTAAAATTTTAATGACGTCCATTGATCCGAATATTTCAAACGTTTTATTTTTACCCGTATAAATGTGAGAAATATTTTTCTCAACGTTCTTTCAACTGTGAATAGTATTTTGAAATAATAATTGATAAGGAATAAAATAGAGAATACAGAATGTAACTTAGCGGAGGAAATGATTAGTTGGCGGTATTTTGTGTGTTTCCTTTAAATGCAATATCACAAAGCGCCTTCATGATCGTTATCAAATCTTACAACAAATATTTCCCAGACCATTTTATTTTACCGGCACACATATGAATTTGTGAGATCTTTCGACCATGTGAGTAAAAGCGTACCACTGTTTACTATCATACAAAACTCGGAGTAGAATAAACATTTCAAACAACATAAGCTTGTGACATAATGAACATAGCCAATTACAAATCATTACAAGGATTGGAGTTGCTAACAATATTTCTTGTTGTTATTGTGTCAATATTGTCAACGAATTAATCCTTCAAACTAAATACAAAATGTTTAACTTGTAAATGTTTTGGCATTTGTCACTATGAAGGAGGTCGCCATTGTCATTCAAAACTTAAAACCTAATAAGGTCCCTTGATATTGTTAGCCTCTCATTTTGACCTTGTAACCATTGTTGTAGTTACCTTTTGGAACATTTAACTTGTAAATGTATCTTTCAAAAGTGAAATTTTTCCATTATTTTTAAACCAATGAAAGTTATTCCAACGATCCAGATGACAATCACAATAGCATGATTGTATATCATGTTTCAACATTGCCGTCTGTGAGCAAAGTGTTACAGAGGTGTTATTAATTAGACTTTTGAACTTTCTCGAAAGTCATCAAATTATGTTGGTTACAATTTTGAATCCAAAGAAGGACAATCAACCTTTGATGCAGTCAATCAGTAGATTTGTTGCTGATATTCTTGAAGACCACTAAACAATTATTAGGATGTTTAGATTTGTCAAAAGCGCTAGGTCGAGCTACACATAATATTATTTTAAATAATATTAACAAAGTTGGATGAACTAAATTTAAAAACAAATTATTGCAAATATTCTTACCAGTATGTAACATTCATATTGAAAGAGATGGCTCGAATTAAAGCGTTCTTATAACAAGTAAGAATTTAATTGGCATCTCTGCTGGGAAATAATAATAAAATCAATTATAAATTATGGCCACTGACTAACCAAGAGTTTGTTTTGTGGATAATTTGACAACCATTACTAACTAACTTAACTCCGTTACTTTTCTCGAAGAAAATGTGAATTCAGAGATTTGATTGATTGACAACCTTTTCTTGCAAACTTGTTTCACGTTGAAGCTTTATGAAATGTATCATACTTTTTCTGCAACAAATAAATTAGATACGCATTTGTCATAGTACAATCATAGAATAAAGAGTACGATTTTACGATCTTAGGATTGTAGAATGAATAAAGAATAGAATGTTTATTCATGGTGCAATCGCGGCCGCACCGACACGAGCTGCGCCTTCATTTTCCCATGGGCAATAGAGATACTTCCCTGCAACGCGTACGGCATTCCTCAAATTGCAAGGCAAGAGGAAATTCTAAGAATTAAAATACTCCACTCTTCTCGTGGAAGTACATAATCTTAATCATCTACATGAATATACTTTTATCAAATTTCCTACTAATACCGACTAATATCCACCGCAAACAGTCATGGCAGGCACCTAATTTTTTGACAGTTCTACTTGGTGTGTTTAGGTTATTTTTTCTGTACTTTTACAACTACAGAAAGGCCACTTTTACAGTGTAAGGTCACCGACGCTATATTCTCTCCGTGGCATTAAACTTGGCCGCATCCAATGCCGCCATTTAGCTCGCTTTTTCCCTGAGCATAGAACAATAAACTCTGCAGCCAACCTCATTGTCCATAGAAGACGTTTCTGACTGAAGTTGTAACATTACAAGTGCCTTTTTGGTCTGCTAACCTCTTGATATATGTACATGGATCATATTGTTCTCAGTTAGCTTTTCAGTGTTTTATTTGTTTTGTAAATCAATTTTACATCTTGAAATGTTAACTTTATGTGTGTATTGCTCGCTATAAAAACTAGAGCAAAGAGTAAACTGCTTAGGCCTAAATAGTATTGAAATGTGGAATATATTTATCGTGGAATGAAGGTAGTTGATAATGATTGAGATAAGAATTAATAAGATAGGGAAATGAGGTTGACTTCTGAATGTAGCATAGTTTGAGATACCAAGAATCTTGTAGAGCTGAAGCCGGTTTCACCGTCCAGCCACATGCTTTTATTTACCACCATCACTCAACGCTTTTATTTATTAAATTTACAATTTGTCCAGAGCTGACTTTCAGTAACCCATCAGCAGGGGCGGTTCTAGCGGGTGAGCTGGCTACCTACACGTTTTTACATTATTACCCTTGTGTTTCATTAAAGTAAACCTATTTTGCCAACATATTTATAAAGAGAAATTTGGCAAGATATCAGTGGATCATGACCATGAGTGGGTTGACTGGATTGGTTGGCAGTGGCTGCACTGTCAGTTTGACAGCTGGGTTGGCTGTCTTGGAGTTATGAGTGATGCGCTCTTCCCGCCTCATTTATTATAATGTATCATACAACAATTTCAGTGCAGAAAAGGATCACTTTGTTCTTCTAAAGTGGCGTAAGAGTGCACCACTATGATTTGGCGATCCCAGAATAACCATACTTTAAGAACGATGGAATCAGGACCTTGCTGATCTCATATAGCAGACAATTCTGAGTGCTAGTAGCAAAATACCTGTCGCAGCAAACCTGCGTACTCATTGAATTTCCAATGCATATATATATGTCTTAATAGCACATAAAGCCGCTTACCAAGTTTCTTTTAATATACTTACATTTTTAAGCAAGCAATACAGTATAATATAATATAACATAACAATAATATAATACTAGAGAACCCGTACTGCTCTGCAGAATCAGTCACTGTTGCACCTTAAGTTTCTAAAAGCTAATCAAGTTAAAATAATGCATGTTTTTGATGGTAAAATTTAAAAATACTTTTTATTAGCGGTAATTATTTCAGATGTTATATGAATATTTAGTGAAAAGGTATATAATTTTAGCACTGAAAACACTAACCAGTTTTAACTATAAATAAAGGTAATGTTCTCCTTATCCTTGAACTAGTTAGACCTAATATTTTCCCCTCTAAAGTTCAGCAGCAGGGTTTTTATTTAATTTGAGAGCTGTGATTTATATGGCCAGTTTTTCTGCTTAAAACAGTTATTGGGAGATAATCTATGACCATAACATGCTGGTTGTTTTAAAATAAAATAAACTACAGGGTGTTTCAAAAAGAATCATCCGATTTAGAAAAATCATAGCTATTCATCTGTGAATCCGATGTGCTCGAACAATGTACTGTTAGAAAGAGGAAGCTCTGGAGTTTAACGTCGTTTCCGCCAGGTAGCAGTAGCGTGCTTCTGTCAACGCCCAGCTCAGTAGTTGTCAAAATGGCGTCTGCACAACAGAAAGCGTTTTGTGTTATACGGTTTGCTAGATGCGAGTCTGTGATTTCCGTGCAACGTGAATTTCGTACCACATATGGTGTTGATCCTCCTACAGCCCAGAGCATAAGAAGATGGTATAAGCAATTTAGTGATACAGGCTGTCTCTGTAAAGGCAAATCATCAGGTCGTCCCCGTGTGTCCAATGAAGACGTGGAGCGCATCCGCCAGAGTTTCACCCATAACCCGCAAAACTATCTCTTCCCTCAATTGGAAACAGATTCTGATGACTTCATATACCAACAGGACGGTGCCCCACCACACTGGAATCTTCATGTGAGAGAGTTTTTAAATGGTAGGCTTCCTCAAAGATGGATCGGCCGTACTGGACCTAATGATTCCGCGTTAAGTCACTGGCCTCCAAGGTCACCGGACCTTACTGTTTGTGATTTCTTTTTGTGGGGGTTTGTAAAAGACAATGTTTATATCCCTCCCCTTCCAACAACATTGGTTGAACTGAAGAACCGCATTAGAGCAGCCATCGAATCCATCACTCAAGATATGCTAGCTAAGGTGTGGGACGAATTTGAATATCGTATAGACATATGCTGTGCATCTAAAGGGGCATATTGTGCATTTTGAGCACCTGTAAATGGTATGTAAAAAAACTTTATTAGTTGTCCTTTAATTTGAAATTAACCTCATGTCCATATGATCATTAGTTTTCAAATTATAAACCTTTAAAATCGGATGATTCTTTTTGAAACACCCTGTATATTGTTCATACGTTTATAAACGTAGTTTAGGAATAATATTCTTAGGATTTCTATCCTAATGCTGACTGACTGAGTATTCATTCCTATCCACACTGTGTCTTTAAGAAACAAGATGAAAAAAAATAAACCTAAGTTTGGGAAAGTGAACGTTTGGGTTTTCTTTGTTGTCTTTAGGAAAATCCATACTTTCATCAAAATATTGTTTGTAAGCTCATCCCATTACAATATACACGATAAAATATATATACAAATTTGAACGAATGGTGTTGGCATCTTGAGACCTCAAAATGCAAAGTCATCATCGTCCCTGGCCTATATAGGCCTATATAGGTCTTAGTTATACCAACCCGATTACGGTAATAGCTTATTCCCTTTAGGAGAAATTCGCTAAAAAGGCAAATATTTTGTCATAAATCATGATTTCTCTCATTGTGTGAGCTAATGGCAAAGTGTGATGGAGAGTTATTTTCTTGTTTTAAGTAAAGCGCTGAGCACTAATGGTGAAAACTACCTATAAATAAAACTTATCTCTTGGAAAAAATATAACAACATAACTTATAAAAGTTACCCCAAATTTATTTTTAACCAATAAAGTCCCTACGATTTATTTTGGCTGTGATACTCGTTTTGTGATGCCTTGTCAAAATTTCCCCCGTTTTGGGATTTAATGTAGGACTTTAGGAAGTCATTCCAGAGTGCTAAACATTTTCAGGTTTAAAATCAATAGCTAAATACAAATACATTTCTACGCACACGTCCAAATACACATATGGAAACCCCACATCGGAGTAACCCCAAAGGTTTATGTGGTAAATATTTTATGAAGTTTTCAGAGAAAATCCAGGAACATATTAGGCACTTAAAAGAAAGTACCATTTTGTAATGGTACCATTTTGTACCATTTTAACCATTGGTTAAAAATTAAGGAACGTAATGAATTGGGTGATCATTCATGTTTTTTTTTAGAAAAGCTTTAAACTTCAATCGGTTAGAAATTGTTGAAAGTGCCCTAAATTGAATAGCAAAACCTCAAAACATAACATATTCCTTTTCAGATACACATAACAAGCCTTCTAAGCTCATGAAGCAAATTTTCTTAACATTTCATCGTACAATAATAACTGGATTACATATACATTCTTAACTATATAAACACCCGCAAATAAAGTAATTGTATTATTTGCTGCATTATTCTTTGGTGAACCAAATGAATTGTCTTGGTTTATAAACACATGTTTTAAATAATCATGTGATGTAAACAAACCTCCTTCTTAAGACTATCATGGGAACTTTAAGAGCCACTGGGGCGAAGCCCATTGAAGATATGTTAGTTTGGATGAGTGATGACATATCTAGGTATAATTACCTATCAGTTAACAAAAGAATCATGAAAATCGGCCCAGAAGAACGGTTTGACAGACTGGCCAAAGTTTTCCAATAAAAAAAAAAAATATATATATGACTAGTAGAATGTACCTGTTCTTCGCATGGGTTAGAAAGGTAAGTTAGCTTGAAACAGCTGTTCTTGCTCCTGCTCTTAAGCTGTCAAATGGAAGTGTCCTCAGCTGTTCGCATTACAGTTTCTGAATGTTTACTTTCTTCTGAAATGTAAACATTGAAACTTAGGACGTTCACGGGGCGTAGCCCGAGGGGATTTTAAGGAACTGAATAGGCCTAAGTGTTGCATGGGTTCAAGATCTACCTTAGTGTAAAGTTTCAGCCTAGTCGGTTCAGTAGTTTTTGCGTTTACACAGAACATCAGACAGACAGACAGACAGAAACCATCTCTTCTTTATGATATTATGGATAGATAACATTTTTATTATTCTCTATAAGAATAACTTAAGGGCTGAGTATGCAGATTTGCTGCAACAAGGAACACAAAATATAAAATATATATTTTTAGCGAGTTTCCCCTATAGGGAAGAATCTATTATCGTAGGTGGCATGGTAAGACCTAGGCCCAGGACCATGATAACTTTTCGTTTTGAGGCCCCCAGATGCCAAAAACACCATTCGTTCAAACACACATATTTATATATATATATATATATGTGTGTGTGTGTGTGTGTGTGTGTGTGTGTGTGTGTGTGTGTATGTGTGTGTGTGTGTGTGTGTGTGTGTGTGTGTGTGTGTGTGTGTGTGTGTGTGTGTGTGTGTGTGTGTGTGTGTGTGTGTGTCTGTAGGCACGATAACTTTCGTAAAAGTATCCAATCTTGATGAAATTCGGTATAAACGTGTAATGCAGCATCTATTTTCATGAGTTTGAAATCTAGACAGATTGCACAATTACAAGGGAGGTTTTGGGGGGGTTTTGTAACCCAAAAATGGGTTTTTGAACTTATTACATATAATTATTTTTAAACCCAAATTTTGGTTTGCACCAGTGAACTCAGCTTAAAAATAATTTGGTATTTTGGTTATTGCTCTATGTCAATTGGTTACCGAGATAATGAAAGTGCTAAACACAGTACGTTGTCCAATGTTAATCTTATGGAGAATAAGTAAAATGTTATATCTCGCTTATTAATTAACATACATTAATATGTGGCTTCATATGGTTGGGGTTTACTGATATTTGCATACAAAACCCATTTTTTTGTCCCCATGGCAGCAAATCTGCGTACTCAGTAGCTATAATGTTATTTTTTAATGAAGAATAAGAAACATGTGATACCTTGGTATATGTGAACATAAATTTGTAAAACTTGGTATGTTTCTTCAACCATTGGTGATCCATTGGTATTTGCATAAAAACCAGATTTTTGTGGTCCTTGATGCAGCAGACCTCCATAATCAGTCCTAATGTTTTCTTATAGAGAATAAAAATAAAATGTCATATCTCGCTTATTTAAGAATTTGCTTTGATGAAAGTTGGGAAGTGGCTTCATGACTTAGTGAAGTACCATTTGAAATTCGCCGAGTATGTAGGTTTGCTGCAACGGGGGTACTATGCAAATATCAATATAACATAACTAGGTGAAGCCACATACCAGGTTTCATTAATAAACATGCATAAATAAGCGAAGTATGCCATTTTAATTATTCTCCAAAAGATTAACATTGGAGCTGAGTACGCAGGATTGCTGTAACAAGGAACATAAAAAATAGGTTTTTATGCAAATATCAATAGAACTCATCTAGGTGAAGCCACATAGTACCAAGTTCTATTAATTTATGTTAATAACTAAGGGAGATACAAAGGTTTGCTGCTAGGGGCACCATCGATAAAAATTTGTATTTTGTGCTAATAAAAATAGACCACAACCAGATGAATCCATATATACCAAGTTTCATCGGTATACGTTCACAAATAAGCGAGATATAAAATTATTTTTATTCTCCATAAGAATGATATTGGACAGTGTGGACTGTTATTAGAACTTTAAATATCTCTGGAACCAATTGATGTAGTGTGATGATCAAAACTCCAAATTATGTGTTTTTTCAGCCAAATTTAATAGTGAAAACCAAAATTTGATTCTTTTGAAGATTATATGGACAAAATTTAAAAAACAACTTATTTTTGGGGTTCAAAACCTCCCCAAAAGACCATTTCAGATATTTCGGTCTGTCTGGTTTTCGAACTTAAAGTCATACTTGTTTGTAACAAATTTCATCAAAATCGGACCGTTTTACGAGAGTTATCGTGCTCACGGACACATATACAGGTGAGTCAGACTACCCATCCAGCATGTATAACGGGAGAACGGTTTGGTCTAAAGTCATCAAACAAAATTGTTTCCCACTAAAACGCATATGGGCTATCTATTAAAAATATTTTCATCAAAATCTATATACAGAATGTTCCAATCTTCAAAATGTTTGAATCTCAAAATGTTCTTATGCAAACATAGGCAAATTATACATAAGTTTAAAGGGCTTGTTAAAAGAAACATTTTGGCGAAAATAGAATCCACTTATCTTTATCCGTTACAAAATGGCAGCCATTTTTGTATAAAAGATTTACATTTACTGAATACCCTGTATTTTCTGAACCACAACTCGTATCGTTTGTCTGATTCAAATTTCTTACTCTTGATAAACTCATCTTTACTCTAATATGCTACATGATATACTTTATTTAAAAAATCTAATTTTCAATTAAATATGTTTTTTTTATGCTTATATGCCCAAAATTCAAAATAGTCAAATGGTAGTGTATGTCAAAAAACATATTATTTAAAAGGTGTTATAAAACCTAGCTACTTTCTAATCTATACCAACCCCGTATCTCTTTTCGTTTCTGTGCAATCAACAAAAAACTTTATTTTCCTATATGCAATGCATGTTAATTTGCATAATCCTTGCATGTACTCTGTGGTCACAATCATTTAATGTGTTATGTACAATTATTAACAATTATTAACATGCATTTAATATAGGAAAATAAGGTTTTTCAAAACCGAAAAGAGATACAAGGTTGGTGTAAATTAGAAAATTGCTAGTTTTTATAAGACCTTTTCGATTTTTAACATACGGTACTATTTGACTTTTTTGAATTTTTGGCATATAAGCATTATCAAAAATCATGTCATTGAAATTTAGATTTTTTTCAATAAAGTCTGTCATGTAGCATACCAGAGTAAAGCTGAGTTTATCACGACTAAGAAATATGCATCGGGAAAAAGTTACGTTGAGTGGCTCAAAAAATACATGGTATTCCGTAAACTTCAATTTTTTACACAAAAATGGCCGCCATTTTGTAATGGATAAAGGTAGGTGAATTCTGTTTTCGCCAAAATATTTCTTTTACAAGAACTTTCAAATTATGTATAGTTTGTCCTATGTTTACATAAGAACATTTTGAGATTCGAACCCGTGACCTTCATTTTTGGAACATTCTGCATATATTTTTATGACAATATTTTTAATAGATTGCCCATATACATTTTAGTGGGAAAGAATTTTGTTTGATGACTTTAGACCAAACTGTTCTCCCGTTATACATGCTGGACGGGTGGCCTGACTCACCTGTGTATATACACCCTGACTCACCCTGGACTCACCCGTCCAGCACGTATAACTGGAGAACGGTTTGGTCTAAAGTCATCAAACAAAATTCTTTCCCACTAAAATGCATATGGGCAATCGATTAAAAATATTTTCATCAAAAAAGCTGTGTATATATATATATATATACACAATTTTTAACGAATGGTGTTTTTGGCATCTGGGACCAACGAAAAGTTATCATGATTCCGGGTCTAGGTCTTACCATGCCAACTACAGTAATAGCTTCTTCCCTATATGGGAAATTTGCTAAAACACTACCAACATTTTAATCAAAACAATTTTCTATGGGAATTTGAAGAGAAAGATTAAATAAAATAATTAATGTGTATTATTATGCAGAATGGGGCCCACCCAAAATAAAATTCCTAAAACCGCCCTTGCCAAAGACGCCAGCGGTAGCCAAGTTACTGTTTCTGTATTCTGAGGGTGATGACTGAAACTGGCACCGAGAAGTTTGCATGTGTCACATTCTGGGATCTATATCTGTTAACCAGTTCTCACCAGTCGTAATCTCAGAATACAACAACAAGTAAAATATATTATTTTCCATTTTTGGTTCAACATAAAAACCTGAATTATTTTCAATTAATGATAAATATGCTATGAATTCAGTTAGTATGACTTTAATCGTGAATTTGTAATAAGCCAGTTATTACTTTTGAAGGTTATAGAATTATAGTAAATAAAATATTATGAAATCATAGGGTGATTTGGTAGTGTATATGAAAAAGTAACTGGGTTATTGTGAGTGAATTGAAGAAGTTTGGTTTGGGGTAACCGGTGAATTTGATGCTGGCAAAACCTATAACTCCTTAGTGTTCAGATTTCTTATTTGTTTATGTTGTGAAATTGAAGTTTGACATCAGGGGTTGATATGACTTTTCAAGGTTGAGATTCAGATCACTTTGTAAAACTCTTAGGACCGGCAACGGATTTAGAGTAATAACCTGTTATTTAATTTTAACTTTAGCCTATGCAGTTCTTTGATGTATTATTCAAAATAGTTGATACGTAAACCATTTTTAAGAGAAAGAAACCTTTTGAAACACAGTGAACGGAATTGTAGTAGCACAAATACTTGCTATTCAAATTCTAAAATAATTTAAATATGCTACTGTTTATGGGATAACTTTTGTTATGTGTTAAGACTTTGCTCACTGATTCATTACGTACTATTACTTAAATGGAGTGTTAAATCAACAAATGCATGTTTTCCGTTGAGGAGTTACATGGACCAACAATTGACATTTGTATCTTATAAAAACTGGTAGGAATAGAAAATATTTTTAACCCGTTCACATTGCATGCACTTTTCATTTAATCACTTAACAAATGCAATTATATTGTTTCCAAATATTTAATGGCAATGCAATTACTGGCAATTTCTTTCTCCAGCATTCAGAA
The DNA here is from genome assembly GCA_963675035.1 of Allygus modestus. Taxonomy (NCBI): domain Eukaryota; kingdom Metazoa; phylum Arthropoda; class Insecta; order Hemiptera; family Cicadellidae; genus Allygus; species Allygus modestus. The sequence goes on from OY776112.1 coordinate 234,883,829, forward strand.
CTGGGAAAAAACACTTATGTAGTAGTTTTCCTTCCCTTTTTGAGTTATTTATGAGTTTAACTAAGAGACCAGGTAACACCTTTGTTGAAAATGCGAAGTCTTTATTTTTGTTAGTACAATAGGCTAAGATTTAATGCTGATAATGATCACACTTAAGTTTGACTTGATGTAAGATTCCTTATTCTTTTATTTCCTTATGGTTTTGAACTAAAAACCATTGAGTTGTCAATATTTATAGACTAGAACCTTTTTAACGTGTACATGTATACCATAATACGGTTTTGACACACTTGTTACATTTCCCTGGTTATAATATGAACAAAATGATTTCTTGTTATGTTGATTAGGCCTAATACAAATAATGCAAAATATTTACGTCATTTAATTTTTATCTCATTAGAATAGACGTATGTTTTCTTTTATGTTTGAATTATTGTGATACGAAGTAGACTAAGTAGAATACTAAGTTTTAAAAGTTTAAGACTATTTCACGCAGTTGTGTTTTTCATTTTACTAAGAAAACACTAATCATTAGTAATTTGTATAGGATAATATGTTTTCTCATGACAGTAAAGTTACTTTGTCAAAATACACCTGTTTTTGCAAACCTTTATATAATTTATAAGACGTTTCTTGGAAATAAGAGGATATTCAAACTGTAAAGTAAAATCATAATGTTGAAGGAAATCACAACAAGATTCAACAACAGAATAAATATTCATTCTGCAAACAACAAAATAATGATAACTATAATAAAGTAGCTGGCCCGACAGACCTTGTCCTGTCCTAATGTCATTGAATTTGTTTTATGTCAAATACTCCTTCATTTTCAAGATGAGCTCATTCGCTTCGCTCACTCGCATATCTAAAAAAGAGTTTGAGTTGCCATTCAAGTAGATTTATTATTTCCGTAATGAACATATGATTATGCCTTCCAAGTATGTTTAGATATAATCCTTGTTAACAGCTGTTTGGTGTAACTAACTGAACTTTGATCAAATCAATGGGAACTTTGAAGGCCAGTGAGACAGAGCTCTTAGGTCGGATTACAAATTTTCTTTTATAAAAGCCTTGTCCTGACATTAAAGAACACAACAACAAAATAATTATTCAATTTGGTGCACTCATTCTCAAGTTATGGTCTGACCAAGGGGGATAGGGATTCATTTATATATATTAAGATGGACTAAATTCAAATAAATACCACATTTAAATGACGAAGTCACCATAGCCGATGATGCGAGTCCTTGCAACAGTTGCTAAATACTCGCAGGATTACCATTGATCATTGCCACTGCGAATCGCCCGCGAAGATCGACTATCAGGCATTTGCTTGCTCCGTGGCGCGAATAAACTATTTTTTGTATTAGCTGTCTCAATAAACTTCAGCAATCTGCTGCGCTGTTAATGGTTATTGATATTGTACCATAAAATTTGCTTTTATGGCAAGCATGAGTTGTGATTTTTTTGTTCACATTGAATACCAGATACCTAATTACTGTGAAATACCAATTACTCACGTATTAGTAAGACTTTTAGCCGATATTGAAGTTAGCTGTGTCAGTGGTCATACTTAATAAATCTATATCTATAAATACGAAAACCCGATCATCCCGTAGGCCAAACCTCTACACCTACTACCACAAAATTCAGCATGTATACTCTTTCCACAACGTAGGTAACCACTAAGAAAGGATTTTAAGAAATTCCCATAGGGCTCCACCCCACGGGGCTTCAAAGATCCAACCCCATGTTTTTCTTATGGATAATTTATATAAACGAAAAACCGATCTTCCCCCAGGCCAAACCTCTACCCCTTCAACCACAAAATTCGGCACGTGTACTCTTTCCAAAACGTAGGTAACCACTAAGAAAGGATTGTAAGAAATTTCCAAAGGGCTCCACCCCACGAGGCTTCAAGTTCCAACCCCTTGTTATTCTTATGGGCAATTTATACAAACAAAAAACCGATCATCCCCCAGGCTAAACCCCTACCCCTACCCCTACCCCAACCCCTACAAAATTCGGCACGTGTACTCTTTCCACAACATATGTAACCACTAAGAAACGATTTTGAGAAATTTCCATAGAGCTCCACCCCACAGGGCTTCAAAGTTCCAACCCCATGTTATTCTAATGGACAATTTATACAAACGAAAAACCGGTCATCCCTCAGGCCAAACGTCTACCCCTACAACCACAAAATTTGGCACGTGTACTCTTTCCTTAACATAGGTAACCACTAAGAAAGGATTTTAATAATTTCCCATAGCTCCTCCCCACGGAGAGTGAGTCAAAGTTCCAATCCTGTGTTATTCTTACATTCACTTTAGTTGATTAGAATTAAAACAGTTGATCATGTTTCGTAGTAGTTCCACGGGTTAACCACAGATTGCAGCACACACAACTGTTGTATTCCCGGGTGAAACCGGGTACGTTAGCAGCTAGTATATTATAAATACTATAATTGCACAAGCGTAGCTTGTGCCAATGTATAACTTGGGATAAATTGCTAGTGCATTGCAACACCTATGTTGTCACCAAGATACATGTTAAAACGTTGACGAATAAATTAGTGAGATTCACTTATCAAATTTTGATTTTTATGTGTTTAAATTATTTCTTTATTTTTAGCTTTAAGCGCTAAAGGAAATCTTCAAAATTATAGCTCAAGTATTGTTGTTGTTAAAGTATCAAGGAATATATGGCCTACCGGCAAAAGAACGCCCTTGAGCAATAACATATAAATATTATTTAGTTTTATGTAGCTTAATTGTTTATTTATCTAGAACTATAAAAAATAAAATAGTTATGCTAAAACATTATTTTAAACATATGTTATTAATGTTTCATGTAGGTATAATTAACTACATATATATATATATTAATGTCTAGCTAATTTCCCCTTAGGGTAATTTCCCCTATTGCAGTAGGTAGCATGGTAAAAGTAAATCCAGAGACCATGATAACTTTTTGTTTTGAGGTCCCCAGATGCCTATTCGTGTATTGGTTAACGTGATAACTTTTGAAAAAATCCAATTGGGCACAAATGTGTAGGGTCCAGTGCACATCAGCGGTTTGCGGCGGCGGCGAAATCTTCATCGCAGTTTTCCCCAGCAGCAGCCCCGCCGCGCTGTCTGTCGGGGCATAGAATTAAATGTAGCAGTGCACACTCGCGGCGGTGCAGGCTTCGGACCACTCCAGTAGTGATGGAAACAACTTCAACTCATATGTTTTTATTAGTAGAATTTGGGAGCCCCGTTATTTTACATAACAACTGGTTTATTAAACTATAATAATCTTCTTAAACTAACTTTAACTATGTAATATCGTACAAAACTAAATTTTGTTATAGAATTTATGAAAAAATAATGCATTTAACATAGGCGTAATTTGGGTGGGGGCAAGAGGGGACAGTTGCCCCCCAATAATTTGGAAAATATTTGAATATATGAGAAGTCACAATAATCGGGATCACAACCGATTTTGACAAACCAAAATACTGAAATTCCGCTTATGGCATTTAATAATAATAATTCAAATTCTCTATTTTCTTGCATGCAGATACAATTCTTACACTGCAGTGCATAATTATCTCTTTAGTAGCTAAAGGTTTTTTTTATAGAAAATACTTAAGCGTAGTTTGCATGCATATTATTTATAGTCATTGATATCATTGACTATAAATACTGAAGTAGAATTCTCATTGCCATTATAAAATGTGTCCCTAGTTTTGTGTATGCCAGGATTGAAAGAGGTCGTAGTTTACACCAATCACCAACAGAGTATACTGCTGTCAACTATTACTTATCCTCTCAAGGAGGGGATAATACAACAGTTGGTGTGTCAGGAAGCAAACATAAGTTGATTATAACTTGCTTTCTGGGGTGGAAATATTTTAAAAGTTAACGTAAATAATTAAAATAAATAGTTGACAGCAGCACAATCTGTCGGTGACCTAATCAAACTACTTCAATTTTAAATTCTAGCATACACTAAAAGTGGGACAACTGGGCCATATGGATGGGATGTCTCCTTGATTATTTATAGTCATTGATATTATATACTGATATTATATACTGTTTGTTTTATATTATTATTTTTTTAGAATAAAAAAACTGTTCTTGATCGATATTTAAGTTATTTTATTCTGACGGGCATAAACTAGAATTTTCATCCGGAGTAGTCTATCTATTGAGGTATGTGAAGTTTTGGTTTTAGGTTTATTAATTTATGTCCATAACTAAGGGAGATATAAAACTTTACTTATTCTCCATACGAATAACATGGGGGCTTAAGTATGCAGGTTAGCTGCTATGGGGATAATCAACAATAAATAAGTTTTTTGTGCAAATATCAATATACCACATACCAAGTTTGATCAATATACATTCATAAATAATCGAGATATCAAATTTTATTTATTCTTCATAAGGATAACATTGGACAATATATTTTGGTGTTTAGCACTTTGAATATCTCTGCAACGGTTGGACGTAGATCAACAATTAACCCTTTGAGTGCCAGAGTTTTTCGGTCGTCATATCCCTAGAGTGCCAGAGTTTTTAACACAGTATATCCCAAAAGTGCCAGGCACAAAATCAACATTTTGCAAGGGTTTGCAAAAAAATTAATAACTTTTTTATTTGATAAGATATTATTATGAAACTTTTTTTGTTTTGTAATTTTAAAGTTTAGCTATAATATTATGCACATATATAATATTTAAAAAATAACAAATAAAAAATTTGAATACATATATGTATGTGGGAAATTTCTTTTAATTTTTTTTATTTGTTTCAGGTAAATAAACATTGTTCAAATATAAGATTTTCACCAAATAACTGCTAGATTTATAGAGGAAATGTTTCCCAAAATATTTCCTGAAAGTTTCATTAAATTTGGGCTTTAGGCGGACAAGTTATTTCCATAAATGTAAAAAAATATAAAAACGGCAAATTAGTACACAAGACAGTAGCCTAACTTTATTCAAGGGTTTAAGTTTTATTACAATTTTATTTCATAAAGCAGACTAACTAGGCCTCGTATATTTATGGAGTATATGTTTACCTGAACATATCCTGGAAATGTCCTGGAAGAAATAATAAAAAGTAATGGCGTAAGAAAAATTTTCTATAACAACGATTCACAAAATCAACATTTTGCAAGGGTTTTGTACATAAAATCAATAACTTTTTTATTTGGTAAGATATTATTATGAAACTTTTTTTGTTTTGTCAGTTTAAAGTTTAGCTATAATATTATGCACATATATAATATCTAAAAAATATAAAATAAAAAAAAATTGAATAGGTACATAATATTATACATGCGGGAAATTTTTTATATTTTTTCAGATAAATAAACATTGTTCAAATATAAGATTTTCACTAAATAACTACTAGATTTATAGAGCTAGAAACTATCCTGGAAATCACCTGTAAGAAATAATAAAAAGTAATGACGTAAGAAAAAGTTTCCATAACAACGATATATCGTTGCAATGTATTTTTCGGTAAGACCACCGACGACGATATATCGTTGTGAAGTATTTTTCGGATGTTCCGTGCACAACGATATATCGTTGCGTGGCACTCAAAGGGTTAAAACGCCAAAATGATTGTTTTGTAAAGCTAAACTGATTGGTAAAAATAAATGTGACGTTTTTAGTAAAATTGTCTGAGGAAAATCCAAAAACCTTTTTCCTATAAGATTAACATGGACAATTTTATGGACATGTTTTTTTTACTTTTCTCTACAACCACTTAACCTAGGTTAATGAAAATGATGGATAGAGAAAAATGAAAATTGAAAAATAATTGAATTTTGATTTGAGTTGTGTATGTTTTTACGGAGACCTTTTGCGGGATGAAATATGACAAAGAAGGTGATACGATGATATTAATTTCATTTGATTTACATCCAAGAATCAGTTCTGCTTTGACTCACCATCTTCTTTAACACACTGTCTTCTTTCACTAATTGTTCTGTTTTCTATACACTTCAAATAACAGTTTGGAAGTTGAAATAAATGTCCATATTAATGACAGATTGCGGGATGAAATATGCGGTTGAATTAAGGTAATGAAAAGGAAAACTGTTGAATGAAAACTCAATAGAGAAATGTAATGTGAGAGTGTTTTATTTTGGTTTGAAAACAATGATTAAAAATAAACAAAAGTCAGCTGATTGAAACATATCAGATGATTTGAACAAGAAATAAAAAGGTATGAAGGGAATAAATACATATTATTTAATTGAAAGTATTGAAAGCTGTTAGCGAATTTCCCCTATAGGGAGAAGCTATTACCCTAGGTCTCATGGTAAGACTTAAGCCCGAGACCATGATAACTTTTCATTTTGAGGTCCCCAGATGCCAAAAACACCATTCGTTCAAATTTTTATATATATATATATATGTACTTATATATATAAGCACGATAACTCTCGTAAAAAAGGTCCAATCTTAATGAAATTTGGTACAAATGTGTAAAGTACCATTTATTTGAACGAGTTCGAAAACCAGATGAATCGCACCATCCAAAGGGGGGTTTTTGGGGGTTTTCACATGTAATTTGAATTTAAATCAAATTTTAATTTATACCATTGAATTCAGCTTAAAAAAAACAATCAATTTTGTATTTTGATCATTGCTCTACGTCAATTGGTTACCGAGATATTGAAAATGCTAAACACAGTACGTTGTCTAATGTTATTCTTATGGAGAAAAAGAAAAATTGTATATCTCGCTCATTTATGAACAAAAACTGGCGAAATTTGGTAAATGGCTTGATCTGGTTGTGGTTTATTGTTGTTTGCACAAAAAAACAATTTTTCGCCTATGGTTCCTGTAACAGCAAACCTAGGTAGGCCTACTTGGTCCCCATGTTATTCTTATGGAAAATACTTAAAATGTTATATATCGCTTATTTATGAATGTATATGGATGAAACTTGGTATGTGACTTCACTAAGATGAGTTCTATTGATATTTGCATAAAAACCCATTATTTTGTGTGCCTTGTTGCAGCAAACCTGCGTACTCATTCCCAATGTTATTCTTATGGAGAATAATTAATATTTTAAATATCGCTTGTTTGTGAATACATTTCTTATGAATCCTGTTAAGTGTTTTAATGTGTTATGTGTTTAATGTGTTATATTCATTGGAAATTCGCTGAGTATGCAGGTTTGCTGCGACGGGGGTATTGTAGTGTGATGTTACCAACTCTCTGAATGAAATAAGAAAAAATATTTAAAATATATTATAAAAAGTTCATAAATCTTCACCACACTGGCCACCTTGAAGTTTCCTAAACTTCAAAAGATTCACTAATTGACTTAAGCATTGGGTAAGGGAAACAATTTCACAACAGTCGTATAAATGTTCCATCCTTAGTCTGTAGTTTAGCTACGTGCACAATTCCATCAGAGCCGGGAAACATTTCTAGGATGCGCCCAAGTGGCCAATTATTTGCTTGAGACACTGATATTCGTTCTTTAGAAAAAGCTGCATGTTGCACAGTAGAAAATATTTTCAGGCGTGCTTTGTTAATTTCTTCAGTGGTGAGACACCCATAGCGCTGAGATGTAGTTCGACAGTTATGAATAAAGCGTAAGACAAAAGCCATTATGCATTGCAAAGTGGTCCAAGATGAGAATTTCTTCAAGACTGACCACTCTTCATGGTGATTAACTGATAACACTGCTAAGTGATTCGGTTTTATTTCATGTGATTGTTCAAGTTCGATGGCAGTAAATTTAGATGTCAGCCAATTGCATGACGGCAATGAAAGCCACGAAGGGCCGTTCCACCAAAGTGAATGGTTTATCAGATGTGATACGAGTAACCCTCTTGATGCGCAATCAGCGGGGTTATCTTCCGATGCTATGTGTTTCCAAGATTCAGGAGGTACAAGTTCTTGCGTTTGTGAGACACGATTGGCAACATAAGTTTTCAGTCTATATGCTGGAGTAGTTAGCCATGTTAATGCTCTAGAAGAATCACTCCACAAATGAATATTGTCAGATGTGATTATGTCAGAGAAAAGAGCTTTACAATGTGCTACAAGCTGAGCTAGTAAGTGAGCTGCACATAGTTCGAGACGTGGGATACCGGCGCGACTCGTCTTTTTGCCATGATAAGGTTTACTGTTGTTACTTTATCAGGCTGTTTACATCTGAAATAAATGACAGCGGCATATCCACTTTCAGATGCGTCACAAAAACCGTGTAACTCTATGTTGTGAGACGCGGAAAGCTTCAAAGCTCGAGGTATGGATATGTTTTCTAACCATTTGACATCATCAGTAAATGACTGCCATTGTGAACGAATGTCAGTTGGCAATGGTGAGTCCCACGATAATCCTCGTGACCAAATTAATTGTATAAAACACTTAGCAAGCATGATGAACGGTGTGAGAAAACTACATGGATCGTATATTTTTGCGATTGTACTTAGAACGATCCGTTTAGTTGGGGTGTTGGGTACAGTAGGTAGTTGGAAATTGTATGAAAACATGTCTGTAGTGGGAGACCATTGTAGTCCAAGTACTGTGAAATGTGGTGTTTGTGAATTTCGGAAAAACTTTGGTGACTCTAAATGGGTATTAGGAAGAGTGTCCAACAGTCGAGATGAGTTTGAAACCCATTTGCGTATCTCAAAACACCCTCGGTTCAATAGCGAAACGAGTTGTGTTTGTAATGCGATTGCTTCGTCTTCTGTATCCGCACCCGTGATAATATCGTCCACGTATGTGTGATTTCTGAAAACATGAGCAGCGTCAGGAAAGTCGTTTCCTTCATCAGCCGCAAGTTGGTGTAACGTTCTGATAGCGAGATACGGGGAGCTATTCATTCCATATGTAACTGTATTCAATTGATAAACAGACACAGGTTTTTAAGATTAGATCTCCACAAGATCAACTGGAAGTTACGATCATCAGGATGGACAGAAATCTGGCGATACATCTGTCTGATATCGCAGCAAAACACAAAGTTATGGCAGCGAAAATGCATTAGTACGTCGCAAATGTTGGTTTGCAGTTTACAGCCCGTTAATAAAAGATCGTTTAGTGATGAACCTGAACTAGTCTTACAGCTTGCATCAAATACTGTGCGTAGTTTAGTTGTGCTACTACTTTCTTTGAGAATGCCATGATGCGGTAAAAAGTAATGCGAGTTCGGCAATTGGACGGAATCACATTTGGACATGTGGCCAAGACTAAGATAGTCACCCATGAATTCATGGTACAGTTCTGAAAACCGAGCATTTGTGTTAAAATTGCGTTCCATTGCGTGCAATCTAAGTTCTGCGGCGTTTCGAGAGGTACCTAGTTCTGGATTTGAAGTTTTAAATGGTAGACGAACTGTGTAACGACCTGAACAATCACGTGAATGCGTAGCAGCGAAATGTGTGTCACACATATTGTCCTCGTGTGTCTGAGTAGAGCACATTGGTGGCTCTTCTTGATGCCAAAACTGTTGTATGGATGAATGCAAATCTGCATCGCTAATTGAATGAAGACATATGTTAAGAGTAGATGCAGGTCTAGAGACAGATAATGCCGGAGGGACCGGAATACATGGAGCAGTCCCCATAATTACGTATCCGAATTGAGTACCCCGTACATGAGGCATGTTAGTTCCCAGGGAAAACTGTTCACGTGTAAACAACTGTGGAAACAACGATGTTCCGAGAACAATGTCAATGCGTCCAGGGGTGTGAAAGGTTGGGTCTGCAAGATTGTAGGATTGTGTATATTTAAGGATGTCTGTTGACAACGGCATGCGAGGAAAGGCGACAGTTAACTTATTGAGAATTAACATAGGCTGTGGCTCTGTGACTTTCTGATTGGACAATGTTTCCAGATTTATGAGTATTTGACCATTATTTTGAGTGACATGATGATCTATTCCAGATAGTTGAATGTCACATTTTTGGCGACGAATGTTTCGTTTACTTGCGGCATGTTCTGTTATAAGATTGCACATACTATCGGCATCGAGCAACGCATGGAAAATATGAGAGGTTCCGTCAGGTGATCTGATTTTAATCATCAAAGTACCCAGTAATACAGTAACATTATTGCATTTGAGTTGAACTGGTTTTTTGATGCGAGTATAACGGACATTTCCGGCTTAACTGGAGTCTCCCGTGTTTCATTAGTTGGTTGTCTTTTGGATGAATTATTTCATACATTCGAGTGGTTTAAGGTATTGTCAGTTGAATTGACATTAAAGTGTAACAACGTATTATGACGCTTGTGACATACTTTACAAGTGGATTTCGATTTACAGTTCTTTATATTATGCGATCCTAGACATGAGACACATTGATGATGAGTTTTCACAAACTGATATCGTTCTCGAGGGGTTTTGGTTTGAAAGACATTTGAAAGACTTTTGGGTTTTTTTGGACATTCGTACATTTTGTGTGTATACTGATTGCATGCAACACAAGGTGAATGTTTTTGGATAGGAGGATTTTCGGGTGGAGTACACTGAGTAGCAACCATGGATACGTCTCTTTTTGAAGAGGTTTTACTATGAGATGCGGGTTTATAACGTGAATATGATGAGCTGGTTTCTGCGGTATGAATGCCTGGGGACCATAATGCGTCTTCCATGTGAGAGCATTCCATATTCAGAAAATCTATTATCTCTTTAACGGTGGGCAATGTGTAATTTGTTGACAATGATGCGGTACGAAATCCTTCTAATTTCTTGCGTAAATCTAAGTCCATTTTATGTATCACGACTGCAGTAAATAAGGGGTTGGGAACGTGAACATCACAGTTCAGTGCGTTTAGTGCCTGCGTATTTTCATTAAATGAATTGATAAATTGACGTACACCGTGAATGTGTGTGGATGAAATTTGTGGTAAGTCCAAGAGTTGGTTTAGATGAAGCAACTGTAAGCGGCGATTGTTATGGTAATGATCTTTAAGCGAATTGTACGCGATCGTGTAGTTTTCTTCTGTAAGACTAAGACTGCAGATCAAATTCAGGGGTTCCTGAGAAAGTACGCTCAGTAGATATTGAAACTTCATAACGTTAGATGGGGCATCATTGTGATGTATCGTGGTGTCAAACAATTTTATAAATGTTGTCCACGTAGCTAAATCACCGAAAACTTAGGCAACTCAAATTTGGGTAGTCGCACTTGCGAGTGAACATTAGCAGTTATTCCACTGTTATTACTACAATCGACAGCAGAAGTTTTGGATTCTTCATTAGGAATCAACGATTCAATGTGGCTTGAAATATAAACGTACAAATCATCGATTTCGTCTTGATCTTGAGACAATACTTCAGTCGATATAGTGTCTTCACCGGTATAGTTCAGTACCCGACTCAAGTTTGCTTCAAAATCCGCCTTTTTCTTGTTGAGATCGATCATGTGTGCGTTTAAAGACTTAGTTTGAACGATATTAAGTGGTTCGATTTGTGTATATAACTTGTCAACAGCATTTTTGATTGTGTTCAATCAAGTTTTAATGAGAGTTGTGACCCGGTTGTAAGTGTCAGGTTTGAACTCAGTGTTTCGCGGTGGCACCATGATAAATGCTTTTTATACAACACAAAATTATTAAAAAGGATAATTTATATAATAAACATAGTTATTAATAGTCTCTTGTTGATATTTGAGCTTAGAGAGAGTGGTACAGATACACTTAATCGTTAGATATTGCTAAACTAACTTAAAATAAATCATGATGCAGTAGGATGGACATACAATGAAATAATCTAAATATTTAAAGAATCTGAAGTCCTTCTCAGGTCATATATTTTTGAACTTAAATAGCATCCAAATCCCGGCGGGGACCAAAGAATGATGGATAGAGAAAAATGAAAATTGAAAAATAATTGAATTTTGATTTGAGTTGTTTATGTTTTTATGAGTGGTCTTATAATGATCTATTTACGCAAATGAATATGTTAACTAAGTGTAAGTATTGTCACTGACAGCCTGGATTATTTCAAATGTCACTAAAATTATTTCTAAAGGACTTATTTTGAGTAAATTTTTAACAATAACTATAATTTTGGGAATTGTCTTGATATTTAACCAACGAGGTTTTGTTGCAATGTTAACAGGTGGGGCACAAAAATTCCCTGAATTGATACTAAATTGCCTTTTTCTATTCCTCATTTCGCAACTTTTACTCAGATCTGAATGAAGGCTAGCTTCCATCAAAACAAATTCAAATTGTTGCTTTCAATCCATAATGTAGGGCCTAATGCAGGGCCTAAAAGACAGGAACCTTTATCTTAAGGTTTTTTTTTTTTTTTTAGCGAATTTCCCTGATAGGAAAGAGCTATTACCGTAGGTGGCATGGTAAGACTTAAGCCCGAGACCATGATAACTTTTCTCTTGAGGTCCCCAGATGCCAAAAACACTATTTGTTCAAATTTATATATAAATGTATATATACATATATATGAATGTGTGTCCGTTACCGCGATAACATTAGACAGAAACACCCGATTTTTATGAAATTCAGTACAAACGTGGAGAGTAGTATTTATGACTTTAGTTCGAAAACCAGATCGATTGGACTATGAGAAGGGGGTTTTATGGGGGTTAACAACTTTCCAAAAATCAGTATTTTTTTCAAATTTTACCCCAAAATTTTAAAAACACTCAATTTTAGTGAAAGCCATTTTATAAAGCTTAAAAAAACAAACTATTTAGTATTTTGAATCATTAAAATAGGTTAAGTGGTTGCGGGAAAAATTCAAAAAACGTGTCCCATGATAATCTTATAGGAAAAACGTTTTTAGATTTTTCTCAGGTAATTTTACTAAAAACTTCACATTTATTTTTATCAATAAGTTTAGCTCGACTAAACAAACATTTTGGCGTTTTAATTGTTATTATACGTCGAACCGATAGAGAGATATTCAAAGTGCTAAACACAGTACGTTGTCCAATGTTATCCTTATGGAAAATAAATAAAATTTGATATCTCGATTAGTTATGAATGTATATTGATGAAACTTGGTATGTGGCTTCAAATAGTTGTGGTATATTGATATTAGCACAAAAACAAGTTTTTTGTTGATAGTCCCGTAGCAGCAAACCTGCATACTCGGCCCCCATTTTTTTCATATGGAGAATAAGTAAAGTTGTATATCTTCCTTAATTATAAAGCTAAATTAATAGAACTTGGTATTTAGCTTCACCTGATTCCGTTATATTGATAATTGCAAAAAAAACATATTACTTATGTTCCTTGTTGCAGCAAACCTGCATCCTCAACCCTAATTTTATTCTTATGGAGAATAAATGAAATGTTATGTATCATTTGCTTATGAATGTATTTTTGTGAAACTTGGTAATTGGCTTTATATAGTAGGGAGACATATATATATGCATTGGAAATTCGTTAAGTACGCAGGTTATATTATGCAGGGCCTAAAAGACAGAAACCTTTATCATAGTTTGTTTTTTAGCGAATTTCCCCTATAGGGAAGAAGCTATTACCGTAGGTCTCATGGTAAGACTTAAGCCCGAGACCATGATAACTTTTCGTTTTGAGGTCCCCAGATGCCAAAAACACCATTCGTTCAATTTTTATATATGTATAATAACATGGGGACCGAGTACCTAGGTTTGCTGCTTCAGGAACCATAGGTGAAAAATTGGTTTTTTGTTCAAACAACAACAAACCACAACCAGATGAAGCGATATACCAAGTTTCGTCAGTTTATGTTCATAAATAACCGAGATATAAAATTGTTCTTTTTCTCCATAAGAATAACATTGGACAACGTACTGTGTTTAGCACTTATAATATCTCAGTAACCAATTGACATAGAGCAATGATCAAAATGCCAAATTGTTCATTTTTTTAAGCTGAATTCAATGGTATAAATTCAAATTATTTGATTTAAATAACAATTACATGCGAAATCCCCAAAATACCCATTTTTGGGGTACAAAACCCACCAAAAACCCCTTTTGGATGGTGCAATTTGTCTGGTTTTCGAACTAGTTCAAATAAATGGTACTTTACATATTTGTACCAAATTTTATTAAGATCACACTTTTTTTTTAATAAAATCTTAATAAAATTTGGTACAAATATGTAAAGTACCATTTATTTGAACTAGTTCGAAAACCAGACAAATTGCACCATCCAAAAGGGGTTTTTGGTGGGTTTTGTACCCCAAAAATGGGTATTTTGGGGATTTCGCATGTAATTGTTATTTAAATCAAATAATTTTAATTTATACCATTGAATTCAGCTTAAAAAAACAAACAATTTGGGATTTTGATCATTGCTCTATGTCAATTGGTTACTGAGATATTATAAGTGCTAAACACAGTACGTTGTCCAATGTTATTCTTATGGAGAAAAAGAACAATTTTATATCTCGGTTATTTATGAACATAAACTGACGAAACTTGGTATATCGCTTCATCTGGTTGTGGTTTGTTGTTGTTTGAACAAAAAACCAATTTTCCACCTATGGTTCCTGAAGCAGCAAACCTAGGTACTCGGTCCCCATGTTATTCTTACGGAGGATAATAAAAATGTTATATATCGCTTATTTATGAATGTATATGTATGAAACTTGGTATGTGACTTCACTTAGATGGGTACTATTTATATTTGCATAAAAACCCATTATTTTCTGTTCCTTGTTGCAGCAAACCTGCGTACTCATCCCTAATGTTATTCTTATGGAGAATAATGAATATTTTAAATATCGCTTATTTATGAACATATTTCTTATGAATTCTGGTAAGAGGCTTAATGTTATTAAGACATGTATTCATTGGAAATTCGCTGAGTACGCAGGATTGCTGTGACGGGGGTATTTTTTTTAGTTGTAGTTCCCTTGGTTATAATTAGTGAATGTACGACGACACTGTACATCAGTCGCCAGAGGCAAATGACGCGACACTTGTAACGAACGCTAACCTCACAATCAACCCGTTTTTAAAATGTGAAAGGAACAAGTACTGAACATTTGAGTGTGATACAAGCAAAATATGTTTGTGAACAACAATCTAAAATGGAAATCGAACATATATAAAATTGAGAAACTAATACCACCTGAACGATTGATAAAATAAAAGCCTAACTCAGAAAGTGTTACAAGGCAAAAAGATTTTATACGGGGTTGCCAATTTACAAATATTTAGCACTGTACATTTTTTTCTGAAACATTTTTACAATGTGTTATTGATTTTTTACTTCTATAAATTCTCATTACTTTAAATATATAAGGTGTTTGTAAAATATTTTCCCTAGCCTTTTCAGATTTTGCGGGGGGATATGTATCAATAACCCCCCCTCGCTATGGCACTATTCCTGGGAACTATTTTAAACATAAACTACATTTGACTGCAATGACCAATGGCAACTGAATCCAGTTTCGAACCTTAGTAAAATTTCTCAGGATTGATCTAGAGAACTTCAGATTATGAAGCGAGTACACTAACCACTATGCTACCCAGGTAGTGTGTTATTTACATTTTAAATATTAAATAAGCTCCAATATGAGCTAAAAGGAACATTACATTTTACATTTAGTCGTATATTGATTCTGAGCAAAATCTTAAGAAAATGTTGTGAAGGTTCAATACTGGATCCAGCTACCATTGATCATTGGGCTATTAACTAATGATCCTGGCTAAAGAATCAGTCGGTCTAAGTCAGTAACAAGATTACACAAGGCATTTCACCCATTATACACTCATCATTCATTCATATTCTCCTTTAAATATGCTCTAGTTGTGTCAGCGTCTTAAAGAGATCTTAAGATATATACATTTTTCAAATTGTATAACAAGTCTCAAAATTTATTAAAACACTATATAAACTTTCCATTATGTTTCAGACATATGATGTTTGGCTCGGAAGGCGACTGCAGCGGTCTACTGACCCTCCACTACGGCAAGCATCACACGTCTCTGGTGTCTGAGATCCGGCAGTGGTTCGACGCGGAGAGTTTCGCAGACGTGAGGCTCCTGTGTCGTGGGGGCGAGCTGCGCGCGCACAGACTCGTGCTGGCGAGCGCCAGCCCGCTGCTGTTCCGGATCCTGCAGGACTGTGGGCGGGCCGAGCAGACGGTCACTGTACAGCTGCCAGACGTCAGCCTGGCCAACATGAAGTGCACATTGGACTTCTTGTATACAGGCCAGGCCTGCGTCAAGGTGAAGGGATTTAGAGTTGATATAGTGTACAGTACCTATAGAAATTTTGTGGGTATGGTGTCCTTGGTTTAAACCAAGCGCTATTATTTATGACCGTTAATGGAAGTGCATAATGCAAAATTACGTCATTTAAAAGTAATTTTTCACTGATCATAATGTTTTGATCTTGAATTTGGACCCGGTTAAACCACTAAAGCCAATGCAACAGATACAAACTATAGACGTCTTGGTCTCTGGCTAAACTTGGTAAACTTCAGAGGCTTTTGTTAACAGAGTTTCTACTAAACGCTTTTAGGGGAGTAGTCCAATCCCATAAAGTAGTGGATATCCCAGGTATCAAACCGTGGCCCCTTTAACCGAAGTCCAATACGCTAACCATTAAGTGTTATTTGAATTGCAACAAAGTGAGATAAAATAATCGATATCTATAAATATGAAAAACCGATCATCCCCCAGGCCAAACCTCTACACCTACAATCACAAAATTTGGCACATATACTCTTTTCATATCGTAGGTATCCACTAAGAAAGGATTTCAAGAAATTCCCAAAGGGCTGTGCCCCACAGGGAGTCAAAAGTTCCAATCCAGTGTTTTCTTATGGGTAGTTAAATACCAAACACCGATCATACCCCAGGCCAAACCTCATCTACACCGTCAACCACGAAATTTGGCATGTATACTCTTTCCATAACGTAGGTGCCCACTAAGAAAGGATTTTAAGAAATTCCCTAAGGGCTCTGCCCCACAGGGAGTCAGTATTCCAATCCAGTGATTTCTTATGTACATTCACTTTAGTTTGAGCTGAGGAAAATTCAAACAGCCGATCTTGATTTGTAGTAGTTCTTCGGGTTAAGTACAGAATGCAGCACAGACCACAGGTTTTATTCCCGGGTTAAACCGGGTACGATGGCAGCTAGACTGTATATATAGCTCGGGTGAGGCAGAGCTGAAACCAATAAACGGCCTACACTAAGTCTGCCCGCTCTGAGAAAAATATTGTGCATTAACATGTTGGGTGCAGAGGACGTTAATTAACGTCTTCTAATTAACATTGAAACATTTGTGATTTTCATGTTTAAACATGTTTGTCAGCATTGAACATGTTAACTGCTGTGCTAATGTGATTCAGTGGAAATGTACATGAAATCTTTATCAATAAGGTTAGATATCCGGTCTTAGAACCACATCCAGTTTGGGTGCATCGTGTTCCATACTCCTAATTTACTTTCTCATTAGGTACTTTTAACTAATACATGTTTTGGTTTTTTCAGCCTTCCGAGATCCAAGGAGTCGTGGAAATCTTTGAACTACTAGAAATCAAGTCGGAGATCTGGGGAGGGAAACCATTGAGCACTGAGCCACAGGAGAATACCGTTAAAGACTCGGAAGAAAAAACAAGTTGGACTCCCAAGCCGAGTGGACAGGATGAATCGAGTTCGCAAGAAAACGTGGAACCGAATAGTGCGAAAGAATGTGTTAGTGCGAGTAGTGAAAGTACTAGTCTGTTATGTGTGTCTGCGACGGTGAAAACTGAAGTGGAAGTGGACGTGGATGTTTGTTCAGAAGAAGAACCAGTGAGTGAAAAAAGAAGAAGAAGGAGTAGTAGTTCCTTATTTCCAGTTAATTTATCTTTAAGTAACCCGGACCATAAAGAACATTCTAATTTAAATTCTCCTGTTTCGGATAAAGACTCAAGGGTAGGTACTGTATACTTTTTATGTGTGACATGTCTCTTATATTTTAAAAATTGTTGCATTTGTTCTATTCTTGATATACAAGAATTAACTTTAATTGTATGCAATTTCTAACACATAGGCAGGATTATACTTACACTTCAAGCAGGATATCTTGGCCTGCGGTAACTGTTTTTGGTTCAAACAGTTGGAGTAGAGCGAAATTTTAATCTGTTGTTTCCATCATCTGTTCAGTCAAACTGAAGCTCGATATGGCCCAGCTGATTATCTCAGTTATTCCGGCAGTGGAGTAAGCCACAGGCCATGATATTCCGCGTGAAGTGTACACAAAATTTAGGCTGAAGCTTCATTGTTTCAAAACATATTTAGTGTTTTTGATTCATATGAGAGTCTATAGGCAACTCTGATTGTTACGATGACTTGATTTAAATTTTACTCAAATACATTTGTTTTTACATACTGGTAGTTAAGAATGGGTTATCCAGGTAAGTACAGATATTGAACAAAATGATTTTATAATTAGCGATGACTATGACTATTGAATATTGTAATATCTAATTTTAATTTTAGAAAGTAAAAACAAATTCTGGTCTTCAGTCAGCAATAGGTGCTCTGGGTTCCAAACTTTCGTTAGTGTCAATTGCTCTTGAACTTACCTACAGGTGCATTTAGTGGTCAGAGACATAAATATATTGGACAGGTTGTCTGTTTGGTCAGTTATGTGTGTAAATGCTAATTTCACGTGGGCATATCTATTGAAAAACATTCTTGTAAAAGAAACTCTCATATAAAAACAAAACTATATGTGCCTGAGAGCCGGTACCTCATTTAGTTATTAACTATGAGATCTGACTCTATTAGCTGAAATTTAGTGAATCCAAGGTGCCCAGCTCAACACATTTTGTTGTTGTTCTGGTATAGGTATTAAACTCCTCACCCTTGTAGTTTTGTCCACTAAACCTACTACTAACCCATTCACCTACTTTCAGTCCTTATTGTGGTCAAAGGGTAAAGGAAAACACTTTGATGATGCTGTGTTGCCTACTGTTAGTCTTAAATCTGCAGCTGCAGCTCTGCTGTTTTGAATTCCACATAATATACCTAGTTTGTTTATGAATATTGTACCAATAAACAGTGAAATTGATCATATTGTTCACAATGATGGTATTCAATGAGTAGTAACAATGTTAAATACGATCCAAAAACAGTGAAATTGATCATATTGTTCACAATGATGGTATTCAATGAGTAGTAACAATGTTAAATACGATCCAAAAACAGTGAAATTGATCATATTGTTCACAATGATGGTATTCAATGAGTAGTAGCAATGTTAAATACAATCCATTTGCAGTGGTGGATCCAGAGGGAGCACTCAATCCCCCAAGCTCAAAAAATATAAACTAAATATATGTTTTGTTAATATTAACTATTTAAAAGTATTAACTTATATTTAACTGGCGTAACTATCTCAATATTATTATAATATTATACAAGTTAATCACTTTAAAACAAAAAAATATTATGAGTAGAATGAACGACATTTATGTATAATATGAATGATGCTGGTTGACAAAATAGCCCGATTCAGCCCAAACTATAACTAAGCTTATGGGCTTTCACACATCACACTCTCAGCGATTATTTAACATGTTGAAAACAATTATATCAGCTTTATAAATGAGAGAGTATTTTTTTGTCAAACAACTAAACCGGGACATTCGGCTGTCCCCACTGGAGTCGTGGGGACGTCGCTACATACCTCGCTAAAGCAGGACTGCCCCGCCGAAACAGGACATCTGATAACTTTAGTATGAAGTTTATTCTAATGTAGCCTCAAAGACAAGAGACTAAATACAGACTATTACCTGTGTTATGCTTCGCCCCTGTCAGTTACCAATTGCAACACCAGCTAAGTGAATTTTTAATGTTTCAGTGCATAATAAGCCTACGCAGGAAACTCACTTATCTTGACACTCAATATATATGTTCTCTGTGGTATAGAAAATATTGAAGACCATATATTGTTGATTCCCAATTATAGTACTGCCACGATACAATAAAAACTATATAACGTTCCTCTATTCATATACTTTGAGTACGGTACAGAATTAAAGGAAGTTATACAATGACAAAAGAAGAAAATACATTGAAGATAGTAGTGAAGTTTGAAAAATAAATAATAAAATAAATAGAGCAGAAGCAATACAGTGGAACCTCGATAACATGAACCTCTATACGTCAAATTCCTTAATAACTCAAATTTTTATCATTCCCCCTGAATGTGCCTAGCTAATGCTATGTTATTTTACCTCTACAAGTCGAAGGGTTAGTAGGAAACACCTTGATAACTCTCTAATTTGTGTAGTGTTCTTAGCCTGTCGCCACACCTCTATTAAGTCGAAGTTTAAGCTGTAGAACTCAAATAATTACAATCTCCGTACCTCTGCAAGTCAAAGTATTGACTAGAGAACCTCTGTAAGTCGAAGTTTTTCATCCTCCAAACCTCCAGTAACTTATTTGCAGCTGGAAATTCCAACCCTCCCTCCCCACTACATCTCTTTCTGGATGCTCCTGGTGTCGGTAAAACAACCGACAAATTTACAATATGACCAACACACATATCAAACACACTCATCCTCACGCATGAGTTTCACATATGTGAGGATTTTATTTCATAAATAAGGAACAGTCTCATGTTGATGCAAATTATGTCTTTTTCTTAAATAAAATGGTTTTGATTTGATTAGATTTGTGTCCGGTGTCAGTTAGTGCGAGTTTAGAGGTTCTGGATGGTTTTTAGGTTGTGTTTTTACTAAGTGTTTGCAGTTTGGCAAAATGGGTTGGCAAATCTCTACCCTATGAGAAAAAGTTGAAGATTATTTGAGGCTGTTGACACGAAAAATAAAAAAGTGGGAAGTTTAGAAACACCAGTAGACACTGTCGACAATTGTAAAACAAAAATAAGTGGCGTACTGCTTCACCCTAATTCCAATCCCAAAAATGATCTGCAATTTTAATTGTTATCATGTTTTGTTCCCTTTTAGTTTTGCAAATTATTTTAATAGCCTACAGAACATTTGATGTTCAGCTAAATTTAAATTGATATACAGTTGGTCAGAACTGACTTCCATAAGGGGGAGGGATTTATTTGGGGCAGATGATAAGAAGTGAGCAAAAAACGTCTAGAAAATAGACAGGAAGTGGTCGAACGGGAAAAACACCAAAATACTGAACTGTGAGTCATTGTTTGTTTACTTTCCTACTCTACAATATTTTCACTGAAGGAAGTACATCATTACTACGTTAACCAAAGAAGCTTTACAAAGTATTTCCGGGCTTATTTTAGACATTCAAAATTGTTCAAATCCTTCTTAATTTTAGTAATAATTATTATACGGTATAGTTATTTATGATACAAAGCACGAAATGATGTAAGGATTCTACCCTTCCATGACCCATCTATTATTGCGTTACCATTACCCTCAATAAGTTGAAGTCTGTGGAAAAACACCTTGATAAGTCGAACCTCGATATTTCAAAATATTCGATAACTCAAATTTTTCCCGATCCCCCTAAGGTTCGAGTTATCGAGGCTCTACTGTATTTTTAAGTGAAATGGTGCCTCAAAGTGGTGTATTCGTCAATGGTATAGAATTGATGCTCTTTCAGCCACTTGATGGTCTCTGATAGCCCTTTGGTGATACGTCTTTTGGAACAGAAAAACTCCATGGGGAACATTTTCCATGAGGAGAACAAAGAAGCATGTTAATAAAACCATTGGACATATGTGACTGAAAAAAATCAAAACCATCCTTGCCACAAACCAAACGTTTTACAGGTTTGTGAGATCAGGTTGTTATTAACAGTGTTAAAAATGAGTAAATTAAAACACTTTTAGGTATATTTTGGCTTATTTTTGGTTTATTTTGTATTGATTTGAACATTTTTGTTTTATTGTCTCTTTGGCCATCTCTGTTAGAGTAATTTACTCTGTTTAAGATGGCCAAAGAGCCAATGAAATATAAGTTTAAAAAATAACAAAAGAAAAAAAAAATTGAAGTGGTTTACAGGGCTATCAACCAAGAAAAACCAACAGTAGTCCTGCTGCATTGCCAAACTGCACACCAGCTGCACACTCAAGGGTCATTTTTGTTAGGCAAAATTGCAACAGTGACAGCGTGGAGCCTAACTGTCATCTTTCCTGCTCCCGATAATAGGGAAGAGCGACAATCATATTTAAGATTAGAAGCGTGACAAAAGAATACTTGATTCAACAAAATTAAGTACTTTATTAAAAGCAAAAACATAAGAAGTGTGGTTGGCCTGAGTCTGTTAAGTTTCCCATTCTTGTGAGAGACGTTTGTTTTCAGAATGGCATTAAATAATATATGATAAGCAATAAGTGTTAAATAACAATTTTCCTCATGTAAAAAATACCTACAGGCATCATTTTGCATTATCACCATTTAAGAAGTCATCACACACATATATGGCATTTTTTAAGTGATTATCAGGGGCGGATCCAGAGTTTATGTTGGGGGGGGCGGTCACCGAAAGTTACCCCTCCCCCTCCCCCTGGGTGGTCCCTGCATGGCACCCCCATTATTTTCTTTAACAATATGAAATTATATAACAAATGAAAGTAAGTTAAAATAATATATAAATAACCTTTTAATCAAGAAAAAAGCAATCATGACTTTATAAACAAGCCAAACAAAAATTAACTTTAGTTGTACTCCGCCCAATCGTAAATAAAAATAACAAATGTTTAGGCATTACACTTTTTTCTACGTCGTCTGTAGGCGTCTAAGAACAAGTAAGATGTCTGAAAAAACAATTGATTTTAGTAGTTTCCCACACGGAAAACTATTTACAAAACGTATTCTGAAATACTGAACTATGCTACGCAAATATACAATGAGGAATGAGGCTGCCAGCCAAGGTCAACAACTCGAAAAATGAAAATGTCGTACCACATTTTTACAAAATAAAATACTTGGCGCATGAGCTTCCGTTAGCACGCAATTTAATCTTTGTTTCCTCTTATTTAATTACATATAATTCGAGGCACTTTTTGCTTCTAGCCTAGCCACTGGATATTTATTGCCTAGCAACGGATTACGCGGTTTTACACAAAAATCAAACCTAACCTGTAAACAAAACACAGCTGGCAGCAAACGACGACGGTAGGCTGGCGGAATCCAGTAAAAAAGTATCACCGAATACAATGGTAGCAACCTTAGCTGTGTGTGGCTAAAATCTACCTCTAAGACCATGTTGAAAACACTGAATTTTGGGTCTGCCAACTGGCAAAACTGCAACGACTTTGCGATACTCGGGAATATCTATGTTTTTGTAAGACGCTTTTAGGTGAAAGAAGTGGATCAAAGTCCAATGTGTTATATACTAAAATATAAGTTTAAAATGTCACCTGTCTAATGGTATATATTTTATTCCATTTATCGAACGTTTAGGAGCATTAGTTTGAATTGTAATGTAACAATGCAGACGGTAGTGGCAAAATTTGACTGTCGGATTGAAAAACGGGGTTTCGGGAGGCTTTTGCTACTTACATTTTTATTTGGATTTATTCAAACTTTCATTGTATGCCTGAATAATAAAATAAAACACAGTAATTTTTAGGTTGGGGGGGCGACCGCCCCTACCGCCCCCCCCCTTGGATCCGCCCCTGTTGATTATTAGTGTACCATGACTGAGACCCACCATTGTGTTGTGATTGAGACGTTGTGTAGCATTGTTACTGACTAGTAACATCTCTTTAGCCAGATTCATGAATTAATAACCCAGTGAACAATGTCAATCTAGGAACCTATATTTTAATTTGAGATCTGAACAACAAACCACTTCTCCACTAATTTATATTATGTCTAATTGTAAAGGAGGAAATTTGATATTGGTGGTTTGTAGTGATCTCTATTCTGACAAGGTTTTATCTTAACCCTTTGAGCCCTGACCATGTGAATGGAGTGGTTCAATCTGTGTTGTTCAGTTAATTTTTAGACGCCTGAACAGTTTAATTATGGAAAAAGGTTTTGGTATACACACACAGAGCAAGGGTAGGTAAAGTATAAAAATTCCTGATCAGATGTGCAACTCACAAAGAATTCACCTGTCCCATCAGCTTGGATCCGTGTAGTCCACTGTTTGCTTAAGATCCCCCCCCTTTAAACTCTGCCTTAGACAGGTGAACTCTCCATAAATTGCACATAAAAACTACTGACTGAGACAAGATTCGAACCCTTGATCTAAGCACTACCCTCTGGCTGGGGGTGGCGCCTTAGGCCGCTGTTTGGCTAGCTGTTGTATCATTACAAGCTAGGTACTCGTGTTAGTTCCAGTTCTGTCTGCCAGATTACATCACATATCAGACAGACTGTATGCAGTACTTCAAACGGTACAATTGCTTTTACAACTGGCCATGTATGCTAAAATATCTAACCCTAACTAACCAAGCTTACACTAATCACGTTTTTAGGTATCAGATTCAAATGCCAATATATCGGTTTTTGGGGCCTCAAAGGTCAATATATAAAAGGCAAGTCTTGCGGTGTTCACCAGAAGTTCTCCAACTTACCTACTAAATTCAGGAGGGATGACATTTGGTACACAGATTCCTCAAGTCTAAAATAGGAAAGTAAAGGGTTCTGATCCCGATCAGGGCCCCACCCCATGGGTCGTCAAAGTTTGTGAATGCCTATGCTCAAACATGCTTAGCCAAATTATTTTTAGGCCTAACTGAAATCTATGTTATAGTGAAACAGTGGAAAATGAGTGAACTACAGTGTATTTTATTTGTATATTTACGTGCAACAAAGAACACATAATCTACTTGGCATTACATGACCTTCCAAATCAGCTTTATTTCATGAATATTGAATCAGACGCAATTCAATAGACGCTAGTTCGGAACTAATGAAGGTTTAGAACAAAATTAGATCCCCCAATAGAAAACATTGGTGCTGCTTAGATCATTATGATACTGTATATTAAAAATATTAAACATAATCTCAACTTTTCATTGGAAAAGGGAAATTAGAATTAATTTTGTAGTTTTGTGATGAGGGATAACTTTGTTTTTTACTTACACAAAAAATATAAATACTTTGATTTGCAAAGTTTGGAATTTGTGATGTGGAAACGTATATAGACGCAAAAAAGTGCATAGTGCAAAGTTTGTAAAGCATTTCACATAGTGTGGTTAAAAAAAGTTTTAGTGATCATAAAAGTTGTGTTAAATAACGTAATACTGAATTCCTGTAATCCCGGGACCATTACCAGGACCCCGGAATTATCCTAAAGCAATCCCGAAATCCTGGGACTGTAAATCAGGTACTAGATTGAAACCCCTAGTTCAGAGATATGTTGATTGTAATGGAGATATGTTGCTGGCTTTTAACAGTTTTTCAATGCACCAGTTTAGAATTTCTTTAACTGAGCATTAGTTTTAATGTCCGATAAATTGAACTAACCATAAAGAAAGCTTGGTGAAATTCAGCATAACTCTGGCCGACAAATACCTGGATTAGAAGGCTGGACCATACTACAAAGGATGTTTTATCTAATGAAACCATTGATGATGAATCGTGTATCATATATTTGTCACATATTCTTTCCCACTAAATCAAATCCCACCCTAATACACATATGGAATGTGATGAGAAGAATAGTCTACGAACTTTTACAAATAACATATATTTAAATTCTTCACACGTATCCTACGTAGGATAACATTGTGATATGCAATATGTTAGGGTTTTATTATGATAATCTTCAAATTTGGCGTGGCGGATATCCCATTGAATTCATGCTTTCCAAAATAAGTGTTTTAAGTATAGATTTTTAATCTGAGGAGTAGGTCAAAGGTTATTTCTTCTTGTAGTATTGGGACTCTAAATAAGCTATGCCATTCTTACATTTCTTGTGGAGCACTCCAATTTATACCTATATCTTTTATTGTAAGGAATTGGTGTTATCGAGGAAGTACTATGAGGTTTATTAAGATTTATAGAGCCTTATAAAACCATTTATGAATAAATTAGGAAGACGGATTAACGTGTTTAAGTATGTGTTACATGTGTATGTTAACTCCCATACAGTACCGTATATTTTAGGGGCAGATTGAAGTCTTTTGCATAGTGACATTTTAAAATAAACATCATAACATTCTCTGATATGCTCCTTGTCTACATACATGGAAGAAGGAAAAAACTAGGTGTGCTATTGCGCGGGTTTGTGACACCATTCAGGATGCAAGCAGGCACATCAGGTGGCGCTGACTGTCAACTGATTGTAGAAAAACAAATTGTGGGTCAGCGGAATGGTGTTTGCATCCCCTGTGACGTAGAGATGTGCGGCACTGACCAATTTTAGGCACTGGAATAGCACATCTATTTTTTTTCTTCCACCATGGTCTACATACATGATAACTAATTAATTTATACAAGAAATTCCGTCATCCAAATTACAGAATAATCAGGAAAATAATCATTACAAAAATATCAAATTAGAGATAGAAAAGATTAATTATTGGTCATGATGAAGCCTTTAAAACTTAAGATGGGACTTATGAAAACACAGGGAGTGCTTGCCAGACTTGTTTACAAAATAAATTTGCATTGTTTAAAAGTGTTTAAGTTAATTTATGGTTTTTAGTAAAACCTTTTTTTCATAAATCTCGTAGCAGTTATTATTTCACTCTAGTTTTATTTTCAATTGGAAATCACACGAAATTACGAAATATTACTGTTACGGAGAACTTTTAAAATATCTTATTTCACATTAACAACTCACTATCTTATTTAAACAGATTTGTTGATTTTTTGTTACAGTGTACAGATTCTCCGAGAAAAAAGTCCTCTTCACTCTTAGAAGCAGGAAGCGGAGAAGAGTCTCAGTCTGAAATGCCGCTTAAAACCGCCCACCTCTTTAGCGAACAGTCACATCGCAAAAGAAAAACACGGTACATGGAAGACTACCGGACACACGTAGAGGACGAGGACCCACGCAAGCTTCCGGAAGAGGTTATAAACCAACCGGCACCGGAGAACTACGTGGTCACGCCTCACAGAAAGCGGAGACCGGGCTTTCACAACGCACCTGCACAAAACCCACCTTTCGTCCCGTTCTCCCCCTGCTACATCGAAGAGATCTCATATCGCCCCAGAAGTAATAACCACCCTCTAAGTTCCTCAGCGCCTCCTTACCTCATGGACAACTCGCCCAAGTCGTCCAGTCTGCACCTGCAGCTACCGAGCGCAGTGGATGACCTGGTCAAGTATCGGCCCCCCAGTGGCGACGGTCACCCCTCCATGTCTCCCAGGTCCAACAGCTACCCCTTCGGAGTGGGCAACAGCTCGGAGGGCTCCTGGGGCCCGTGGGCCATCTGTCAGGCGCAGGTCGGCCAGACACCTTCGCGGAGTGAGGAGACGCCCAACCCAGGTCAGTTACGGTTAGAGTCTTACATACACATGTGTTTATTTGTTATGAAGATTGCACATGTTTTATACCTGTACCTCTGTTGTTGCATTGTACCTGTTTAACCCTTTTACTGCCGACCATTTTTTTTATGACGTCGCCAAAAATGCCAGACCACTATTAAGATTTACTTGCCAAGACTGCCAGGTTCAATTAGACCAAATTTCATCCTCACATTAAAAAATTTGTAACTTTTTTATTTTTCATCAGAAATTTATAAGTTAGGTCTTGTTTTATTTGTATTGAGTTGTTTGTTTCAAATAAAATATATATTTTGGTGTATTAATAGTTTTTTAGTTAAATTATATATATACATATATACAGATAAAAAAAATATATATATTTTTTTAGTTTGGACTATAAAAATTACCTCTAAAACTTATACCTCAACCAATTTTATTTATACATGTTGTAAAACAGGCATTTGTAAACACATACCCAAATTTTCATGCCATTACCTTGATAAATGCAGGAATTCTGATGTTTTTTTCAAAATTTATTCATATTTTCAAAATTGAACATAGTTGCATATACAATTGACAATATTTTTTTACAAAAACATGTACTTCTAAATGGCTTCTAAATTGAAAAATGTTGTAAGGAACATAAAATAACACTAAAAACATACTAAAATAATTAAACTAACGACAAAAATATTTAGAATATTTGAGAAAATTTCACAAAAAACCCTTTCAACACCTGTGCTCACCAAAACAGGTAGGGTGAACACCTATTTACGATGGTATTTTCACTTACTGGCGATCTACTCCGCTTGTCCATTTTCGTAATGACATCAAAACTTTACTCACTAAACCACGGATAAATCCACAAACATAACCAACAAACCAACACTAGTAAACATAAACAACAATTATTGAAAGACGGACGGCAGACAACACTCACTACACAGAGCAACTACTGTCGACTATGCACAGACGGTAGGGGGAATCAGTGAGTATAACTTTATAGGTTATACAAGTCATAGAGTATAAATTGTACTTTTCTATGTTCCTCATAGTCTTGACAACGAGTATCTCAAGTTTTGTGGCATTTGGTAAACATTTAAGGCCAATAAGTTAGAAATATTAGACGTGCTTTATTGCGCACGTCGGCGATTCTCGCACAATTAGTGACGTGCGCATATGCGCACGTCGGCGTTTTTCGCACGATTCTCGACGTGCGCAAATGCGCACGTCGGCAGTAAAAGGGTTAACATATTTTGATCACCTTTGATATTGTATATTGCATTGTTAGTGAATTTCCTATGGAAAGTGAACTATTAGCATGACCCGCACGGTGAAACTTAAGCCCGGGACCACCATAGAAGTTTCTAATGTGACCCCCTGAACACGTTTTGGGGGTTCGTTCAAAATTTTATATATATATGTATATATATATATATATGTATATATATATATATATATATATATGTCTATATATATATATATATATATATAGACATATATATATATATATATATATATATATATGTGTATGCACTCTAGCGGTCACATTTTTTGTCCGATTTACTTCAAATTTGGTAGGGACATTCCTTTTTGTAATCAGTTAGACAAGTTCGTTGGGCAAAACAATCGGAAAACTCTAACCCCATTTTTTGGGGATTTTAAATTTAGAAATTTGGGGTTTTGGGCCCAAAAGGGGTCAGAAAAGCCCCGGATGTAAAATTAACGAATGAAAAACGGTGGGAATTAGTGTAGCGAAAGTTTTAAGCCCTCTCTCGTCATTCTAGCATATATATTTACCGAGTTATTAAAGAAAATGTGTATTGACCAAACACAGTACGTTGTCTTATGGTGGTTTTAGTTCAGAAAAGCCTATTATTCATTTGTTGGTGTACTTTTATCATCCCCAACAACCTCACGCCTACTTTAAAGCCTGACTGGACCTTATCCTAACCTTATAATGCACAAAATTGTATTCCCATCATTGCAGGTAAATAGAACCAGGAGCATCAAAACAGCCAAAAAGTCAATATTTTCAGATTTGAATAAAAATTGAAAAAATTGTATGTTTTAAACTGATTTTGAGTTTTTATAGTTTTTTATGTGGAAATTCACTTCCCTCACGTCAGCGTGCTGCGTGCGAACTCGTTTTTAATTGCTTTAAGACAGTAAAGAGTTCTGAGGTGGGTTAGAGCTTTGGTCAAGTGTTGTACTGCTCAACTGTACAGTGGTGTCCTATTTCAAAACTAACAATCTACCAATATATATTTATATATTATGTGGTTGTGCTCAAACTTGGCCAGTAAAGTTAGAAAAGAAATTATAACAATATTTATGCATTAATAAACCAATCACTCAACTGTGGAGCAAAGATTCAGGCATAACATAGCAGCATGACCATGCAAGGCTTAAGTTCACTGTTAACTAGAACTCTGAGTAAATCAATATTTTTATAGAAGCCACATTCTCAGATTTTTAACCCTAGCAGTGGCCAATGGTTTAAGTGGGAAATGGCAGAGTATTTGGCTATTTTGCAGAATTTTTTTTTTAATTCGTATAAATTCAACCGTAGAAGTAAACCTAGCCAACCTTACATTCATTTTGATCTGGAAGAACAGTAGAATCTGAAAATAGTAAAATAAATAAGTTCTACTAAGGTAAATTTTTCCGTAAAGTGAAAAGAATAAGAAAAATAATTTTTTAAATTTCAAAAGCAGCCTCGGTAAAATTGTTCTACAGTATTTTGTTATGGAAAATTCATTGTATACATTTTGTAGACAATCTAATTCCCTACATAGAAATAAATAACATGTTGGGGAAAGAATTTTCTTTGTAAGTTTTATTGACGTAATGTAATAATAAACGTAAAACAGAAAAATGTGTAAACTGTACAGTACTAGTTGGTGTTGTAAATCAGTAATGTAATACATGTATATAATAATAATGATGTATACATATGTGTAAAGCTAATGGAGTAAGAATTCTAAAAAGTCATAAAGTTGATGATAAAAAATTATCACTTATAAATATTGTAATTAAAAGAACGTTTTGATATTTTTGCGTATTTAGAAAAACTAATTTCTCAGTATTTTGTAAATAACTTGTTCACCAAATGTTTCTTCCCCAAACCAACTTTTTATAAACATATTGTAGTATATTCAATTACCTACATAAAAATCTATGACACCTAGAGGGTAAATTATTTTTTTATGTGTTATGTAAGAATATAAAAATTGTCGCAGCCTTAGTAAATTTTTAAAAATCAATATTTTTCATTGAAAGCACTGTGATTTGTATAAATATAAATAATGACATATTATATCTATATATTACTTGTGGCTTGAAGGGGCCAAAGCCCCTAACAATTCTCCAATACTCTCATCATCTGATTTTCATACTGAGGAAAATAGTACATTTTAAGTAGGATCACATGTTTTAATGTGAACAATGCAGACGTTTTAAATCCCTATGCTTTTCTTATAGGGGATGTTTTACGTTATTTCTCATTTGTTGGTAACTTTTTGGAAATACTGCTGTTTTTTTTTACGTTATTTCTCATTTGTTGGTAACTTTTTGGAAATACTGCTGTTTTTTCCTTCAATTTGAGCCATCTCCCATTATTCTGCGATTTTCCAAGCTCCCAGGATTTTTACTTAACAATTTTGCTTACAGAATTATATATAAAGATTACTACAGGTATTTATAAACAATAAAATATATATATGTACATAGGGTAGTGGCATATTATGTACGAGATAACGTGCGATCATAGTTGCGGTCACTAGGTCATAGTTGCGGTCACTATTTGTCACACTTCAGTAATATTTATGCATATATCTTTGGGGAACGGTAATAACTTAACCCAAAGTATCTTTTGACGTTATCAGAAATTTTGAGTGTCCCCCAAAAATGGAGGATTTCGGGGACAACTCAAAATATTTAAATGTAAACCCCTTTTGAGTGACCTCTCATTTTAAAGAGCTTTTAAAAATAGGCAAATGGTGGAGGTTGGAGGTCTGTAACGTGTTTCTATCCAAAATGGCAGCTTGTCAAAGTTTTGAATACAACTCATTCTTGAAACCTAGCGTCTAAGACTTTTGGAGTTTTAATTTCACTTTTGGTGACTTAAAACTGGAACGACTCTTGAGGCAATGCTCTTGTTGAAGAAATGCTATTAAATGAAGAAGTGGTCTCTTGGTGATATTTAAAATTTTGAGTGTCCCACAAAAATGGGGGATTTTGGGGGCAACTCAAAATTTTGTGATGTAAACCCCTTTTGAGTGACCCCTCATTTTAAAGAGATTTTTAAACCTAGGCGAAGGGTGACAGTTAAAAGTAAATTTAACCCCTTCAAAAGGGGCTTATATTAGGAAATTTTGAGTTGCCACCGAAAATCCTCAATTTTTGCGGGTTCTCAAAATTTTAAATATTACCAAAAGAGACCAGTTCTTTATTTAATAGCATTTCTTCAAGAATCGTTTCAGTTTTAAGTCACCAAAGGTGAAATTAAAACTCCAAAAGTCTTAGACGCCAGCTTTCAAGAATGACTTGTATTCAAAACTTTGACAAGCTGCCATTTTGGATAGAAACACGTTACAGACCTTCAACCTCCACCATTTGCCTATTTTTTTAAAGCTTTTTAAAATGAGGGGTCACTAAAAGGGGGTTTACATTTGAAAATTTTGAGTTGCTCCCAAAACCTATTTTTGGGGACACTCAAAATTTCCGATAACGTCAAAAAATACTCTGGGTTAAGTTATTATCGTTCTCAAAGGTGATTTGTTTATTTTAACAAAGAAACAAAAATAAAGGGGGGGGACGGACTTTTTTTACACGCTGTATAACATGTTGTGGAAAGAATTTTTGTTGTAAGTTTTAGGGGCGTAGCACAATAATAAACGGAAACCTGAAATATGTGTAAACTGTACAGTGTTGGTTTATGTTGTAAATAAGTCATGTAATATATGTGTATACTAATAATGATATATACATGTTTGTAAAGCTAATGAAGTAAGGAATCCAAAAAGTCATAAAGTTGATGGTAGAAAAATTGTATCACTTATAAATAAATGTAAATAAAAGAATGTTTTGCTATTTTTGCGTATCTGGAAAAAAAAAGATTTCACAGTATTTAGTATTTGCCAAATGTTTTACCCCCAAATCAATATAAACATGTTGTAGTACATTCAATTCCCTAAGTAGAAATATATATATAACATGTTATACATAGAACATAGAATACATAGAAATATATAACTCACCACTAGGCCTACCAGATAAATAATCCAATTAGCCTACGACGTCTATGACACATCAGGAAAGTCGTTCATCTCAATATCACTGCCTATATCACCCTCTAAATCGTCATCAATGTCTCTAATACTTTCTTCAAGAGCACCCCAAATGTCACTACAATCCATTTTTGCGTAAATTCGGCTGAATAAATAACTAAAACCCAACTGACAGCGGTCAAACAATAACATAGCGCGCCATTTTGGACTGGGACTGGACATTGCATATTTCAGATGTCATGTCATATTGTCAACAAAAACACAACACATCGAGACAGACATAGGAATAAAGCCTGAGATCTGCTGTTTACAGTGATACCAAATACAATACAGTTTGGAGCGAGCCAAACAAACTGACTGAGACTTCGTAAACAGCTGTGCAGTTGCCGATTAGGCAAAAATGTGACGTAATGAAACATCAAGATTTGTAAAGCTTTCAGACCAGGTGTGCTGAGTCAATCTATTTAAGGTTTTCTACTTAACTGGAAGAGACCTCGTAAAAACAGCTGTAAGGTCACGTGATCACCAATCCAACCTGCAGTGTTGCTGGAAACACGATATTTATCGTACAAGTACCATATTTTCCTCATCAGTGTAATTAGAATTAACATTGTTTAACTGCTTACATTCTATGATAAGCTGTTATTTTATGAAACTATTATGTTGTTTTGATTTATTTGTATTATTAGATTAATCGATTAAGGGTTTAAATTTTCTTTTGCATGTCCAGTGACAATTTAAAAATAGCTGTACCATTATTTTACCCTTAAGGTTGGCAACACTTTATAGTATTTTGTTAATTTATGAATCAGCTGGACGCCCTCATAAGACATCTTTGCTGCGAACATTACTCTTATGTAAATAAGCACACCTGGTCTGAAAGCTCTACGAACCTTGATCAAACAATTCCTTGGTGATGAAGCCAAGGGCAAACAGTGCTGCCAACCGCAAAACTAAATTACTCTACTTTTCTTCCTCTTCAAAATAACATATTATTTGTACTAGTAACTACAACATACACTGCATATAAACGTGATTATCTGATCCGACCAATTTGGTCGGATTGGCCATTCCACAAAAAAACCAGATACACCTGTTTTCATAAAATCATATAACCTGTTGAATCAATATTTCATTCTAAAAATCAATACCAACATAAAACGCTACTCTTTAGCTGTGCATTGGTACCAACCGCATCTTCCTGCGAGAAAAATTACCCGAGCTGGGTAATTTCAAAAATGTTTTGTTTTGCCATTGTCAGAGCGTCGGCTGCAGCAATTGCGTTGCACCAAAAATTCATTCGATTTCTAATCGTCGTAACATTGTTATACAGCTGCTACACAGTTCATTTATATAATAAAATGAAAGTTCAGAATGTGATCTTTCGAATGATATATATAATGATCACTTTTGAGTTTATTATTATTGGTTTTTTAACGTTATAAAATTTTCAGTCATATCCGACCAATTTGGTCGGTGGCCACTCTAGGCGACATAAAAATCCGACCGAATTAGTCAGATGGCCACGGCTAGGGTTAACCACATGCTTAGTTATTTGATTAAGTAATCCTTGGTAGATAGGTCGCAAACACTGAGCTCTAACTAAATATTTGAATTAAAGTATCAAGGAACCTGCGCGTGCCAGCTGCCCGTTTCTGTTGAAGATAATTATAATTATTTATAAATTAATTTCAAATAAATAAGGCTGGTGAAATTAGATAGTAATTATTAGTTTGTAATTATTATATTAATAAAAGATTTCCAATAATGTAACCTAACGCAACCTAACTATCGTTATAAGAACATACCTTGCAATGTGTTTGAATACGTTTTTTTGGAGTAGTGTAATCTTGATGATGACTACAAATTTAGGTAAGATATACATCCTTTATACGATATACATGTTTTGTATTACATATTCTATGTGATGACCTGTTATGTCATCCTGTAGCGTGAATTTATATATGATGTATGATCAGCTGATTAAAATATAAACAAATCACTTTTATTTAAATGTCAAATCAATTTTATGTGAATGTATGTATCTACTACAGATAATGATTTAAAAGGTATATAATTTCACGGGATGTAATAAAAGACGTCTTACAACACTTAAGAATATATTTACACTTATACTGATTCACATACAGACGGTAAACATATATAAAAGATGGTACAAGGCTGTCGATTTCGACCAGTCACACCGGTGTCACGGAGTCACGACCGGTGTGACTGGTCGAAATCGATAGCCTTGTACCATCTTTTATATATGTTTACCGTCTGTATATGAATCAGTATAAGTGTAAATATATTCTTAAGTGTTGTAAGACATCTTTATTACATCCCGTAAGTAATAACAACACGTAATATGCTAATCAAAAAGTTGTTTATATCATTTCAATTCTAAACAGCGACTACAAGATGTTTTAACGAAAAAACTAAGTGACCGCGACCCTTAATTCTTGATAACTCTCTTGGATTAGTAATTTCTTCATTTTACAACGTGCTTCACTCTATTACTGGTGATATTTTTTAAAGAGTACACTGTTATTTCCTTATTACTAGAAATTGCAAGTACTTTTTAGTTATCTTTCTTCGTTTGGAATTTGATGCTATAATTTCCAAAAATGCTTAAAGTATAAGTAAAGAGGTCAAAAGTGGTTTCAAATACTAATGGTACTTAACAGGTTCACTGCATTACAGCATATTTGTATGTGATTACGGTGGTGTGTTAAAAGACCTATGGTTCTTGTTTGGTGTGATTACGGCTGTCCGATACGAGACCTTGAGATCTCGTTGCGCAGACGATCTTTTGCACATCATATTGAAACGAATAGAAACAGAGCACTCTGTGGTGTATTTTGTGGACTAGCACACTTTTTCCAACCTACAGCCTAGAAAAATAAATACCTCAATGAAGCACAACTGTTTAGCAGTGCATTGGTACCAACCGCAACTTCCCGCGACCAAAATTACCCGGGCTGGGTAATTTTAAAAAAGTTGGGTTTTGATATAATCGTAGCATCGGCTGCAGGAATCGCGTCTCGCCTAAAATTCATTCAATTTCTAATCGTCGTGACATTGTTATACTGCTGCTCCACTGTTCATTTATGTAATAAAATGAAAGTTCAGAATATGATCTTTTGAATGATGTATATATATATATATTGGTTACTTTTAAGTTGATTATTAGTGGTTTTTAACGTTACAAAATTTTCGGTCATAAACGAAGCGTTGCGTTATTTGCCACTCTAAGGAAGCAGAGCAAAACGATGCAATGCGTCGTTTGGCCACTGCTAGGGTTAACTGAGGTAAACAGATGAAAGCTTACAGCTTAAGTGTCCTATTCTAAACTAACCATTCCAAGTATTAATTCAGTAAGGGGAGTGTGACAGAGTTAATTGTATGCCATCCCCATTTTGCTACTAGGGCTATTCGGAAAGTAACCTCAGTTTGCTTACTTTGCCAAATACAGTATGAGTAATCCATAATTCTTATGCAGATATGCAAATAAAGTCATCAATTCAATAATTTATTTATTTACGGTACAACCATTTGGTAATATTTATCATTAATTAAATGATAAAGAATTTGTACAAGATTTAATACATAGTAATTCATGGCAGAGGGATTGATAGTACAAATTCTAGAGCTAAGTCCCTCCAAGTGTGATGGTGTTGTTGATTGGTATTTCCACAGTTGTTGATTGGTCTTTTCACAGTAAAGAATATTTGGCAACAGCAATTCAAATTCACCGAGAACCATTGCATTGTGAAATATACAATTTATGAACAGTCATAGAATTAAATCATTCAGGATTGAGTTTTTGATTTAAAACTGGCCAAAAAAACATTCACGATGAAGAAGGAAGATCAATAGCAAGAAAGTCTAGAAGGAAGGCTATTTGTTGCGTTTTATGATTCTCAGAAAGAATTTGTTTGTAACCGAGACCTAAGACACAGGGAACTATCTGTAGGATACCTTTCTTTTATCATTACCTTGTACAAACCAGTCTTGAAAATTGGAAAGCACCATGATAACGGAATATGTCAATATTCTTTTGAACCATTTTATTGATTTTCGTAACAAAATCACTAGTGGCGACAGATAACCTAACATATCTTGCTTTATTATGGCCGTTTGTTCAGGCACTTTTCAATAAACAAAACCCTTGTTGAACGACTCATTTACTTATCATTTTTGGCCCATACACAGTGCAACGTTCTAGGGTAATAAGCTATTGCCTGAACACCAATAAAAATCCTCATAATTTATGTATTTTGCAATTAAATAACTTTTTCAGCACTAAAAATAAATATTGGTAATATATTTTAAAGTTAAAACCATAATAAGTTCTTCTGAGTTTTCAAAAATGAAAAATTCATACTGGTGGAAGTGTATATGCAAGAAGGAGCATAGTCACCTGCATACACGACACCATTGGGCATTTTGCCATTACATTCTGTAGGTCTTGAGCTCAAAATCTATTCCAACCATTCTGAGATGATTTTTTATTTTCTAATTGTATTCCTGTCTGATATCTGAACCAATTTTTGACCATTGCTGTATACAAAGTTAGAGTGAACAACACAGCATCAGATATGTGTTGTTAACGATATGGTTACTTAAATTAAAGCAGAATGTTTCCTGTTGTAGCTGGTGAGGAGATGGAAGCAAGCGGCACACCTGGCAGCAAGCCCACGCCGACTCGCGAGTACCGCTGCGAGTATTGCGGCAAACAGTTCGGCATGAGCTGGAACCTCAAGACGCACCTCCGCGTGCACACAGGAGAAAAGCCTTTCGCGTGTCGCCTCTGCGTGGCGATGTTCAAGCAGAAGGCCCACCTGCTGAAACATTTGTGTTCCGTGCACAGAAACGTGATCTCGGTCGGTGGAGGTAGCAGTGACGGGGACTCAGGACATTTCAACTGTTGTTTTTGTCAGCTGACATTCGAGTCGTTGCCCGAACTCATACGACATTTGTCTGGACCTCATAACAACCTTCTTCTTAGTAAAAACCTTCATGATTGACCGTAAATGTTAGTGGATTTTCCAACATGACACTTTCCATAGGCAAGAGGTGAAACCGGAAAATGTCAAAGTAGTTATTGCCGAGGACAGGTCACAATTCAAGAAATGGTAGGATAGTGGGAATGGTTTAATAGATGAGTCCAATTTTATCTACTGTACAGCCAGGATCTATTAAATGTTTGACGTATGATTCAGAATAATTTAAAATTATCATAGTCATGTTACGGGATGTAATAAAAGACGTCTTACAACACTTAAGAATATATTTACACTTATTCACATACAGACGGTAAACATATTTAAAAGATGGTACAAGGCTATCGATTTCGACCCGTCACACCGGTCATCAGTTCTCTCATTGGCCTGATTGGCCTGAAATCGATAGCCTTGTACCATCTTTTATATATGCTACCCTCTGTATATGAATCAGTATAAGTGTAAATATATTCTTAAGTGTTGTAAGACGTCTTTTATTACATCCCGTAAGTAATAACAACACGTAATATGCTAATCAAAAGTTGCATAGTCATCTAGCACATTGCCAAACATATTCTCTTGATGCATCTGAATATAGCATAGAATATGTTTTTTATCTTTCTCCATCGATTTCGAGTTTTGTTCATTTTTTATTATCAGCAAATGAATTAACTATTATTGATATTTTCTGGGTTTCTGAAAACTATTAAGCCACTAATAGAGTGAACAAAGTGATCTCATGCAATGAACTAGTTGTGGATCTCATTTTTAAACATGGGAAGTTGTCATTTTGGAAAATGTAATGTTTATTATGGGCATTCAATAAAACTGTAAGAGTTTAGTTTATTTTTTACGTTTTAGTCATGTGATTTTGTATCATGTTATCATAACTCGGATAATTTGTGATACATTTTCCTTTTTTTATTTTGGAGCCCTTTTAATTTTAATTTTCCTATCTTATTTACTTCCTACCCAAATTGGACAGTTACTTCCTCGTTTCGTCCATCACCTTTTAGTGATATATAGCATTTCGTTGGATGATAGTATTGTGACAGTAGTGAACTGAGAAGTCCTAATTAGTGCCTTACTCGGACTGATTGACAATTTCCAGTTGTTGCTGGTGAATAAAAATGAAGTACTTTTCAAACCACAAGAAAGGTTAAAAACTAACATCATTCAGAGCCTAACCCGAAAATCACAACTTGGTACATAAAACAAATACATTACGTTTTTATATTACTTATTGTGAAAATCTAATAATCATGAAAAAAGTATAATATTGTTATTTTCGTGTCAGTTTTGTTGACTTCATCTTCAATTTCTTTTTCAGCTTGATTTTACTGTCGGAGTTAACGTCTATAATAAAAGTCAAACGTTCAATTGCAAAATAAAAACTCATGGTGAGTATTTTTTTACTTTTAAAAAGAAAATTTGCTGTTTGTCCAAAGGCAAATAACAAATTCTCATAAGGAATATGAAGAATTCCAATTTTTTAAATAATGTGCAAGGTGCACCTCAAAATCATATTCAATTATATTTCATTGTTTTAAATCAAGGCTACCAAAAGGCTTTCCCACCCACCCTCTCATCCCATAAAAAAGGATTTCAGATTATACTCTAATCACATTTGCTATACGTTCAGTTAGTTTTTTGGTCAAGTTGACATTCAATTATGTTTGTTTTGCAAGTGTACTGATAAATTAACATAGTAAAAATAACTTTTCTGTAGAAATGCAGCAGTTAAAACCAAATGTGTTTATTTAGCTCAAGATGAACTTTTGTACAGACATTTACTCTGAAAACAAACCATTGTTCTCTAATACTACATTCACTCATTTCATTGGCTCATAAATAATACATTCTAATTTTTAAAGTGATCTTATAGAGTTTGGTATTGTATGAGCCCTGTTTTTTGTTGTTGTTTTTTTACTTAGGTACATCAAGTTTTACCTTTTTCACAATCTTATAACAATAATGTGCAACATGATCGAGACTTAATTAGTGCTAGGTTTACCATGTTGCATGTATGATTTTACTTCTAAAATAACTTTATCAAAATCAAATCAAATCAAACTAGCCTATATTTAACCTTATTTTACTATTATAACCTTATCTAACTATGTTTCAACGAATGTTTAAAAGCTTGGTTTGGAAAAGCACTTTAAAGGCTTAATTTTCAGTGAAAATGGCTTGAATTAGTTTATGTGGCTGCCTTTTTTGGTTTTAAACAGTCAAGAGATGCAATTAATTTGTTGGTTGTTAGTGATGATTTGTATCTATTTCTATAATACTGAATTTTAGAGTACAAACAATGTTCAACTCCATCTTGCAATTGCCCTAGTACAAGCAACAGCTTTAAAAGTGCCTTTATACCAGTGGTTTCTGAATTCCTGAAAGAAAGTGTTTTAAGCGAATTTTATTTTTGTAGAATCTATAATGACTCAGAACGAGAATAGCAGGATGTACAGCCTATTTATAGAGAGAGGGATATGTAATTTTAATATAACTTGCTCTTGATAATGAAACTTCCGATGTAGTTTAACACATAACAAATTTAAGCATATTTTCATACTCATCGAGTTATTGGGAAACATATAATGTTTCTTATGGTATGAATCTAACAATGATGTTATTATTGGTGTGTTTTGTGTTTAGAGTACGATGTGTTAATTTTATAGTTTATCCTTCAAAAGGGAGAACGAGACCATCCCACCTAACTAACGGTTTAGTTTGGAAATGACCACTTATATTTCAGCAACATAATTTTCGATTAAAAAAGAAACTTTACAATATAACTCAGACAAGAAAGCATTTTTTCGA
Source organism: Allygus modestus (assembly GCA_963675035.1). NCBI lineage: Eukaryota > Metazoa > Arthropoda > Insecta > Hemiptera > Cicadellidae > Allygus > Allygus modestus. The sequence goes on from OY776112.1 coordinate 234,924,272, forward strand.
TTTAGAATTGTGAATTTGTTTATAAAAATTTAAACTGTTTTGAAACATTATGTGTTTTCTTGATTTAGACATTTATATTTTTCGCTATATTTCATACTTTTTCTATGTATTTTTACTTTTTTACAAATTAACAAAGAACTGTGATATTAAAATGTGAAAATATTTATTAAAGTGGCAAAAGTCTTGAATGTCTATGGTTTGTATATAATTTTTCTTGTAAAATAAGTTTGTAGCTGTACGAATACTAGCATTTTTCTTGTGTTGCTAAACTTAGTTTGAAATAGGCCATTCCACTTCTTCCACTCTAGTTGTCATGCTCTTAAACTAAAATACAATTGTTATTAGTACTAATTTTTAGTTATCATTACTTTGGTTCTGCCATTACAAGATTGATAAAAAGAATGCCAGGATTTCTGTTTTGTGGCTTGCTAGAAAAATCTTTTATTATAAATTCATTATGTGTAGGAATAAAAATAGCCAAATCTCATTTAGAGATCATTGGAAGAAAGTAATATCAAGAAAACCAACAACTATTTGTGTACATAATTCCACACACATATTATATGAGTGCTGAGTTATCACACCTACATTTTTTCAACCAAAAAACTCTGAAACTTCAGACTCTGAAATTTAACATTCCGTAAATAAAGGGTGCACATGTAAATTAAAACAAGTTTATTGGTAAAAAATATATTAAAACTTCTTCTTCTAATCGCAAAGCCAATAAACTATTTTGATATTATTTAAAAAAAACCATGTTATATGGTCATAACTTAACAATTAAAAATTATAATTTAAAATTGATAATTTGTGTAGATATGGTCAGTTGATTTCCCACTCAAAAAATCTTTTAAAATCTTGAATTTTTTAATCTTTTTGAAAATAATATATCTAATGAATTTGTTACTTTCATAAGCTTTTGTTACTTTTGGATTTCTATATTGTCTAGTTATAAAACTTGAAATTTAGTTTTGATCATCAAACGACTATAGTTTCCGTGAAGAATTATTACCTCCTGTTTTTTTTTTAAGACTAAGAATATTTGGCACTTCCATTCTAGAAAAATTGACATTGTTCTATTTGACAGAAATGAGTTACAGATGTGTTGTTAACACCATGAATGTACCTCTGTAGCAAATTGTCAGTGTCCAAAGATTTTGTAAAATATGAGAGTAGGCCAGTCTAGTTAATAATCACTAAGTATGAGTATATTTCTTTTGTCTCACACTTTTTTTCTACTTCGTCTTTATAAAATTGTTCTCATCACAAGTCAGAAATGGATACAAATTATGTAGGATTTTACAAATTTGAAAAGAAATTAATAAGAACAATGGGTACACTTTAAACTCAACTAATTTATTTTATTGTAAATAACTTTTAGTTTTAAGTAGGATTTTCATTGAAACTAAGAAATACGAAGTAATTGTGCAAGTACAAAATAAATGTAACTATCATATTTCAATGTGTTCATCCTTAGCTTAGTTGTCACGTTGTTGCCTTATGTACATAGATAATAAAGACACACACCCATATGTCCTGGCTTTAATTATTGCTTTGTTCTGAAAGTACTTCATCTACCATCAGTGATCGATCCAAAGGTAAGTTTTAGTCTTCTCCTCCATTTTAGCGAATTTCCCCTATAGGGAAGAAGCTATTACCGTAGGTGGCATGGTAAGACTTAAGCCCGAGACCATGATAACTTTTCGAAATGAGGTCCCCAGATGCCAAAAACACTATTCGTTCAAATTTATATATATGTATATATATATATATGTGTCCGTTACCGCGATAACTTTTGAAAGAAACACCCGATTTTGATGAAATTTGGCACAAATGTGAAGAGAAGCATTTATGACTTTAAGTTCGAAAACCAGATCGATCGGTCTATGGGAAGGGGGTTTTATGGGGTTTTACAATTTTCCAAAAATCGGTTTTTTGAAAATTTGACCCCAAAATATTAAAAACACTCAATTTTGATTATAACCATTTTATAGAGCTTAAAAAAACAAATAATTTTGTATTTTGAATCATTAACCTAGGTTAAGTGGTTGAGGAGAAAATCCAAAAAAAGTTTCCCATGTTAATCTTATGGGAAAAAGGTTTTTAGATTTTTCTCAGATAGTTTTACTAAAAACTTCACATTTCTGTTTATTAATGTGTTTAGCTCAACAAAACAAACATTTTGGTTTTTTAATCGTTATTCTACGTCCAACCGTTGCAGAGATATTCAAAGTGCTAAACACAGTACGTTGTCCAATGTTATCCTTATGGAGAATAAATAAAATTCTATATCTCGATTATTTATGAATGTATATTGATGAAACTTGGTATGTGGCTTCAACTAGTTGTGGCATATTGATATTAGCACAAGAAACAAGTTTTTTGTTGATAGTCCCCGTAGCAGCAAACCTGCATACTCGGCCCCCATGTTATTCATATGGAGATTAAGTAAAGTTGTATATCTCCCTTAATTATGAACCTACATTAAGAGAACTTTGTATGTAGCTTCACCTAGTCCAGTTGTATTGATAATTGCAAAAAAAACACATTACTTATCTTCCCCGTTGCAGCAAACCTGCATCCTCAACCCTAATGTTATTCTTATGGAGAATAAATAAAATGCTATATATCACTTATTTATGGATATGTTTTTGTGAAACTTGGTAAATAGTTCTATATAGTAGTGAGACATATATATATGCATTGTAAATTCGCTGAGTACGCAGGTTTGCTGCGACTGGGTATTTACAATTCTTGAGGATGCTGAGGTTTTCTTCTATTTTCCCTATGGTGTGGCCATTTTTTAAAAGATGTTTTGCTACGTTTGATCTTTCGGGTTTCCTGTTCTGCCAAGCTGATACATGGTTCTTAAATCTTTTAATACAATTAACAGTTTGATCGATTTAAAAGTGATCACAGTTGTTACAATTAATTTTGTAAATGCCGGGCATGTTGAATTTGTTACAATCTTCTATCTTAGGATTTAGAATTTTGTTCATGGTGTTTTGTGTTCTGTAGGCTATATTAACTCCATATTTCTTGAATCGATTTGCGACCTTTTGTATCTTAGTTCCTGTGAAGCTGAATGTTGCAAAATTACTTGATATTTCTTTTCTTCCGTCTAACATTGTTATCCTATGCAGTTTTTCTTGGTTCTTTATTTTCCTATGTATTTTCGCTCCAATTTCGTCTATTATTGTCGGGTTGAATCCGTTGGCTCCAGCAATCGCCTTTATAGTTGTTATTTCTCTTCTTCTGTTATCTTCATTTAGTGAAATCTTGAAGGCTCTATAACATCGATCTAAATGCAGCGGTCTTATGGCTGGTGGGATGAAGAGACTTGTTGTTGATTGTAGTATCTGTCTGCGTTGGCTTTCTGTATATATCAAACACTAGCTCATCATTTCTTCTTGATATCGTGAGATCTAGGAAATTTATCTTGCCGTTCTCTTCATACTCCCTAGTAAAGTTTAAGTTTTTGCGATGATTGTTAAATAATCTCATCATTTGTTCCGCTTCCTTTTCTTCGGTTTCCTTGAAAATAACAAGTATATCGTCCACATATCTGACATACATTATGATTTCATGTTCTTTCTTCAACTTTTCCAAAATGATCTCATTATGTTGCAAAAATACTTCTGATAATATTGATGAAAGGGGGCTACCCATGGCTAAACCATCAGTTTGTGTATAAAATCTATTGTTAAACCTAAAAAAGTTTTGTTTCAATACGATTCTGAGCAGTTTTACAAGCTGATTTACATAATCATTATCCAACTTATTACGTATGAGTCTAGCGTTGATTAGTTCAATCGTTTCATTCACAGGAATATTTGTATATATATTTGAAATATCAAATGAAACTAGCCTGCTATTAAATTGTCCAAAAATCAGTTTTTTGCATTTTTCACCCTAAAAATTTTAAAAAACAATTTTGGTTTTGACCATGTTATAGAGCTTAAAAAAAACAAATAATATGGTATTTTGAATTATTAACCTAGGTTATGTGGTTGCGGAGAAAATCCAAAAAACCTACTCATAAAATCTCCCATGTTAATCTTATGGGAAAAAGGTTTTTTGCTTTTCCTCAGTTTATTTTAATGTAAACTTCACATTTGCTTTTACCAATCTGTTCAGTTCAACAAAACAATCATTTTGGTGTTTAAATTGTGATTCTACGCCCAACCGTTGCAGAGATATTCAAAGTGGTAAATACAGTACGTTGTCCAATGTTATCCTTATGGAGAATAAACAAAATTTGATATCTCGATTATTTATGAATGTATGTTGATGAAACTTGGTATGTGGCTTCACATAGTTCTGGTATATTGATATTTACACAAAAAATTAATTTTTTGTTGATTATTCCCGTAGCAGCAAACCTGCGTACTCAGCCCCCATGTTATTCTTATGGAGAATAAGTAAAATGTAATGACTCCCTTGATTATGAACATAAATTAATAAAACTTGGTATATAGCTTCACTTGGTTAAGTTATATTGATAATTGCATAAAAACCCATTTTTTTGTTCCTTGTTGCAGCAAACCTGCTTACTCAGCCCCCATGATATTCTTATGGAGAATAACTAAAATGTTATATAGCGCTTATTCATGATTGAATATTGATGAAACTTGGTATGTGACTTTGCCTAGTTAAATTCTATTTATATTTGCATAAAAACAATTGTTTGTGTTCCTTGTTTCAGCAAACCTCCATCCTCATTACCAATGTTATTCTTATAGAGAATAATTGAAATCGCTTATATTTGTATGAAACTTGGTATGTGGCTTTATGTGGTATTAAGACATATATTATGCATTGGAAATTCGCTGAGTACGCAGGTTTGCTGCGACGGGGTTATTAATTTTATCTGTTATCGGCATTAAGGCTCCAGTCTACCCTACAAAAAAACTGCGTCGCCACATGAAAATACATTGTTAAGATAGGGAAAAGGAGCGCTGTGGAGGTCCGCATGATTTCTGCTTACGGCTCCAATAATTATGTAACTAACACTGAACAACAAATTTGACGGAAGAAAGTTTCTTCTACTGGTGATAATTTTTAGAATTTTAAATCAATATTTCCTTCTTAAGTTGTTGTAGTTTGAAAGGCTCAATTTTTAGATTTAACCCATTGGCCTACCTGAAATTTGTCACCTGACAAACCATTCAGTTTCCCAAGAAAAATTACGTAAAACATGTAGACTTACTAAAACTGTCACTATAGCAACAATTATTGTTCAGTTTACTTAATTTTTGCCCTAATTTTTAGAGAAATAGATTATCTACAATAAGAAAATACTTATGACATCATTTATGTATGGTGAATGTCATATTTTAAAATATAATATATATATAGTGTTTATAGACAAAATTTAAAAGGAGTTTACATATAATAAACCAAAAAATAATATTTCAGCCCAAAAACTATTATTTACTTGTAGGTTATTTATTTTTTTAACATGAAAATAAAAAATTATAGTGATACATTTACATTTGACCTAGACATAACATATATTTTCCAAAATCATATTTTTCCGAAATTTGACTAAGTTTCTCCAAGTATGGGCATATGCATAAGAAATTCCTCAAAATGGTTCGTGACACAGACAATCAATTATAGACAATCTATTCTTATTAGACTAAACATTTGTAAAGAATTATTAAAGTATAATTTTTTTTACACAATCACGAGTATACTCGCTGTGTTCAAGTTCTTTATTTAGCATGTAGACAAATATTACAATGCATACGCCAAGTCATGGTTACAAATCATAAAATAAAATCTGTTACAATGGGCAGTAGGTACAAAAAACTAATTAATTATTCTATCTTATACAACAAGTTAATGCGATTTTCTATCAGCTACAAAATCTTTCACACTATAAAAAAGCCTTATAAATTAGTAAGCTTTTTATTTGCCTTCTAACCTACTATAGTCTTGTTCTACCTTTACAATGTAGAGCGGAGTATGTGTGTATTTGGGTTTTGAGCCGATGGGTTAAAAGAGCTTGAGAATGCAACTCAATTAAAACAGTAAATTTGTAGTTAAAATTGTTCTATTTAACAGTATACTTTAATTAAAGGATTTATGTATTAGCTATAAAGTGAAAACCGCAATACCTTGCCAATTGCTTGGCAGCAGGAGTAGACTAGAGCCTTAAAGTTGAGCTATTGATGGCTTTTGAACCTTCTCATTGAGCTCTAATTAAATACTGGAGACAACACTGATCAGTGAAACTGTGTGCCTCTGCTACCATTGTGTGGTGAAGATAAGGAACAAGTCGCTCAAATTAAACAAGCCAACAAAGTGAATTAAACGAATCATTGTCAAATTATTTTGTACTAGTGGCTTACAGGGGCTATAGCCCCTAACATGGTTTTTGTGTAAGTGGATATCACAGAGCTGATCATTAGTTCATTTTGCTTTAAAAACACTGTAGTGATATTTCCATCAGAAAATCATTGGATATTTGAAGTTAGTGGGGCGTAGCCCATGTAATTTTTTACATTTCTGATATTTTTCCTACAGTCCTTGGCCTTCAAGCTTTAAAATGAATCGTCATAATCTAACTTTACTTCTTCCAAGCTTGAGATATTTCATGGTGACCGATTCGCTCACGGAATTAAATATATAGATTAGTAAGCTTGTATTTGCTTTTCATGAATATGTCATCATATTGTACTGTAAGAATAAATTATATAAGATAAATTGGTTCCTAGGCCCTATTTACGATCACAGTTTTATGTTAAAAAGATATAGGGTAATTAACATTAGTAGAATGTATTGTCATAATTTTTGTTTATGAGATACAAAAAGTTATTGTTTCTGGAGTATGGCTCCAAATCTTAGGAAAATGTTGAGGCCACATGGCCAAATACCCCTTAAGTATTTTTTGATCAGGAGATATGCTTGAACCCCATGAATATTATACCAAAAATCATGCCGAATTTTAGCTTGAAAGTTGCTGAATGTTAGTTAATATTGGAGTTTTAATTACATTGCAAAAGGGAGTATGCCAACGTATTGTGGTATATGACCCAGCATTCTTCTTAAATGTTGTCTCAATCAGTCCAGTAAATAAATACTTGATGCTATGAGATTTACATAATAGTTTTGAATGCCAGTGGAGAGGAGCCCAAAGGGGTTTATGGATTGGAAATAGTATTATCATATCAACCTTAAGTGTTTATTAACAATTTCCCCAACTGATTTATGTTAAACCGATCAGTTTATGTGGGAAGGTTAAGATACAACTTTAGAATGCCAGTGGGGTGAACCTTCTGAATTTGTGAACCGAAAGTGGGCTTATATTTGATCCTAGTATATTTCCTATTGAATTTCAGCCTATTGCATTTCCATACACAATTCAACCCGGTTTGGTTGGAACGTGGCGACGGCCCAGATTGTCCTAAAATTTGTTGGGAGTTTCAGCCATAAACATATCTTAACCTCTCTCTACACAGCAGTTGAGACAGACCAAGTTGGGTGTAAGGGCAACCGGGTTGTTCCAACAGGTGGGCAACTCTAGAGAGGCCTGATCATACAGATGGCTGGTACACCCTAGATGGATATGGGTGTTTGGAATATCCCCTACTTAATTTATTAGACAATAATAATAAACGGTATCAGGAAACTTTCAATACTTTCTCCCTTTTAGTCCAATTAATCAATAACTTACTTTACCGGTGTATATAATTGTTTAAGCAAAATTGTGGGTGTTTGGCAAATTGCAGGATGATGGGAGATGGCTCACCTGAAAGGTCTTGATCTCAGGGACTCGGGGAAAATATCAGTATTTGTAAAAAGTTACCAGCAAACGAGAAATAACGTAAAACATCCCCCATAAGAAAAGCATGGGGATTTAAAAACACCTGCTTTGTTTACATTAAAATGTGATTAAGTGTCTTCTTTGTTTACGAACTGATATATTTGTTCCCACTTATATTTTTTTATTTACCTAGCATGTAAAGAGTATTGGAGAAGGTAGGGGTATGGCCCCCCTCAAGCCACTTTTACTTATTAAATATAGAATATAAAGTATGGTATAGCTAAAATCTGATAATAAATATTTTTCAGAAATATCTACCCTAATCCCTTTTTTGTAGACACTACAGAATCCTTTGCTACACACAGTGGTTTTAAGAATGCCCCTCCCCAGGATTAATGTTGCAACATTTTTAAAATATCCTCTGCTGTTCAATGCTAACTTGACCTGCATTTAAAGTTTTAGTGAAATTGATCAGTAGATAAGAGAGAAATGGTAATTTTTGTATTCCCCATAAGAATAACATTGGACAACGTACTACATTTACTGCTAAAAGAACATTTCAATTTTCTCTGCAACCAGTAATTGTATAATAATAATTCAGAATACTAAATTATTTGGATTTTGAGCTTTTTTATGGTCATAAGTAAATTTTACTCAACATATTTATGGTTTTTATGAAAAATCAAAAAACTGAATTTTGGAACATTTTGAGTCCTGAATACCGCTAAGTGTAAATGTACCCAGTACCGAGTGGGTAAGGAAGAGTACCTACAGGAGTAAAGTAACTGCGGGTATTTGTATCCAGGTACTGAAGATACCTGGAACAGTTGAAACGGGTACTGAAAAGTAACTGGTTAGCGCACCCCACTGGGATCTCAATCTTACTCATATGTCTTGTGTCAAAGAATGAGAGTCTCCTCTTCGGCTAAATGAGTCCTTAATTTTAAAACTATCTAACATGATATTAAAAACAAGTTCACAATAAATGGTAAAAACATTAAAATCAACAAAAATAAAGGTCTACAATGTTCTCTTGGACTAGCGTTTGCTATAATGATAATAACATTTTTGAAATAGCAAAATATCAGAGACATGATGACTGTTTCCTATTTGAAAAAGTGGTTTTGGTTAGATTGTGGTCTTTTATAAATAACAATAATGTTTTGTTCATCAATCAGTTTGGGTTTGTTAAAGGAGGGTCTACTGTAAATGCTATGTTACGGTCTTAGATAGAATTGTTAATGCTTTGGATAAAGGTAAGTCCCCTTCTGGTGTAGTTTTTGACCTACGGAGGTCTTTTGACATGGTTTCCCATAATCTTCTGTTGGACAAACTCGATAGCATTGGTCTACGTGGTGTAGCAAAGCAATGGTTTTTATCTTATTTGAGAGAATGTAGACCGGTATTCAAAGTACCTTTCATAGATGCAAGCACTCTGAAACGTGGCTTTTATGATGTTAAGGCAGGTGTGCCCCAGGCTCGATATTCGGGCCACTTTTGTTCATCCTATATATAAATTATCTCAGAAGTTGTGTTAAAGATGCCCTTTTATGTTTGTTTACAGACGACATGTCAATTATAATTGACAATCAATGTTGTGAGGCTACGGAGGTTAGCACTTTTGTGGAGTCAAACTCAATAGTCCAATGGTTTTGGGGAAATGATCTATCAACGCTGACAAAACTACATTGCTCGATTTCACAATCACATCAAAGCGTAATGATGATTTCAGCGTTTGGGTTGACGATGTGCAGACTTTTTCTGATTACAAAGTTAAGTTTTTAGGACTGATTGTCAACAGACATCTGAATTTTTCTTCCCATATTAATAATGTAGCACAAAAGATGAATTCTGGAATTGTTGTGCTCCATAGACTCGCTCCCTTTACGAACACTGCTGCGGTTCTTCTTACAGCTTACTATGCGTTGTTCTTCCCTTACTTTTCTTACGCTATCAGTATCTGGGAATCTGAAAGATCAACTATAAAACATATTTTTATCTTGCAAAAGAAGGCATTGAGAATCGTAGCTGGCATTCGCAGAAGAGATTCTTGCAAATCCTTTTTCAAGGAGCTAAAATTTCTCACTTTTCCTAGGATTTACATTTTTCAGATATTAATTTTCTTTAAACAGAACCATAATATTTTCCAACTCCTTGTTCCACTAGTATGATATTAGAAACAAGTTTAAATCAAATATTCCTCACCATACTACTTTTTTCAAACACCAATCCTAATACAATACCACGTTATTATTTAATGCCCTTGCTCTTTGAGCAGAAACAGATTGTTTTTTGTTTTAAAAGAAAACTACAGATTTTTCTTTTTGAAAATATTTTTATTCTGTACAGGACTACATTAAGAGTAAATAAGCTAGCATATTTATTTTATTACTAAGATTTCTTTGCATTTTCTTATTTAAATCTGTGTTGACGCAAGCCAATGCATGTAATTTATGTTTTACTAGCTGTTATGCCCGTGCTTTGCAACGGGGTGAAAATTCAGAGTAGAAAAATTGTAAACAAAACGACAGACTGTAGTTAGATATAATCCTTATAACAGCTGATTATTTGAATGAATTTAATTAAGAAAAAACACATCACATAAACCAAACAAAACTCTCCTCCAAATGAATAACATGGGGACTTGGAAGTCACGTGGGGCAAAGACCTGAGGACGTTTCTAAACAAGAGGCCTATGACACTCCTTGGAACATAGACTATATTTGTGCAAAAGTTCAGGAGAATTGGTCCAGTAGTTTTGGCTTGATGGAACAAATTACGGTCATTCATAACTCAGAGAAACTTAAAATGCATACCGGGTACTGACTGTGATGAAACCTGGAATTTGCTTAAGGATACAAATGTGTCTAAACTACTATTATAGGATTTCACAACCAATACTTGAATGGTAGTTACGTTTGCATACAGATATTTACATTGTGAGGGAAATAATTAATTGCAATTAAAAATCATTACATCTATCTATCTATATTATTAAAACGATTTCTTGATTTTGGTTCGTCAGTTTTCAACCTTTTAAATTATTATTTTGTATACGTGTTTGGTATCAATCAAAAGCTCTTACTCTCTCTTCATGTGCCTTCTATGGGTTTAAAAAATATCTATCTTCAGGGCTTGGCCCAATTGGCTTTCCAAGTTTCAATGCTAATTTTATTGAGTTATTTTGATTAGGTAGTCAGCTGATTAGGGTGTAAATGTTATAAAACATCTGACCCTATGCCTGCAAGATTCCCCTATGGGGAAACCACGAGCCATCGATTAGTTATTATAATTATATATTGATTAACATGTAATGTAAATAAAGTATCAAAACAGTTATCTCGTCCTCATAATCTAATAGTGTCTCACCCACCAAATAAATCATTCATTTGCATAACACTCCAGATGACTTATTATAAAAGATATTGTATACACTCACGATAAATATTGGGTTTCTGGCAAAAATGCGAATTTCACGTGTCATTACAGTTTTTTTACTTCATGCGTGGTTAGATTACAACCAGGGCTCAGGGCTGGATTTAAGCATAATATACATAGGCGCAGGCCTATGACCTGAAGCCCTCACCACACGAAAACTACATGAAAAAATAAAGGAAGTTGACCTGGGTAGTAAGGGCCCGACCACAGGGTGAAGGACCTACCAGAACTTAAATCCGGCCCGGCCTAACTAATAAAACTTATTATGAAACGCCGAACGAACCGACCTTGCCAGCCAGCATTGTATGCTGCTGCTCTCTAAGGACCTTAGTGGTCACTCCGCTACGGTTCCCTATATATATTTGTCATACTCTTAGAACTTAACTTCCTCGCCTTAACTTCATTTCTTCGACTTCAGCCAAAGATAGCTAATTACATAAACTGTACAACATCTCAAACTTGTGAGAGGGTGGTAGGTTTTTCATATTGCCTTTATATTTTTGACTGTTTGAAGCCGTTCCGGGTCTTTCCAAATACTCTATGTACAAACACAGCAACTTGTAAAAGAATCTACAGCTGAACGGTCCGAGTTCAAGGCCTAACCAATAAAATATTTCATCGGGCGTAACGGCTCGAACCATCGCTACGCTGTGTGAGTGCGTGCGTGTGTCAGTGTGTGTGAAATCAGAGACGTACACATTTATTATCTAACGCGCCGCCGCCGCCGCTCGACTGGCCGGACCGGACCGTTAATCCGTAGTAGACGATAAACAAGTCTTATTAGCAGCGTCCCGTTAGCCCCAGTCGTTGCCCTCCGATGCTGCGGTCCGAGATCTTACCTTCCATTCCCAGAACACGTTCTTACCGACTGACTACAACTCTGAGCTCGATTACTTCCATTCCTTGGTTCAAGACGAAATAGTGACTACAACTTTGGAGACAGTTTTTATTCATTAAACTCAACAATAAACAGAAACGCATTATAGTCCTGGCCAAAGATAAATGGACCAAGAGCTCTTGGTCTTCAAAGGTGCTTGAGTTCCTTACATAACGGGACACCCGTTCGATACAAGATGTATAAAAGAGAGGTGTGTGCTCAATCAGCTGATGTGACGTAGATGGGCTCGCAATAATAGTAAACAAACAATGTCTTTAACACATAACTGACATTTCAGCAGATTAAATAAGGAAGGTTTGCAGCTAGCGGAACAAGCCCATCTACGTCACATTAGCTGATCATGCACACACCTCTCTTTTATACATCTTACGTTCGATATGGCATCGAACTTATTATATAGTGCTGTGTTACTACTACTCGAGGGTTATATAGATATCTACATCAATTAATATTAGTTGCTAACGAACAACCAAAGCGAGGTCAAATTTAGATCCAAGGGAGTTACGTATATAGGCGAGCGGCAAGGAACCGACCGACGCGACGCCCGACGCGACGCTATGTCAATGAAAACTCCTCAACAATGCAGGCGGAAACTAAACATTGTTAAACACATTAGTTAAAGGATCGTTCTTTTCCTGAATGTTGTGGCAAAAGGGAGTTGAATATTGTACCAAAAGATCAAACTCGCTATTTTCCTTCAAGCAAAGCTCTGCACCCAGTTTTTAGAAAAATATTCAAATCTATTGGATTTTGTACATCAGGTTGAAAGTTGAAAACAAAAACTTAAAATATAGATAACGTGTGATAAAACAACATAAATAAATTACGGTTCGGTTGCCATTGTATTAGTACTAATATCAATCAATTTTAATTGCTATGTTCACTGGAGTATTTAATTTCCATTTGCAATTAAAAATTACAATCGTATTTCAGTAGCATGAAGGACTATAGTTCTTTATCGAACTATAGTATAAATATAAAATTGTAAACAAACAATTTAATAATTTTCGTGGGAAAAGTATGTAGTAATTGGTCCGATTATTTGCTACACTGAATGGGATATCCATCCCATCGCCATCCCAGCCATGGCATGTTTATTTTTGTCATATTATGAGAAGGATATATTTCTCATTTGTCTGACAAGTTCAGGTTGGCCGATGGACCCGGGACTACCTGAGGCCACCCCTATAATCCCTCGCCGGGGCTGTCCGCTGCCTAGGCGATGAGTGTGTACACAATGGTACACTTTCTTAACAGAATAATAATTTAATATTTTTAAAAGTATATTTGAAATCTACAAAAAAAGTTATGAAAAATGATACCAAACTCGACCTAGGTATTAGAACATTTAATCTGATTATGACAATGTTTATAAACGAACAAATCTGGTAACAAGTCTGTTTCTGGGTGACTCATACTATTTCTAAAAGGGGGATGTGACTCATTTAGTAAAACTGCAATACGTGGCCAGTGTGTATTGTGAGAGTCAAGGGGTGCACATCGTGAAGACGTGAAATTCGGCCAGTTGCTATGCGTGTTTTTGCGCTTATTAAGAATTACATTTATTGACGTTTAGTGTTTAAAATTTTAAAACTCAATTTAATTTGTTAATTTTTCCATTCTTCTTTAATGCCTCCTTCAGAGGAACGGGGTAAAGTTTTATCATTTCCAAGCTCGAACTATAATTGCGTCAGTTCTTCAGTATTTCGAGTGAGAACAGGAGGATACAGGGGTTGGATAAACTCACCACCATTGATTTTTGAATCAACGTCGATTTCCACGAGGAGATGAACCACGAAGTTTTTTAAGGATGGGTTTTTGAGGTGTTATTGAAATCAATCCCAGCCGGATCTACGATAGTTATGGACAATGCCCTCTATCATTCCCGGGTGGATAGTCCAGCACCAACATCGTCAAGAAAAGGGGAGTAGGTTGACTGGTTGCGTAAGCGTGGAATTACATTTTCACCAGATATGCCCAAGACTGAACGCTACAATCCGATCAAACTTCATAAGCCTCAGCTTACTTCCCATGTCATTGACAAGCAAGCTGCTGAACTAGGATTTAAGGTAATTAGGCTACCACCATATCACTGCAATTACAACCCCATTGAAATGGTACGGAGCCATTTGAAGCGGTACGTGGCATCAAAGAACACGACATTCAAGTTGAAAGACGTTCAAACACTCTTCATGGAAGCTGTGAACTCTTATCCCCCCAAAACCTGGGGAAAATGCGTCAATCACGTGAAGACTGAAATGGAAAACGATTGGCTTACTGAAGGTCTCGACGACAGCAGTGTGCAGGAACTAATCATAAACCTGGCCCAGGGGACTCGGATGCGGATGTCGGCGACTGGGACAGCGAAGAGGAAGACGACGACTTGGGAGTTGCTCAGCTTGAATGAGTAAGTTATTTCATTTTTAAAATTCGTTTTTATTTGTTTTTAATAAATTTCTTTGGTTTTTTGTTTTATAAAAATCTTTTAGATTATAACTGTTGAAGTTTAACATTTTATGACTTCAGTGTACAAAATACATATGAATAGAATATTCAAAAAATAAATCATTTATTCAACACGAGTTATTTGGGAGTATGTTGAACGAATCTAAGATTAATTTGAGATTTTTTTTCAATTTGGTTACAAATTAATCGTACATTTTTACTTTTTTCTCTTGCAGAGGGAACACAAGAATACATTTTTAAGAAGACATCTTGCATGTGAACCGATCAGAAGCAATTTCAGACCGCTGTATAGGTTTAATAGTTAATAAACTATTGTATAGGATTGTATTTTTATTGTTGCCCAGGATTTGTATTGTAAAGTATTATATTGAATTGTATATAGCATATTGTGTAAATAACTTTTTCTCCGATTTTTATTGTAATTTGTATTTAACACATTATATCTCAGTAAAAAGATTTATTTAATTAACAAATTCTACGGTCAATTTACTCCACCCAAACAGTCACAAAAACTTAAAACTTGCCTATTAAATTGTCTAAATAAAAAGTAACAGTCTCAATGTAAACAATTCTTAAGAGGGCGTTGGAGACCAGCCATGTTGGATAAGAACAATGTTAAACTTGAAACCATATATCCGTAAGAACAATGTTAAACTTAAAACCATATCTCGCTTATTTATCAACATACGATTATGAAAGATGTCTCAAATTAAAGGTATTTTGAAGACGCAGGTAGTTTGCTCGCTATAAATAAAATAATACATTCCCAAAAATATAGTAATTTAAAGTCTATATTTGTATACATATTTTTTAGTTTTTCCTAGTAATTAAAAAATAAAACTCCCAGCAAACACTAATCAAAACTTTATAAAGATTCAAACAAAATTTATTCCAAATCAATAGGTCAAACAGTAACAAAAAAATATGCTTTTCAGTAAAGACATGTTTTGTGGGTTTAAAAATGAAATAGCCCATAGCGCTAGGGTCAGCGAGGATATTTCTTCTGACTCCAACGTCCTCTTAATAAAGTTTGTATTAAATGTTCTAATACCTAGGTCAAGGTTGGTATCATTTTTCATAACTTTTTTATTAGATTTAAAATATACTTTTAAATATTTCGAATTATTGTTTTGTTAAGAAAGTGTACCTTTGTATAAACACAGCCAGTAGGTGACTCGTCCCCTAGGCAGCGGACAGCCCCGGCAGACGCGGTGAGGGATTATAAGGGTAGCTTCAGGTAGTCCCGAGTCCATCGGCCAACCTGAACTTGACAGACTAGTGTAAGCTCTATAGCTCACCATTTCACGTGGACGGCTATTGGCTAATGGTAATGAAGCCATTTTCTGGACACTCTCGACAAAACATATTGACGGAACACAAGGTAATTTATAACCTTTTTATAATTGATTCAGGTAACTTGTTGCCCAATCAGAGGCTGTGTCCTATAATCTTTCCTGTATCCTCGTTTGACTAAAGGTCAGAGTAAAATATCGGCCAGTGGATGAATCGGTAAGGTGGAGATTTTATAAAGCCCCACTCTCGAACAAATTAAAAATAAAAACGGTGTATTTGTTAAATGCACCATGCTTTGTTCACTGTTTTCCAACCACGACCAGGGTGTATGCAGACAACAGTACCTCAGGTCCGATTGGCACTGACCGCGACTGTACGACACCATTGGCTCATGTCCCTGAACGCGAGTGTGCGCCACGCCCACGCCAGGTGCCGTTATCCTGAGCGCCACTATCCACTCAAGTTCAAGAGGCCACCGCCGGTCACTAGCCCTTAGCCCTGACCGCCGCTCCTCTCAAACTCGCTTTTCATTTCATGGAATTTCCCCCCTCTCTTCAGCATCACATCTAGTTTGTTTACTTCGTGTAATTTATCGCGGTGTCTTCTTCGTTTGAATATCTTGTCGGACCTTTCTCCTTAACGTGCTCCAGATTCGTGTCTGAGAATCACTTTCCTCTTGGGTGATGACCAAGAGAGAGTAGGTGCTATTGATATTATACGAAAGTGTTAAAGGCTGGATAAAACCTTCATGTTAGATCTTAGTGGTGAGAATAGAATATAATATATATTTTACTTCTCAAAAATACGTAAAAAATAAATAATTACAAGGAATTGCATCTATAACATTTTTTTATAATTTCAACAGTACTTCATACAACTACTAGCTGTTATTAGCCTGTCAAAAATGACGGGCTTCAAAACTAAAGAAATATTCTTTAATAAGGAGCCGTAATATTGGTTATAAACTAATTAAAACATTCACCAATATTTTTAAAAATTGTTATATTTTATGAGGTCTTTCGCCAGCAACGCTGACATCGTTAGACGAACTCATAAACTGAAATATGTTATATTTGGAGTCACAAACCACACGCCGCACAGTCGAGTAAATCTTAAATTTAAGCGGCCAAAAACAACAAAATGAAAAAAATAACCTGTATACATCTAGGGTACTTTTCTTGTTACCTTTAGGAAATTTAGGATGGAAAAAGCCCGGTTGAAAGCCAAGATAAGCGGGCTAACTTGGAAACCCCGCTCTACAGAACGAGATAAGTAGTGTTGTTCTGGTTTCACTGCTAACAGCACGGCAATAGTTTTGCTCGAATAAATAATTTGTTTTGGCGAAACTAATAGATTTTGATTGTTTTCCGTGGTGGAGGAGGAAAAAGCAGATATTTAACTAAACATTTACAAAATGCGTTTGAACCCTTTAAAAATTATGCATATAAAAATACATTGTTTAACGAGTTTGCGAATATTATTAAGAAACATATTTTTTAATGATTTTTGAAATGTAAAAACATGCACTTCCCCGCATTTCCCCGCGTTATTTTTGGTGTTTTGTGGAAGGGTAGACCTTCCTCTTTTTATAACTAACATTGTTGCCACTTTTTGCCCCTTTTACTTTCTCCCCCTTATACGTAGTATATGGAGAAAGTATTGTTTTCGTCAGAATTTTCGAATTTGAGTTGTTAGTGGAAATATTCGTTTTGGTGCTCCCTGAATCCAAAAAAGTGGTTTTTACGTGTGTGTGTGTGTGTGTGTGTGTGTGTGTGTGTGTGTGTGTGTGTGTGTGTGTGTGTGTGTGTGTGTGTCTGTGTGGATGTGTACAGAGCTAGAACCCTAACCTATGGACCGATTTTGATGAAATTTGGTATGTAGGTACTAAGCCACGATATCTCCAGGCATTTTTTTCTTTTTTTTGAATTTTTGATTTTTAAGGGTAATTATCCCCCAAAAACCGCCAAAAAACATGAAAAATCAAAATTTCTCAAAAACGGCTCTAACGATTTTGATTAAACTTTAGTCGTTTGTAGAACTTTAGTTTTCCAACAAAATGAGACCACCCGCATTCCTGTAAAAATTCGGGTTCAGAAATTACAGGACTTAAAACATCCAAAATTCAGTTTTTTTGGATTTTTCATAAAAAACATAAATATTAAAAAATATTACTATTCACCATTAAAAAGAGCTCTAAAAACTTAATAAATTAGTATTTTGAATTACTATTCTATGATTGCTGGTTTCGGAGAAAATTGAAATTTTCATTTAGCGGTAAACGCAGTACGTTGTCCAATGTTATTCTTATGGGGAATACAAAAATTACTATTTCTGTCTTATTTATTGATCAATTTCATTCAAACTTGATAAGCTTGTCAATTTAGCATTGACCAACAGAGTTAATTCGAAATATGTTGCCCCTTAATAACCATGGGGGGGGAATAGGGGGCATTTCCCCTCTTAAAACCACGAGTGTAGCAATGGATTCTGTAGTGCCTCCAAAGCAGGGATTTGGGTGGATGTTTTTTAAAACAACTTGTTTACAAGATTTTCTGTACATTCGACCATGTTTTGTATTCTATATTTAGTAAATAAAAAGTAATTTATTCATTAAAGTTGGGCTAAAAGGGAGAAAGTATGTGTCAGTTTCCTGATACCGTTTATTTTAATCATGACTGTTTAAAAAAATGTATTTGCTAATATTATGAATCTTTTCCTGAGAAACCCAAGAGTAACCCGTATATTGTGTATGCTATATCGGATTTTAAATCTACTGTGGCGTTTGGAGGTGACAATCACGAGATAACGGGACACTAAAGAAAAGTTTACACTAGATATCAACATCTGTTCTTAAGCTAGAATAGGAAATTTACCGTAATTGTAATACTTTTAAACTACTTAACTTATGTAGCTACAATATAATGGGAAATCAACAAAGTGCCTATGATTTGTTTATCTATAAACAATACACGTTTAAATTTAATGAAAAATTAATTAGTCAACCATTAAAACTATATATTATAATTTTGTTATGTTATTTAATTTGAAAAAAGTAGTATTGTGTAACGCGAGACAATTTTGCCCGTCAATAAACAATATACAGGGCATTTCCTAACACCCTGGAGACCTTTTGTGGATTTGATCCTTGCATCAAGACAAACATATTCTATTAATATAACATGAGTATACAGTTTGGTCTATGCCTTCCCTAGGGCAAGTAACACTTCCCATAAGGGTCACCCCATTAAGGAAGCCATTCAAGGATGATAATTAGCGTAGTACGAATCTTTAATCGCTTAAAAGATAATATCAAACATAACACACTGCCGCAAACCGCATCTTAAAAGGACAACTCTAACGCCCATAATTACAATTTAAAATTTGTAAATTGGAAAACTTTGATCGGCTGCAACTTTTTACTCAGTAATCCGTTGAAGTTCGGATTTGTGGCATTGTATTTTACTCAAAAATACCTTTAATTTGATGTTCATGTCGACCCAAGCTTACATTTAAGATTTTCGTCTGACTCTTACAGGGTCGTCGCCCTGAGGAGGTAGGAGGTCACAGAATTTGCCGTAAAATAGTATTTTGCGTCAAGGAACTATGTTCCAAATGTTCTAGGTCCATCTTGAATAATACAAAATATTTTAAAGCTGCCCCGGGACTTTCTGAATACCCGGTATAATGGATTATAATATTTATTTATTAGCGAAACAATGTTTTTTCCTCATTAGACAGTGAATAAAAGCATTTCACAACCACTTTCAGCAGTTAATATCTTCAAATAATTTTGGCCGCTTAGATTGAACGAATACCCCACTGTGCGCCGTTTACTACCAGACAGAGTTTCTTGACTTAGCAACAGTACCCGAACTATCTGCCAGTATATTTCGTTAACTTTGATTTAATTGCACATTAAATGTAATTTTAATATTGGACAATCATGTGGATTGTTATTTGCTTCAGTTAATCTACCATTTATATACAACCCGTACGAAGGATTGGTACACAGCTAGTTTACAATAATAATTTAAATATAAACAACATAAACATATGATTTGAAGAACATCAAAGTGCTATACAATTTACGCAGACATATATATATATATATATATATATATATATATATATATATATATATATATATATAAATCTATGAAATCAAATGTATAACATAGTAAAATTATATAGGATAGTTTGCAATTTGAAAAATAAAAATGTTCATTTCACTTGTCCAGCTGACATAAAATGACTATAGATCTGATGAGAAATTATAGAGCTTTTTTCAAGCTCTATCCACTGCATGCAACAAGACTTATAGTACCACCAACGTTATCTTTTGTATTTGAGTGCAGAACATCGTATAAAATGCTCAAGTGTCAGAAAAAGTAGCTGAATTTTTTACATTAGATCTGACCTTCTTATTTTTGTGTATTAATTTCTGTTTCATGCATTTGCACTCTCATAGATCAACTACTTGACAAACTACTGTGTAACATTGCAATTGGAGGATTAACACCAATGAATACCCTAACACTAACAAGGTCAGATCTTTTGGCAAAATACAGCCAAAAGTCTCACCAGCTCAATGTAGTATCTATTATATATCTATGTGTATCAATTTCAACATATTTTCTGAATATTTAATAATAATAGATCTGACCTTTTTTAGTGTTTTTGTATTACTTGTTAAGAATTGAATAGAATATTTAGTATTTAGTTTTAATTTTAAAACTGGCTTGTTTCATTTAACGGTTTTTTGTTTAAGAAATGATTTCTGATTCTGATAGAATTTTCCATGTGCAGCTTGCACGTTGAAACACCAATTTTGAGTTTGTTGATCTTGTCGCTGTGAGATTGTGCCGTCAGTCTGTTTACAAATATATAAGTGAAAATCCCCCTCCCCCATTAAATTAACATTTTTATAGTTTAAAATTGTATGTTTATGTTTTAGCATCTAGCGGTGAAAGTGATCTTCAAAATGACTAATTAATTACAGTATTGGTTTTAAAAAGATTAGAAAGAGATATGACCTACCGACAAAAAGACCCTTGATAAAAATAAGGCTGGTTTAGGAGTTATTGTTTTAATCGAATTTAAGTTTTTGAAACCTTATATTGACGATGGCAAAATTGTACGTTAAACGTACGTTCCAAGTGAACATAAAACAAAAATACCCCCGTCGCAGCAAACCTGCATACTCAGCGAATTTCCAATGAATATATAACATAACACATTCAAACCCTTAACAGGATTCATAAGAAATGTATTCACAAACAAGCGGTATTTGAAATATAAATTATTCTCCATAAGAATAACATTGAGGATGAGTACACAGGTTTGCTGCATCAAGGAACACAAAATAATGGGTTTTTATGCAAATATCAATAGAACTCATCTTAGTGAAGTCACATACCAAGTTTCATCCATATTCATTCATAAATAAGCGATATATAAAATTTTAATTATTTTCCATAAGAATAACATGGGGACCAAGTACCTAGGTTTGCTGCTACGGGAACCATGGGCGAAAAATTGTTTTTTTGTGCAATCAAAAATAAACCACAACCAGATGAAGCCATATATACCAAATTTCGTCAGTTTATGTTCATAAATAAGCGAGGTATACAATTTTTTATTTTTCTCCATAAGAATAACATTAGACAACGTTCTGTGTTTAGCACTTTTAATATCTCAGTAACCAATTGACGTAGAGCAATGACCAAAATACCAAATTGTTTGTTTTTTATGCTGTATTTAATGTTAAAAATCAAAATTTGATTTAAATAAAAATTACATGTGGAAACCCCAAAAAACCCATTTTTGGGGTACAAAACCCCCCAAAATCCCTCTTCGGATGGTGCGATTCGTCTGGTTTTTGAACTCGTTCAAATAAATGGTACTTTACATATTTGTACCAAATTTCATTAAGATCTATCTTTTTTACGAGAGTTATCGTGCTTACGGACACATATAAATTTGAACGAATGGTGTTTTTGGCATCTGGGGACCTCAAAATGAAAAGTTATCATGGTCTCGGGCTTAAGTCTTACCATGAGACCTACGGTAATAGCTTCTTCCCTATAGGGGAAATTCGCTAACAGATGTACAATCGATTAGTTTTAAATATAATAAAAACAAAGTGTACATCTGTATATACCGGTCAAATATGAGGTACTAACTCTGACAATTAGAGCAATATTTTAAAACGAGTTCGCACGCAGCACGCTGACGTGAGGGAAGTGAATTTCCACATAACAACTTTTAAAACTCTAAATCAGTGAAAAAACACACACGTATTCCAATTTGTATTGAAATCTGAAAACATTGATTTTTTTGGCTGTTCTGATGCTCCTGGTTTCATTTACCTGCAAAGCTGGGAATACAATTTTGCTCATTATAATGTTAGGAGAAGGTCCAGTCAGGCTTGAAAGTAGGCGTGAGGTTGCTGGGGATTATACAAGTACTCTAACAAAGGAGTAGCAGGCTTTTCTAGTGTAAAACCCCCATAAGACAACGTACTGTGTTTAGTCGAAACACATTTTCTTTAATAACTCGGTAAATGTTTATTCTAGAATGACGAGAGAGGGCTTAAAACTTTCGCCTCAATAATTCCTACCTTTTTACATGGATTAATTTTACTTTCGGGGCTTTTCTGACCTTTTTTGGGCCCAAAAACTTTAAATTTGAAAGATTAATCCCAAAAAAAGGAGTTTGTATTGCCCAACAAACTTGTCCAACTTATTACAGAAAGGAACGTCCGTACCAAATTTGAAGTAAATCGGACAAAAATTGCGACCGCTAGAGTGCAAACACATATATATATATATATATATATATATGTATATATACACACATATATATATAAAATGTTGAACGATCCCCCAAAACGTGTTCAGGGGATCACGTTAGGAACTTCTATGGAGGTCCCGGGCTTAAGTTTCACCGTGCGGGTCAAGCTAATAGTTCACTTTCCGAATTCACTAATAAACGCCCTAACCGTTCATGTAAGGTATTGTTCAGGATAGTCTAATTTTAACGTGTCCATACATTATTTGGTTTCTTATTTTCAGACATAAATGGAAACATAAATAAGATCTATACAAATTACATTAATAGGCTATACAATGAACTTATGCAACGTTGATGAGTAAGAAAGTAAAATAAATGAGAAGATTTTGAATTTTCGAAGCATCCTTTTTAATCTTAAAAAGACAATAGAATTTAATGTTTTACAACAAAATCCCACTGTGGAAAGTAAAAATAAATTGTAAATATTGTAAAACATATATATTTATTTAATGTAATAGAATCGTGTACCTCGTTTTAATAACACGTGAGGTGGCATTTACAACGTTTTGCAGCTTAACACATGTTTTCACGAGGTCAATAATACAAAAATAAATCCACAACATCACAACATACCTTAGAGGCCTAAGTTAGTTTACATATAGTTCTATAGATTTGCTCTACATTGTTTCAACTTTCAGTTTTAAAATGTTGGTTTTGGTGTAAACAAGGAAATGCATATTCATTAATACCCTTAAACTCAGTTTTTTTATTATTTTGAATACTTTCATTTATTTTTATTTTTATTTTGAGTGGTTGAGGAAGATTCAGAAGAGTTTTTCAATTTTTTCAAATTGAGTTTAGGAAATTTCAAAAGCCCTGAGCTCCTACTGTCTCGCAACGGTTTCAAAATTTGGAAAGAACACATTAAATTAGTGTCAACCGACATCATCGCAGCGGCGTTGTCGAACTCCCCGCAGTAGTTGGGCGCGGAGAAGACCGTCACCAGCTGTCTGTTGGCGAAGAACTCGTAGCCGTCCTCGACCACTTGGTGTCCTCGGACGATCAGATCGAAATCGAATTTTATTAGGAATCGCGTGACGACTTCTTTTCCGAACGTAAAGGAAACTCCGCGATCGTTTTCGCCCCAACCGACGACATCATCGGACGGATCGGACCAGAGGAGGTCGCAGAGAAGCCCTTGGTCCGGCACGTCCGTGGGTCTTCCGATCTGTCTGATTTGATCCATGCTGACGATGTCCGGGCTGAGCCCTCCGTGGCAGCAGAAAATCTTCTCGTCTATAACGGCAGCAACCGGCAGGCAGTTGAAGCATTCGGAGAAGGTCTTCCACAGCTTGATGTTATATCTACGTTTGCACTCGTCGTAGAATCCATAGATCCTGTTGATACTCATGCATTCGTGATTGCCCCTCAGAAGAAAGAAATTTTCGGGGTTCTTTATCTTGTAGCACAGAAGGAGGCATATGGTCTCGATGGATTGTTTCCCTCTGTCTACGTAGTCACCGAGGAACAGGTAGTTCACGCTGGGGGGAAACTCCCCGGCGGTAAAGAGGCGAAGGAGGTCGAAGAATTGGCCGTGAATATCCCCGCAGATTTTCATAGGTGCGTACAGGTCCAAGAGCATCGGCTGTGACATAAATATTTCACGAGATTTGAAAATAAGATAGCGAATTTCATTGTCGGCTAGCTGAACATTGTGGCTGGCTTTTATATTACGGACCTCTAACAATCGTTCGATGACGTTGTCCACATTCACATTGGCGTCCATCAAAACACGAATTTCCAGTTTCCCCGGTCAGTAGACTGTTTAGATTTAATGTGGACTAAACATTTGTTTTGTGTTATTGTTTTCATTATCTTGTGATTGTTGTACACAAAGTAGCAAACCATGTGTTTCACTACAGGCTTATTTACCATAATAAAGGTTTGCCGCTCTATAAACACGTTTACATCGACGAACATAATACTAAAGAGCTCTCAAATGCTCTCATGTTAATCTCAAAGAAAAAGTGCTGAAGCCAACGTGGCGGCCGCCATTTTTCCCTCTGTACCCTCCATTCCCATGGCACACAACAAAAACTGTCAGTACTTAAAGTCTATACATATAGTCTATATCTATAAAGATATTACAAATCATGTTATATGCTCTTTATGTCCAACAGTTTCCCATAAAGAAAACACTGTATAGTTCGGTTCCTTTAAATGTACCCCCAGAAAACTAGATTTCTGGGGAAAGTAATCTATTGGTCGTATGTTGCGGACTAGTTATCTGGGGGTATTTTTCTAGTACTATATTTACTGAGATTGTTATTAAATTACCACCACTTTATTTAAATACTTCAACCTGAAATGTGATGTACTAAAATACACAATAGTTTATCTGTCCTTATAGTTCCCGACTATCCCCAAACCTCTGACGTCAAAATGACGTAGGAGTTTTTTCATGGGGGGTACTTCTCTGGGAAGTTTTTCGCCATCCAAGATAACCTTAGATTTAAGCTCGATTCCTCGGATGCAATAAATAAAGCGATTTAACAATTCATAGCTTTTACCCAATTACACAGTTACACAGTTTGTTAGACATTTAAGAAAATCAATAAAATTGCAGCTACACAAAGGCAGCCCGATCAATTGATGGTTGATGACTTAACGTCATTGTCCTCATGAATGAGTTGGGCCCGAGGAGTTGACGAGTGTGAAAGTGATGCACCTCTGGCCCGGGTTGGCAGTTGGCAGTGGTGGTCCGGTTGGGGGATTAGCAGCCTCGCTCTCTCCACTGGGCCAACGTACTGTGCGCGAGAGTGTGTTGATTGTTTGTATGTATCTATGCTAATTGTCACATACCGGATCCGATCATACTCTCTGTCAAGTGACATTAACACTTGAGGTCAATGCTTTCTACTTCTCTTCCACGTATTTAGATTGCAACCTCTTCCGATTACAATTTGCGATTGGAGATGCAGCAATACCGTTATGTATAACATGGATTTTTCCAAATTTTTCACAATTGAGATTTTGTTAAGAGGTGAAAAAGAAACCAATGCAGGTTTCTTATTAATCTTATAAATACAGTTTTGTATGTTTTTTCTTAGCTTGGAACTGTTCTGAGTTGGTCCAAAATTGCTTCCGATTTGTTTTCTTTAACATGTCAGTAAACTAATTTGGTATTTATAATTGGCTAGCCTTTTATAAGTGCACTTTTTACCATCATAACAAATTTAAAGCAGTAAAAATGAACTTGTTCAAAACTTGGCACATCCATTTACAAGCCATATATATCTTAGCTCATTTCCCTCCAAGAATGGCGAATTCACTTTAATCCTTCGTCTCTCCTACAAATATGAATTAATATTAGGACCACGTATAGCAATACATTTTTCACAAAGGTACCCCAGTCAACTCAGGTCAAGGTCACTATTACTATAGGTTTTTGATTCTGTTCCGTCCCTCCCACGAACAACTTTTCTTATGGTATTATCCAGCTTGAATAAAGTTCTATAATTTATATTGTGATGTCTTTCCAGTACGGTGCGTGGTTATTTTATGCACATTATGCTTGTAATAACATTGTTTTTTATGTTGTTCTGGGTTTTGTTAGTGTATAAACTCCCAAAAGGTGGTGGGATATTCAAAATCTCAAAAGGCACACCTAAGGCTTTTAATTACTGATAGCTTTTAATTGCTACAAAACATGCATACATAAAATGGTTTTAGAGGTTGGAATCCACCGAACGAAATTCGAGAAATTATTGTTATAATAATACAGTATAGACTTGCGGACCCGTTGCGGCTTCGCCCGCGTAAACTATGCCAGTTGTGTGTGCTGCATTCTGTGGTTAGCCCGTGGAACTGCTACGAATCAACTGTTTCACCTTTCATCAGCTCAAAACAAAGTTAATGTCCATCTATAATATTATAAAGAAGAGGTGGTTTCTGTATTTCTGTGTGTCTGATGTTCCGGGTAAACGCAAGAAATACTGAACCGACTGGGCTGAAACTTTTTACAAAGGTAGATCTTGAACCCGTGCAACAAATAAGCATATTGACTTCCTTAAAATCCCCTTTGGTTACGCCCCATGAACGTCCTAAGTTTAAATGTTCACATTTCAGAAGAAAGTAAACATGCAGAAACTTTAATGCGAACAGCTGTGGATACTTCTATTTGACAGCTTAAAGAGCAGAAGTAAGAACAGCTGTTTCAAGATCTTAGCCTTTCTAATCCGTGCGAAGAACGGGTACATTACCTAGTAATGAATAAAAATGGTAACTTTGAAGCCCCATGGGGCAAAGTCCTATAGTCGAATCGATAAGAAAACACTTTAATTTGTTTTAGACCTAAACATAATCAATGTACCAAATTTCACCACCCTAGCATGCCGGGAAGTTGGAAAATTAGTAATGAATGAGTGAGGGCTTTGCCTTTTATAAGTATATATAAAATACACCCGTCACAGCAAACCTGCATACTCAGCGAATTTCCAATGAATATATAACAGAACGCATTAAAACACTTAACAGGATTCATAAGAAATATATTCACAAACAAGCGATATTTAAAATATTAATTATTCTCTATAAGAATAACATTGGGGTTTGCATAAGCAGGTTTGCTGCAACAAGGAACACAAAACAATGGGTTTTTTATGCAAATATCAATAGAACTCATCTTATTGAGGTCACATACCAAGTTTCATCCATATACATTCATAAATAAGCGATACATAACATTTTAATTATTTTCCATAAGAATAACATGGGGACCAAGTACCTAGGTTTGTTGCAACGGGAACCATAGGCGGAAAATCGTTTTTGTACAAATAACAATAAACCACAACCAGATACAAAATTTCGTCAGTTTATTGTTCATAAATAAGCGAGATATACAATTTTTATTTTTCTCCATAAGAATAACATTAGACATCGTACTGTGTTTAGCACTTTCAATATCTCAGTAACCAATTGACGTAGAGCAATGACCAAAATACCAAAATACCAAATTGTTTGTTTTTTTAAGCTGAATTCAATGGTAAAAATTAAAATTTGATTTAAATATAAATTACACGTGGAATTCCCAAAAAAACCATTTTTGGGGTACAAAACCCACCTTCGGATGGTGTGATTCGTCTGATTTTCGAACTCGTTCAAATAAATGGTACTTTACACATTTGTACCAAATTTCATTAAGATCGGACCTTTTTTGTGAGAGTTATTGTGCTTATGGACACACACACACATATATATATATAGTGATTTAAAAATTTGGACGAATGGTGTTTTTGACATCGGGGGACCTCAAAATGAAAAGTTATCATGGTCTCGGGCTTAAGTCTTACCATGACCTACGGTAATAGCTTCTTCCCTATAGGGTAAATTCGCTAAAAATAAAATCACAATTGATAAAAACAGTCCCCTGATAAATTCAAATTATAGTATTCCTCGGGGAAAATATATAGTTATTATGTGACCACATCATACAGGTAAAAACCAGTGGACGTTAAATCAACTAACGATCAAAGCAATTTGATTTTGTACCAAAATAATGACAAACTAGTTGATCAAATTCACACTCCTAGACTGAATGAATAGATCCATAAGCATTAAGGAATATTTTCACTAACAATTAATATTTCTAATAAAAATTAATATTTATATTATTGAAAAGAATTTCTGGATTTTTGTTTGGCGTTTTTAGGCCTCTAACATTATTAATTTCCTGACATTTTTGGTATCAATCAAAATCTCTTATCCTCAAGATGTGCCTTTTACGGTTTTTAAAAATCATCGAACTTCAGGGTTCTGCCCCATAAGCTTTTAAAGTTTTAGTGTCAATCTTATGGAATTATATTTGATTTAATCATTCTGCTCATAATAGTGTAAACATTTCAAACCCAAGCTTACAAGATTCTAGTGCGGAGAATGGGACACTCTGAGTACATATACATATATAATGCTTTAAATACTAGACCGACTGAGCAAATATTTGGTAAAAAGACAGCAGGCAATGCACTTTAGTCAGGAACAGGCCTATACTTTCCATCCTGTTTGCCCTTTGGGTCGAATCTGCTCCGTTGGCCTTTGAAATTTTAATTTATGCATCACTGACGTTAGTAGTTAACTGAACCGATTGAGCATGCATTATTTGTTAGGAGGATAGACATTGGAATAAAACCTTTCCCTACTCCTGCTCCAAAAATGCTTTACCAAATGTTGGAACTATCGAATTTATGGATTAATAATCAGGCCTCATCCATGGAAAAATAATGCAGTATCGAAGCTATAGTATTGTATATACAAATATTCAAAAAAACTAACATTGGGGTTATGAATAATATTTGTAAATAAAAACAAAAGAATCATAACAGCTGTTCAAAAGCGACCTTTCAAATGTAAAATAACACTCACTTGGTAATAAAGTATAAAGTATCATGTGATTTTTGAGAGATTACGGATTAGAACCAATATGTACATAACTTTAAATGTACATGAGTAGGGTATGTATAAATGTTGTGAACCATTTAAACTGAAGATTAAATATGAAATAGACATGCCTAAAATAAAAATAAACTAGCAAATAATCAAAGCAAATATGCTTGCCTTGGAGGGGAACCGTGAATATAAGTACTCTAGGCATTTTTAACAAACTGACTTGCTTTTCGAGCAAAGCTCCGTCTCCCAGGTGCTTTAACAAATTTAACTAACTTCTCAAACATAACATTGGACTGTGATCGCGAGCGAAGCCGCGACGGGCTACTAGTTTCTCATACAAAAACATTTCCAGGAAAACTGAAAAAATTATGATAACAACACTTTCAGCCATATGCGAAGGAGAACAAAATAAAGACATTCATGACAATACAGTTTTTCGTCAAGTTAAAGTTCATGGCCGTGAAACCTTCCTGGATAGTCGAATTTGAAATATACATTACTAAAATAAATAATATGTTTTCTTTTCAATCAGCAAAAGCACACATTGACATATTCCATAGACAAAGTAACTCTATATATATAATACATCAGAATGACCACACCACGAAGTCAATTTATTGAAAAAAATAAACCGATTGTTGTGCAGAGGATACCAGTCAAACTATTGTGACTCTAAATTATCATCTATGTGATATTTAAAAACCATAAAATATATTTCAGGTCTCAAACTAACGCAAGGGCCCAAAAACTATCGCGAAGCCCTCGAAGTCAGTTTTGGTCAACTTAAATAATAAACGGTATCAGGAAACTGACACATACTTTCTTCCTTTTAGCCAAATTTTAATGAAATTTTTGTTATTTACTAAATATAGAATATGAAGTACAGATAAATGTACAGAAAATTGTGTAAAATATTTGTTTTCAAAAATATCCACCCAAATCCCTTTTTGGGAGGCATTATAGAGTCCGTTGCCACACACAGTGGTTTTGAGAGGGGAAATGCCCCCTTGTCCCCCCCCAGGGTTAAATGACAACATATTTCGAATATCCTCTGTTGGTCAATGCTAACTTGACCTGCATATCAAGTTTTAATGAAATTGATCAGTAAATAAGAGAGAAATAGTTATTTTTGTATTCCCCATAAGAATAACATTGGACAACGTACTGCGTTTACCGCTAAATGAAAATTTCAATTTTCTCCGCAACTAGCAATCGTAGAATAGTAATTAAAAATACTAATTTATTTAGTTTTTTGAGCTCTTTTTAATGGTGAATAGTAATCTTTTTTAACATTTATGATTTTTTATGAAAAATCAAAAAAACTGAATTTTGGATGTTTTAAGTCCTGTAATATCTGAACCCAAATTTTTGCAGAAATGCGGGTGATGTCATTTTGTTGGAAACCTAAAGCTCTACAAACGACTAAAGTTTAATCAAAATCGTTAGAGCCGTTTTTGAGAAATTTGGATTTTACATGTTTTTTGGCGATTTTTGGGGGATAATTACCCTTAAAAATCAAAAATACAAAAAAATGAAAAAAGCGCCTGGATATATCGAGGATTAGTACCTACATACAAAATTTCATAAACATCGGCCCATTGGTTAAGGCTCTAGCTCTGTACACATCCACACACACACACACACACACGCGCGCGCGCCCGCGCGCGGACACACACGCAGACAGACATCACGTAAAAACCACTTTTTTGGGTTCAGGGAGCACCAAAACGAATATTTCCTCTAACAACTCAAATTCGAAAATTCGGACGAAAACAATACTTTCTCCATATACTACGTATAGGGGGAGAAAGTAAAAAGCAGAATTATCATTACTTTTTTCCAGTGCTTGTGGCAAAAAAACAGGTATATAGACATAATTGGTGTCTATCGAAAAGGATGGCTTGCAGTTGAGCATTTTGAAGGTTTGACACATACCTTTGCCCTTCACACTCATATATGAATGGTATCAAACGCACTTCTTAGGGAAACCTTAAGAATAGTTGTTTTTATGTTAATATTTTTAAGTTTAACAACTTATTTTTAATTTTTTTAATTTTATTATTTCAACCATTCAAACTCTCTCGTTCACTTTCGACCAAAGAGTGGACACCCTTGGTATATAACAAATCTACTTCGTGTTGTATATACTGGTTAGATTTGTAAAGTACCATTATATTTGTTTTAATTAGTAAATCTCGAATAACTTATGGATTAGCTTTGAAAATTTGAAAGCCCATATGGTGCAGCCTTAAGGTTTGGTAACTTTGAACCTCCGTAAATGCACATCTAGGCGATAATTGATTTCCAAAAATATTTACTGTGGAGGGTAAAAAGTCGAACATATCAAAAAAGGTATTTTAGTAGTTGATGGGGATAGCCTCTTTTAGAGTAATCCATTGATCAGTGATGACGGTTCATTGTTGTTGCTCCTGTGTGAGGCAGCGGCCGGCACGGTGTAGCACTGAAGCAGTCCCGGCCGCCGGTATATAAGCAGCTGCCGGCCGGCCGACCCCAGACCGGCCCGTGACCCAGGTGAGTACACTCCGTACGGCATCCTCTCTCTCTGTTAGTGGCCATCATGCATTTGTATCTTTGCGTTCCCACAAACCGTTACGTGTTGGCGAGTGCTCAACATTACTTTGGGGTTTAACGCTACAGTGTCAGGATTAAGATTTTATTAAACAGTGGTTCTTATTGTTTTGTTCACTTCAACTAAATGGGGATAACAAAGGATGGTCTGAAGACTAAATTCTGTATGTCATGTAACATTTCTACATGGGTTGCAACAACGCTCATAGATGTTGTATTTAGTTGTCGTTGGTGTGTAGATTTGTTCCGATTAAATTATTGTGAATTTCCTTTCCATTTCTTCTATAAATAGTCTACAAATTAACTTTACCATCCTAGCTCAGTGAATTGAGAGCACTCCAAAGCTAGTTTAATAGTTTTTAATCATAAACCGGCAATGGTGGTGCAAAATACATTATTATTTATCATTAGCAACAACACTGTTCTAACTTGCTCATATGCATACTTCCAGTTTTTTTTAATATTTTTTTTAATAATGAATTAATTACGGTATGTATACCAACATAAACCAAACAACACGTAATATGCTAATAAAAAAGTTGTTCAATAATTAATTGTGAATACTACAAATATTATGCCCGCTTTACCATTTAACTATCAATTTAGATTAAGCTGTCAGGAAGGGGCGCGGGTGCGACGCGACTTGGGTCTATAACACAATTGGCGGTTCAATCAGCTCCCCAATCTGGACAATTCTCATCAACAGAATTCCCTCTTTTCTAGGGACAGATTTATTCGTTTAGTCTCCAACAATATAAGAGTATAAGGATCACAAGATGGCAATAGATGAATTACCAATTATATTATTATATCTGTTTTAAGTACAAATATTACCTCGGTTTATATGAGTTTACAACATATTCATTCATAAAAGGGTTATTACGGAGGTAATTACTTTAGGAAATACAAATTAAAAGTATGAACCGTTGATGTAATTTAGAGTTACTCCTTTGTAAAATTTGTTTTGAAGTTTTCAAATCACAAAAAACAATTCATGCAACTTTACAAAGTAACCGAAGTATAAAATATCTTAGCTGTTAGTCTTACATTTATCTCCTTCCAGCAACTGGAGCGTTACAATTTATTAGGTGGAAACCAATTTTATACAGGCGCTAAATCCAACTTTTGTTGCCGTTGTTATCGTGAATGGAACCTTTCGACCTAAAAATATCTCACATATTATTTTGGGATGTGAGTCTCGATATAGGACTTTTTTATCGTAATAAATTATTGAGATTTGTTACATCATACTAGAGTAACCAATCAGTAGAGTCCGTGAGTCCATCGGGTAACAAAGGGGTGAACTTTATATGAAATAAAAACGTCTTAAAAGTCTCGTCCAAAACCAAGGTACAATTTCTACATTATCTAGTGAAATTGGGGCGTAGAAACATGTATTTAACATTGTTTATTATTTTTAATTTAAAATTAATTGAGAATACCCAAACACGCTCCGTTTGTACACAAGCCTTTTGCGCTAAAATTGAAACGCTGTGTGAAAAAAAAACGTTCGCATAGTTTTCCTGCTGCTTATATTTAAAATGTATCGCATGACTTTTAGTGGAGAGATATATATCTACTACAGATACACTTCGCCTCGTGTTGGGCTCTGAATCGCCAGATCCTGTCATTATCACATTTCTGTTTGGCGGGGATCGAACCCAGGGCCTTGTGGACAGGATACACGCTCCATCATTTTATTTAATAATTTTAACAGTTTAAATATTGTAAAGTAAATAATAATCTGGCTAGACATGATGGGATTTATTCATCATAACTCGTTTTCTTTAAAATACCACGACAATGTAAACACAGATTTTTAAATGCTTCATTTTCTGAATAAAAATGTTAATGTATTTTGGAAGGTAGAACCCTCTCAAGCTACTTTAACCGAGTACCTCTGTTATTTCGACACTTACGCAAATGCCCTCAACAAAATACTGTAAACATCATGTCTCTTCACGTTTCAACCAGCCTACTACAGCTTGCAGTCCAAAAATCCCCTTGATAATTGCATTTCAGTCTGTAACGTATAACTGTATCCAGGCATCTGTTCCAGTATGACGACCCTAAGGACAGTGTTGGTAGTGGTGGCGGCCGCGGCCGTGGCGAGGGCTCAGGTCCCGGCCTTCGGCTGGTGTCCGGACTACCTCACTAAGGCGGACTTCGACATGGATAAGGTAACTAACAAGTCCTGCCAATTGAATGTACAATATTTAAATTAACCTCCAGACCTCTGCTTCTCCTATAGTAAATATACTGAAGGCTCTTAACTTTCCGGAAAAGTGACAAATGAGGAGTAGTTTTATGAAAATGATATGTGTCATTTGAAATGCAGGGCGCCTGAAATCGACACCTTATGCAATATCGGTACTGAGTTGGTTTTGTGTTTTATTAAATTCAGGAGCAATGATTGATTTACTGTTCAGTTTATTACTTATTAAGTTACAGCCACAAATACAAATGTACTAATAACAATAATTAAATTGTAAATTAAAAATATAAAATGCAGAAGAACTGATAATTATTTAAGTTATCGTTTAAAAAATATGACATATTTCAAACAGTAGTTTCCTTGCATAGTGTCTTTAAAAGACCGTTTTATGGAACTGTAAAATGAGTATCATGCAATATTAAATAAGAAAACTGTAATTAATGTTGGGATTTCAAAAGATAGATGTCTAATAAACTTCCTTGACCGTAGTTTAACATTACTGCTTTCTGTAAATCTTATTGTGATTCTGGCATAATATAATGGTGCTTGATAACCCATTGCCAAAACTTTGGCCAGTCCGTCAGACCGTTCTACTGGGCCGATTTTCATGATTATTTTGTTAACTGATAGGTAATTATGTCTAGATATGTCATCACCCATCCAAACTAACATATCGTCAATGGGCTTCGCCCCAGTGGCTCCTAAAGTTCCCATATTAATCTTATGGAGGAAGTTTGTTTACATCAGATGATTACTTAAAACATATGTTCATTAAGTAAGAGAGTTCATTTGGTTTGCCAACGAATAATGCAGCAAAAAATACAACTGCTCTCTTTTTTCTCCTTTCTACAGGTGTTTATATATTTCACAATTTACATGTAATCCAGTTATGTTTGTATGAATAAGATAATTTGAGAAAATAGCTGATTTATTTATGGGCATTTATGCATTCAATAATGTACATGAAATCCAGTTATTATTTCATGATGATATAGATTGAGATAAATCTGCTACATAAGAGAAATGGCATTTGTGTTTGGATGGGAAAGTTTTATTTTTTGAGGTTATGGTGTTAACTTAGGGCCCTTTCAAAAACCTTTGACCCATTAGAACTTTACGTTTAGAGCTAGTAAAAAACTCACGCATGATCATCGAATTCCTAACCGTTTCGTAATGAGCCTCTGTTTCTAATCGGCAAACTCTCCCCGGAAAGTGACATAAACCTACAGCTTTTCTAGAAAAACTTCACCATCTGTTTGTTTGTTCTTTTTACTTTCTCCCCCTATACATAGTATATGGAGAAAGTATTGTTTTCGTCAAAATTTTTGAATTTGAGTTGTTAGTGGAAATATTAGTTTTGGTGCTCCCTGAACCCAAAAGAGTGGTTTTTACGTGATGTGTGTCTCGTGTGTGTGTGTGTGTGTGTGTGTGTGTGTGTGTGTGTGTGTGTGTGTGTGTGTGTGTGTGTGTGTGTGTGTGTGGATGTGTACAGGAGCTAGAGCTTTTTTTTAGAGAGTACAGAGTTTTTTTTTTCGTAAAACCTTCCAAACGGTTGACTTAGGTAAGCCAAGTTCACGGCTAGCATTTCTTACCGACTGTTGAGACCTTCGTTCGTAACACTGCCTGACCCTATTTATTGCATCGACAGATACACTTGGTCGACCAGGATTCTTACGTTTCAGTGGGCTTCCTGTGTTTTTAAACTGCCGATACCATCTCAAAATGCTCTGGTGAGTTGGAGCAGATCTTCGGAAGTGTCTGAAGAACTCACGCTGGGCAGTTATTAAAGAAAAACTATTATCATATCTTAAGACACAGAAGGTTTGTTCTTCAATTGTAGGCATTTTAAAAACAACTAATGAAAGTAAACAAAAAGGGTAACAATGAACAATGAACATATGATTATAAAACTTAGAAAAATTCTCTTTAACCACATGTGAGCGACACTGTCGTGGGAGAAAAATTAAGTGATATATATGTAATTAAAACCCGATGAATATTTTATGGACACCCGGTATAACAAATTACATCTATATTATTAAAATCATTACTTGATTTTTGTTTGGCGATTTTGACCCATAAAAATATTATTTTATATACATATTTGGTATCAGTCGAAACCTGTCCTCTTTGGAGATTTAAAAAACATCCTACTACAGGGCTTTGCCCCACAGACCTTCAAATTTCCAATGTTAATCTTATGGAGTTATATTTCATTTAGGTAGTCAGCTGATAATATAAACTTTTCAAAACATATGACTCTACGTCTAATAGATTCCCGTGCGGAGAAAGGGACATCAGCTAGTATTATTTATGTTGCGTTGGGCTGAAATACTGATTGTCTCATGTATTATAATCATGCAAATCACATATTTTATTATTTTCATTCTATAACGCACCAAAATTGTGGTTTCTACACTGTAAATATAAGGAAGAGTAAGTAAATTCACCCTTTTGAAGGTGTCTCTACAAGATTAAGTTTTAATTTAAATATTACCCACAAAGCCTTCTTTTGTGAAATAACCTTTTAAATGCCGTTTACGTTCATTGGCACCATACTAACTCTGACTTGACCTGCTGTCCGCAGTACCTGGGCGTCTGGTTCGAGGCGGAGAGGTACGTGAACGTGCTGGAGGCTGGCAGTCGCTGTGTCAAGACCGAGTACACCATGGCCAAGGACGGCCGCATCCTCGTCTCCAACGAGATCCAGAACAGACTGTGAGTGTTCATGGAGTTCAGTAAAATACTGTAGTTAGTTTCGCAAGGTAACCTTAGTAGAACCAAGAGTTGTTTCACTATCCGAGTTGAAACATTTGTTGTACGAACAATTAATGTATTACTCGGATACAAATCAATTATCAGAGTTTACCGGAGGCCTTCTCGCAGGTAACCTTTGCGGCTGGTAATAGTGGTAATGTTTGTGGCAGGTAATCTTACCGCTCACAAACCATACCTGCCAGAAGGGATTCCGATTTTACTTTCAGCTAAACTAGAATGGAACTCCTTTGGAACAGATAGTTTTTATTCCCTCGGTAATACAATTAAAAAAATCCCAGGGGGAATTTAATTAATATTAGAACATACATGTTACTTATAAGATTGCCTGCCTCTTGGTACTTTACGCTAATATAAAATAAATCAACAAAACAAAATATCTATAATGATTAAAAAAATACGAACGTTAAACTCAAAAACTAAAGAAAATATAATCAAGAAATAAGAACAATGTTAGTTAGGCAACGTAATTGTATTGCAATAATGCAACACAATGCAGGAAAATGTCTAAAACTAGCTGTAATAGTGTTGAACAATATTTAAAAAATTACGTGTAAATTATTTCTATAGCTAATTTTTGGATTTATCATCCAAGCCTATGCAATTTTATGATTGTTATTGTTTGAGCAAAGAATAAAAAACACACATATATATGTATATATATATATATATATATATGTATATATATAATTACTAAAACAGTGAAATCTACACTGTGTCAATTACATGATAGCAATCTTCGTAATTATTTGACGCCATCTTCTAATAGAAAACAAATATTAGAACTAATTTTTAAACTAATTTATTAGAAGCTTACGAATAAAAATCCCATGGATTAGTAAATTCCTGAAATGTAATAATGATTGGCATATACACACTTGAAAAATGGCAACACGATTGAAAATGAATTTTCTATTTAAAGTAATGTGATTAGCCCAACATTTAGAAAAAGGCAAAGAGTGATGTTATTGTTCCTTCCCTAGCAAAGTTCGGCCTTAGTAATAAGTCGAGTACATCCACGTTTGTCTGTATG
This sequence comes from Allygus modestus, assembly GCA_963675035.1. Taxonomy (NCBI): domain Eukaryota; kingdom Metazoa; phylum Arthropoda; class Insecta; order Hemiptera; family Cicadellidae; genus Allygus; species Allygus modestus. Next base: position 234,961,986 of record OY776112.1, read on the forward strand.
TTTCAGGACGGGGATCAAGCGGATACTCAACGGCGAGATCCGCAGCATCGTCAAGGGCACAGAAGCCAAACTGAACGTCAAATACTCCCAGCTCCCATGTTAGTATGCCTTTACATTTCATTATAATTTTAAGTTAAGTATGTATAGTGATTACTATGAAATATTCTCAGTACTATACGTATAAGTTTTGTGAAATTAAAATTAATTATTTTAAAATTACCAAGTTTGGTGGGCAAAGTTGTAGTAAATGATTTCTTCTTGCGCGTTTTTGACAACCGATTACCTAGGACTGGATGAACGCAAACAGTTTGAGGGGACAATTATAAGTATTCAATTTTTATGTAACGAAAAATTGTAAAATGAGTTAGAATACGTTAAAATCAAGGTGTTCGTTCGATAGGTAACCATTTTCCGTCATTTATTCTACAGAATATCATTTCGCAAAGCCAAAATTACTACGTATTAAAACCATATTTATACTAGTTTCAATTTATAAAAATGGTCACCTGACTGAAACCCTCCAAAACTATGCAATATACATTAGAGGGGTTTGGACCGCTTCCCTATAAGCGTGTGTGTGTTATCTTGACAAATCTGCCGTTTGCGTTAAAATGAAGAAAAAACAATATAATCCCCAAAAAGAATACCTATCATTTCCTTTTACAATTATTTTCTTCATAGATTTCCTTGCACAATAAATACGTTTATAATTAACTTGAATTAATTTGAAAGACTTTGTGTCACGGTGTGGTGTTTAATCTGACCCCACCAGCTGATAATAGATATTTAAATATTCAGTCCAGTCCATGATGATCAGGGGCATATGGCACGACTCATTATCGCAGCGACTTAAACAAATCAATGACTGTCGTGGATTCAGGTTAGCAGCATCATTTATAGGTTTATTTATGTGCAGTGATAACTAACTTTAATCTCTTTCAAATGATCGTTCACGTTACAGACCCCGTGGAGTCGTCGTACACAGTCCTGGACACTGACTACGACAACTACGCCGTGGTCTGGTCTTGCTCCGGACTGGGACTCTTCAACACACGTATGTTCACCGTATGATAATCTAATGGATACACAGCTGAATAACGATACAGATAGAACCAAGTAAGACTAATCTATGAGGGCATTAAAAGTCTGCCTCCCACCAAACTACCCTCCACAGGTCTAGCCGATTACAACCAGCGCAGTAACTAAAAATACAGAGAATCTATCCGTGTTAAGAGGGAGGTACATTCAGACTCACCTCTATTACCCTCATGGGTATTAAAACCCCTTATTACTTATTAGTGAATTTCCTTTGGAAAGTGAACTATTAGCATGGCACCTCTTAGCATTTCACGGGACCACCGTAGAAGTTCATAACGTGACCCCCTGAAAACGTTTTGGGGGGTCGTTCAAAATGTTATATATATATATATATATATATATATATATGTATATATACATATACATATATATATATATATATATATATATATGTATGCACTCTAGCGGTCGCATTTTTTGTCCGATTTACTCCAAATTTGGTAGGGACGTTCCTTTCTATAATCTGTTGGACAAGTTCGTTGGGCAAAACAATCGGAAAACTCTAAACCCATTTTTTGGGGATTAATCTTTCAAATTTCGAGTTTTTGGTCCCAAAAAGGGTCAGAAAAGCCCCAGATGTAAAATTAATGCATGGAAAAAGATGGGAATTAGAGAGGCGAAAGTTTTAAGTCCTCTCTCGTCATTCTAGCATAATTATTTACCGAGTTATTAAAGAAAATGTGTTTAGACTAAACACAGTACGTTGTCTTATGGGGGTTTTACCCTAGAAAAGCCTGTTATTCCTTTGTTAAAGTACTTTTATTATCCCCAGCAGCCTCACGCCTACTTTCAAGCCTGTCTGGACCTTTTCCTAACCTTATAATGCGCAAAATTGTATTCCCAGCTTTGCAAGTAAATGAAACCAGGAGTATCAGAACAGCCAAAAAATCAATGTTTTCAGATTTCAATAAAAATTGGACAAATGTATGTTTTTACACTTATTTTGAGTTTTAAAAGTTTTTATGTGGAAATTCACTTCCCTCACATCAGCGTGCTGCGTGCGAACTCGTTAAATCCGTTGTAGTAGAGTGTAGATACCAGCACAACGTACATATTCTGAAAATACCAACTGTAACAGGCGGTTGCGCGCCTACCATATACGAGTCACGCGAATTAGAAACTGTAACTACGAATCAAGACATTTCCTTGTAATAGTTTTTACAAATTTAAAGTGGTCTGTATCTAAAAAAGCGTGTCGTTTACGGTGGATTTTCTTTTTCTATTTTGGGATTAAAAATTAGGTTTCCTGAAACGTCAGTGGACTCTTAATAGTTTATATGTTGTTGAAAAAGAAATATAGTTTCCCCATTTTCATCAAATTGAATCAACCCACTTAAGTTCCATTATGAGTGTCACAGACATTTTCGAATTTGTCTAATTAAATTATTATTTCATTTTCGTTGGATAATTTATTTAATGCTGAAGTAATGCGGAGCTGACGGGGGCTGTGGTATTAGTTTGTGGCACGTTGCCGATCAGGCAAATATTACATTGCATACATTACTTGCCCAAACATATTTGCGTAGGTCAACCTTTATTATGATACAAGCCAGTTCATTCACAAATGTAATTACTCTCGTGTTCACTTGCGTTAGCGTTCCCTCTACATGTATATTCACATTAACGCTAATATTGCAGAGAACGCGTGGGTGATGACCCGTGAGAGGAACCCCTCGGTGACGACGCTGCAGAAGGCGTACGCCGTCCTGGACAAGTACAAGATCGGGAGGACATTCTTCATCAAGACCGACCAGACTGACTGCCAGATCGCCGAGCCCGCGGACAGCAACGACGTCGAGAAGGAGGAGGAGGCGGCGGCGGAGAAGTCGGCGGGGGCGGCGCTCGTGGCCGGGGGTGTGGAACCCGCAGTACCAGCAGTCGAGGCTCCCGCCAAACCAGTAGAGAAGGTGGAAGACGGCGTCAGGAAGGAACCAGTCGTGGAACCCGCAGTAGCAGCTACCAATGAGAAGGTCGAATCAGTCCACGTCCCCGAAGTGTCAAAACCCGTGGACACCCCTGCCAAAAGCCACTGACCCCTGACCACCGCCACCCTCCGACAGTCAAATAGCTCTCTCCGTGAGACCGTCCACCCCTCACTACCCGCCGGTCCCCAGGAGACACGCTTTATTTGACACTTGTTCTACGTGTTGTGCACTATTGTGCGCGTTATTTATTGTTAGTTGTTTAATGTAAAATAGATTTTAGTTTTTACAATGGTGGTTTAATTTTTTACTCCTTTTTACGCCCTAGCTTTCTTTCGTATTACAGTTCTAAAACGCATCTTAGAAATACACGCATTGGTTTGGTGGTACCAACAGATTGGTAAGGATCGTATCTATGTGTTGAATGTGCTGGTAAAGTTTAGATATGGACTAATATGGTAACTAAACAATGGACCTATGAACGCTTCAACTCTGCCTGGCTGTGACCCTTCTGATCCAAGGTTATAGGATCATTTCACATGAGGGCCCTTTTGGCTTTGCTTCAGTCCACCTTCCTACCTGGTTACCACAACCAAAGGAAAGAAACCAGGTACAAAACACGGTTTTACAGTGGCCTACACAATATCACAAAATAACTATTGAAATATAGCGATAGATCACATTTAATCTCAATCTAGGAATAAGCTTTTCTATAGAAATAGGGAACCTTACAGCATTTGCGTTTAATTTTATATTCTTACATTATAAAGGAAAGCTTGAGTTTAACTTTTTTCAAGGTAAGTTAAAATGGGGTAAGTTAAAGAGATTCAGGCAAAAAAATACTAGTCATCCACGTTACTTTTCATGCATAAAGTAATGGCCAATTAAACCACCGAAACGTTTTGTGTTCACAAGAAGAACTAAAAATATCAAACTATTACCATAGCCGCCTACACCCTTGCAACGAGTTATGTACGAATCAAGTTTATATTAAAATAAATAAATCAAACTAGTAGCCCGTCGCAGCTTCGCTCGCGATCACAATTTTATGTTTGAGAAGTTAGTCAACATTTAAAGCACCTAAGGTACCGAGCTTTGCTCAAGAAGCCAGTCAGTTTGTTCAAAACAAACCTAGAGTCTGTTAAAATCATGCCTAGAGTTCATATATTCACGGTTTCTCTCCAAGGCGAGCATATTTGTTTTTCTTACTTGATCGATTATTTTCATTTTGGACATGTCGCTTTATATTCAATCTTCAGATGTAATGGTTCTCGTGATATATAAACAACCTAATCATGTATATTTAAAGTTAACTGTACATATTTGATATTGGTTCTAATCACTATTCTTACAAAATTCACATTCACTTTACCAAGTAAGTGTTAGTTTTACAATTGAATGGTTGATTTTGAACAGCTTTTACGATTCTTTTGTTTTTATTTACAAATCTTAATTATAACCTCAATGTTAGTTTTTATAATAATTTTCTATACAAAACAATATTTTTCAAAGTATAAGGCTTGATTAGCCACATTAAATAAACCATAAATTCGATGGCTCTAACATTTGGAGAGCCCTAAAGTAAACTATCCTAACAAAAGTATGCTCACTCGGTCCAGTTTTGATTAAAAACGTAAATTGACTAACGTCAGTGTTTAAAGACCGACGGAGCAGATAAGTCCCAAAGGACATACGGGACGGAAATTAAGACATTTTTCTGATTATAGTGCTTTGTCTGCTGTCAAATATTTGCTCAATCGGTCTAGAAAGTATATGATTAACGTGTAAATACTGAAGGTCATTAGAGCCGAGCCTCATTGGAACGGGAATAAACCTTTTTTATGGACACAGATTCTTCCAAATAGTTGCTCAACAACTCTTGTAGTTTGTTGGATTTATAAATGGTGGACCCATAAAATATTCAGTATTATAATCACAATGACTACCGAGACAAAGTGAGCTTTAAATATCATTTTGCAAGGGCTTATGTGTTGTGCAACCAATGTTTCACTGCCGTACCGTTATTTGATATGGTTTAGTATACCTTTGTAGAGTAGTAAAGCTGACGTTTTTCCTCCGTTCTGTGATAGAACATTTGCTAATGAATACTCAGTGGAACAAATATGGTGCATTCTGTATTGAAAGGTTGAGTAACCTGGACCCTACTTTTCACGGAACGGTTCCGTGATGGCAGTTTTGGCCCAAAATCTGTATCACGGAGTGGTTCCGTAATGAGGTAATACCATGTTTTTTTATTTTTTATTACTTTTTGTTTTTTTTTGTTTTTACTTTAAGCTTTAAGTATGAATGATTGGTTTAGGTAAAATATTGCATTGTGATTTACTTTGTAGCAGTGCCGGACAAAGGAGCAAAACACTAAGGGCGAAATAACATTTCAAACAGCCCAAACGATTCCTTCTCCACACGAAAATGGGCAAAATATTGTATTTAATTCACAGTTTTTTTTGTTTTTTTTCGAAACGTGAAACAAATATAGCTTATAAAAAGACAGAAAGAAAAACAAATTTGACACTCCAACAATTTAAATATCTCCACTGCATTCAACATTTCAATGCTCAAAGCGATGTATAAAAAAACAAATTAAAAAAATAGATAGTTACATTCCTACCTGTAACATATGGTATTACTAATAACCTGTCCGTAATGTATTAACAGCTACAATTCAAGTAAAATGTTTCCCCATGTTAATCTTAAAGGGAAAAAAACTAACTTTGAGGGCGGCACGTGCCCTTCAGATTGGAAATATCAAAAAATGAAAATCGTTATGCATAACTAAAGGTTAGGACGAATATTTTGGTACCTCAATCGTCAAAATCGGTCCAGAAATAATGACCGATTTTTGTTTTGTAGTTCTCTTAACAAAATTCGCCTTAGCGTATTAATATATAAGATTTACAATACTATCAGCTGAGTAACTAAATAAAATCTAACTCCACAAGATTAACATTGAACCTTTGAGACCTCGAGGGGCAAAGCCCCGTGGTCGCGGGTTTATGGAAACCCCAAAAGGCACATCTAGAGGGTAAGAGCTGTCGATTGATACAAAATATGTATATTAAATAATAGTTTTAGGGGTCGAAAATTGGCGAACAAAACCCATTAAATACTTTTCACGGAACGGTTCCGTGATGGCAGTTTTGGCCCAAAATCTGTATCACGGAGTGGTTCCGTGATGAGGTAATACCATGTTTTTTTTTTGTTTTTTTTTGTTTTTTTTTGTTTTTACTTTAAGCTTTAAGTATGAATGATTGGTTTAGGTAAAATATTGCATTGTGATCCATTTTTGGCAAACGGGTAAAAATATAAATTATTCAAGAAAAAGTGGTTTTGCAAAAAAATCATCATAAATACCACCGTTGCAGCAAACCTGCGTACTCAGCGAATTTCCAATACACAATATATATGTCTTAATACCACTTAAAGCCGCACACCAAGTTTCATAAAAATATATTCACATATAAGTGATATATACCATTTTAATTATTCTCCATAAGAATAACTTTGGTGATGAGTACGTAGGTTTGCTGAAACAAGGAACAAAAACAATTGGTTTAGTGCAAATATAAATAGAATTTAACTATGTGAAGCCACATACCAAGTTTCATCAATATTCAATCATAAATAAGCGCTATATAACATTTTAATTATTCCCCATAAGAATAAAATGGGGGCTGAGTAAGCAGGTTTGCTGCAACCAGGAACAAAAAAAGGGTTTTATGCAAATATCAATATAATTCAACAAGGTGAAGCCACATGCCAAGTTTGATTAATTTATGTTAATAATTAAGGGAGTCATTACATTTTACTTATTCTCCATAAGAATAACATGGGGGCTGAGTACGCAGGCTTATTGCTACGGGGATAATCAACAAAAACATTTTTGTGCAAATATCAATATACCACTACTATGTGAAGCCACACACCAAGTTTCATCAATATACATTCATAAATACAGTAATCAAGATTTCAAATTTTATTTATTCTCCATAAGGATAACATTAGACAACGTATTGTGTTTAGCACTTTGAATATCTCTGCAACGGTTGGGTGTAGATTCACAATTTAAACACCAAAATGATTGTTTTGTGGAGCTGAACTGATTGGTAAAAGCAAATGTGAAGTTTATATTAAAATGAACTGAGGGAAACCCAAAAACCTTTTTCCCATAAGATTAACATGGGAGATTTTATGAGTTTTTTTTTGGATTTCCTCCTCAACCATTTAACCTAGGTTAATAATTAAAAATACGATATTATTTTTTTAAAATCTAATGGTCAAAACTAAAATTAAGTATTTTAAACATTTTAGGGTGAAAATGCAAAAAACTTATTTTTGGAAAATTTAAAACCCCCATAAACCCCCCTTCCCATTGTCCGATTTTTCTGGTTTTCGAACTTAGTCATAAATGTCACTTTACACATTTGAACCAAATTTCATTGAAATCGGACGTTTTTTACTCAAGTTATTGCATTCACGGACACACACACACACACACACACACACACACACACACACACACACACACACACACACACACACACACACACATATATATATATATATATATATATATATATATATATATATATATAAATTTGAACGAATAGTCTTTTTGACATCTGGAGACCTCAAAACAAAAATATATCATGGTCTCGGGCTTAAGTTTTACCATGAGACCTACGGTAATAGTTTTTTCCTTATAGGGGAAATTCGCTAAAAATTATTTTTTTTAGATAAAGTAAAAAACTAAAAAGTTTTATTTAAGGAAATAGTTTTTTCACTTTACTAAATAACTGATTAGACATTAATTGTTATTTTTTGTTTTTACTATATTGTTTTTTCACAAAAATTAAATAATTTCTTTATTAGCATAATACGTACCATCTTTTGCGTATATTTTACTGTCTTGTATGTAAGTACAGTATAAGTGTAAATATACTTTATAGTGTTGTAAGACGTATTTTATTTATCCTGTTTAAAAAAATTAAAGATTTTTATTTTTATAACTAAATATTTTAAATAGGTTTTTTATTTTTGTTTTCTATTAACTTATTAAAAATAAAATGTATCCAGCTTCAAGAAAAATACTATGTTTGCCCAATTAGTAGCAAAAATATATTTTTTACTGTTTATTTACTAAAACACTGCAAAATATTGAAATTTAATTGGGTTTCTGGGGCCATACAGTCATTTAAAATCTAAGTATCCAATGGGTACTTAAATTAGTTAATTACAACTAATAAACACGAATAAATAATTAACATTTTCATAATAGCTTTTATTTTATTTATGGGCGAGCGAAGTGAGGATCTCTTGCTTAACTCTGACAATAGTTTTATTTATTTGTTGTGTTGGACTTAATATTCAACAAATGAGAATTAACATTTTAGATACTAAAATAATTATTGAGTAAGAAATGTATTTTTACATAGTATAAAAGTTCCACAGTACCGATTTTAATATGACATTGGAAACCTCTGTTGTAAATACAGTAGGAAATAATTCGAAATTTTTAATTGGTTTAATGTATGTGATCCAAAACAAACAAATGAACCTCTTGAGAAGTTTTACTACTTCTGAGGGTACGGAGATATCGTTGTACACCTAAATAAAGAGTTGTTCTACCTGAACGATGATTATGTTTTTCTTTTTCAATATTTGCCGCGTCATTGGGATCAACTAAATGCGGATTTTTGCTTTAAAATATTATGGAAGTTTGACATTTGTTTATGACACATGTGTTATAAATACAAAAATATATACTACGGTTGCAGATTCGATCTTATTAAATAATAAGCCTTTTTCATTTAAATTTTAAATGTGGTTTTTATATATTTTTATTTAGATCTAAAATAAACAATTTGTAGAACATTTTTAAGCTTTGAGAATGTCACCATCCACTTTGGCCAATTTCGCCACAGTTTTGATTTAAACTACTATAAATACGCAACTACAACTAAATCCACAGGACCGATTTTAATATTTAAATCTCATTGTGCAGATGACCAGAAAATTATAAAAGTTGTGTCTTATTGTATACCATAGGAAAACGGTAACATTGTCCACAATACAAATACATAAACATTTCTAAAACTAGTTTTTTTCCGATGTGTTTACCATATTTTATGTGAAATACTGAAATGCTAATTATTTTTGGTAAAATTAGATAGATTGTACATACATTTTATTTTAACACTGTTTTGCAGTTATAGGATGTTTTCTATGTGCATGTATGTTTCTGCAGATTATAAAATATTTATGTGATATAGGTATTTATCTTACTCTTTTGGACCGTAATTTGTTTCCATAAGAAATGCAATACAAATACATGATAGTTGTTTATTTGTAGCCAACCTTTGGTTCAGTTCCGTCAGTTTTCCTATACGTGCTTAGCTTTATTTTGTAGAAAATTTTATCAGATGTCAGATTATTAATCCAGTTTCGTTGATTTCTCAACTTTTGTTGTGTTGCAGATAAAAAATAAAAACAACGTACGAATTTGCAAATCTTAATTTAGCAAAATATGTTGAGTGTGTAAGAGGGTTCCTTATTCGTACAACTAAAGCTAATGGCTCTCTAGGGTGTTTAATATGTCACTAGAAACCTTGAATTGTGCTGATTATAACATTGTTATACAAGTCTGTCATTTTGTATGAATAATAATAAAGAAAACTGTTTATACTCATCCAACTTTTGGTTCATTTTTAGCATTAATTTCAGATTTGTATAGTAACATGTTGTAGGAAATTTGATTACACTTTACTTAGGAACCTAATAGTTTTTGAGTTGTAATTAAAAATCAAAAAAGATCTATAACATGCCCAAGGTCATAACAGATTTTATAGGTCATTTGAAGTCCCTTAACTGTGCATATTGACCAATGATAATGAGAAACATGTAACATATCCAAGAAATTCGTAAAATAACTAAATTAAAAGTTCGTACTAATTTGTCTAGAGACCACAACGCAATCTATAGATAGTGTTAGAAAATCGATATTTCCAAAGGCCTAAATAATATAATATGTTCTTATATTTTATTCTATGAAGAATAGATTATAAGAACATATATATTCTTTAGGCCTATACAAATATTGGTTTTAAAAATTAATATCAGAATCCATGCTATTTTCACGAACTAATGTTTTGAAGAGAAGAATTAGATGTAGACGTAAATGACAAAACGTATTTCTGCTTTTTACCTCCAAGCCCTCAAAGGGCCTAAGCGGCCTAGAAAATCAGGGGTTGGTTATTTTTAGAAGATTTATATGAACTCAAACAAATTAAATAAAACTTAGAATTTGTCAACGTTTCTAATCATAGCACCCTTTAAAATTATGGAATTTTATTATTTCAATTTTTGTTTTACAGCCTACTGTATCTTATTAAATAATTCCCACTGCGGTCTCAGCCACTCAGAGCTATAATTTATCATGTTGGTAACAATAAATTAACCAATATTCAAAAAGAGCTTAAATGAATTGTATACCACTGTGTCAACTTACTTGTCTCGTACTCTTACAATCTGTCTAAGAGCTCAGTTACCACGAGACATAATTTGCCAGAACCCTGTTCTGTTTCATTTATTATTCTTACGTGTCAGCTTTTTACTCATGTTTTTTTTAAAATCCCTTTTAAGATGTTTTAGCATCTATTTATACGCTAAAACATCATTACCCTAACATATTGTAGATGTCTAAATCTTTAGATTCAGTTCCTTACGAAGGGCAAAGATTGGTCAAAAATACCTTTACCTTAAAAAAACACGAATGTATAATACAAGTTTTAATTATTTTTTATTTTTAACAGTGATGAATATTCAAACTTTATACAACATATGATACTGCATACCTATTACTTTTTGGCTCGTGATTCAAATGAATGACTAAACTAGGTACTATTATATAGCCTAATTTTGTTTAACTCATAGGGACAAAAAGTCCATAAGCTGATTACACATTACACATTGTTTACATATTATTGATATTAATTGTCAAATAATAAGCAATAAGAGAATTATTCTCTTAAAATGTGCCTTGTGATGACCGGTGGGACGGCCTTGTTCCATATTTTATTACATTATTATTGTATTATTTTTACTGCATTCAAAGTCCCAATGTTATTTATTAGCTCTCTATTAAAAATATAGATGAATAAAGACAGCCAGTTTTCAAAGGTAATTTTTAAAAAATCACAACCACTATATTATGACTATCTAAGACGCCAACACACGTTTACTTATTTAAAGACGAATATTATCAAATGATGAATGTGGAACAAATTAGAATCTTGTGAAGCCTTGGTACTGACTTACATAAACTGATTATTCTGCTAGGATAGCTTAGTGTTGCAGCTCAAACCATCTTTGATTTATGCTCAAGATAAATCTGGCTTACCTCAGATTGAGAGGGAGGTGTTCTATCCACCACGTTATCCGGGCGGTGGTTGTACTGAAGGTAGTATAATAATATACTACCTTCCACCGAGGCCCATTTTGTAACTGCATTTCCCGAGGGTTCTTGGGTCTCTGCACAAAATCTACTCATGGTGTTTTGAACTCTTCAAGTGTATGGCTACTGATAATGGCAATCCCTTAACGGTTGAGTTTGCTCGTCTAAGTCTAAACCAACCTTCTGTTAACGCCAAACTGAGTTTTTTCATGTCACAAAGTAAACAGATGCGAGTAGCGGTAAGGGAACCTGAAGAAAGGTAAGTAGACGGGTCGCAGAGAGACGTGCCTCCTGACCCACAAACCTCCGTTAGTCGTCTGCTGTCCGCCCGCACCGCGCCCGTTCCCGCTCCCGCATCGGCTCACAGGTATGTACCCGCAGTCATCTCATTGTAAACAGCTGGCTATCGAACAATGGATCGATGGCAAGTCTCGATAGTAGGGTTGATATCAATGGGAGATTCAAGAGGAAGCAGAAAAGCAAGTTCACGAAACTATAATTTTTACTCAGTTCACTTTGTTGTCTTATGGCGGAGAAATTTGTATAGTCGACGCTATGACCTTCGGTTTGAATTTCAACAACCCGCCTATTGTTTTTGACTTAATTTTTTCAGTGGTTCAGTGTGTCAAATGCAACGCCAGGAACCACAACTCAAACTCTTAGCACTCCTGTTATAAATAAGATGGTTTTTTGAGGCCAATTATCATTATCTACTAAGTAATTTTACTGATTTTATTTTTAAATTGTCAAAGAGTTCAAGTACGTTTATACATCTTGGGAAGTGTGGAGATTGTGAAAATTTAATTTGAAATATCTTTTAAAATTGTGTACTTTTATTATTTTTTTAATTCAACACTTGTGTTTCGAAATTGTATATTGATTGTTGTTTGTTCACTTGTAATGACAATTAACAGTAAATGTACTGTTGATAGTTTGACTATAAAACACCCACCTATAATTGAATAACCTAGGCACTTGTGTATTTAAACTTTAACTGCAAAGTTTATAAGAGCTATTTATCTGTTAGTTGTATAATGACTAAAGCAAAACATTCCTTTGTTACAGTCTTTTGTTCAAAATCCATATTCTGTGCATTCAGTGTTAGTGCTTGAATCAGAGGAAATTTTATTAAATATATAAAATATCTGATACTTATTGCTCAGGTTGCTTTAATTCGAAAACATACCATATCACTTTTTTAAACGAAACACACATACTTTAAAATACCTAGGTACTCACTGAACATAATTAGTATGTCAAGCTTAATTCAATGCACTCCCTAAGTCTAAAATAGTGAATGTATTTGTTATATCAGAGAGCCGACCTTGTAAAGGTCAACCATCACCTTGGTGGCAACCACGATAAGGGACACGACAGTGGCCTCTGTTAGAAAGTGATAACGCTTTCTACGGCCCGGTCCTACATATCAAGGTCACGTGCATCGTCACCCAGATCCGTCTCAGAAAATAACTAAGGTCTAATATTAAAATAAGTATCTGAAATTTTAATTAGAGACCTACTAAGAATGCATAGTCTTATCAAATTTACTGATAAAATATTCTTTTAGGAGAGTAAGTATGGCAATTGTATCTTACTAATTTGAATTATTTAGCGACAACTTTTTTAAATGTGAATTTAATTTCTTTTATTAGCCCCATGGACTTGTTTTCATGCAAGTGTAATGCTACGTGACGTACTCATATAGGGGTATTTGTATTTTACATTTTATATTTATGTTTTTGTTAATCATAAGAAAAATCAGTTCTTAATACATCGTAAATCTTCCCGCGTCGCTCGCATATTTTCTTGGAGGCTAATTGTTACTCAAGTGAAGCCAACTGTACATCTCGTTACTTGTATCTATGCAAAGGCCTGCGTTGTTAAAATATGTATAATCGAGCATGATTAAAAAACAAACAGACAGTAAATTACAAATGAGTATTTCTCGTTCTAGTGACTAACATGTGCGATAAGTGCTAATATGTCGGAAAATTTACCCAAACTTAAGCGTAGGATTTAAAATGTTGAATTACTTTAAACTTTATGAAATTAAAAATTAAAAGAGTTACTACATCAACATTAAAATCGCATGTTTCCTACGTAGATTAAAGAACAACTAAAAATTAACGAAGGTAGAAGTGGTGAGAAACATAAGCATATCAAAATTCAAATTGTTACCTATTATAGATTATTTTTTTATGAATATACTGTAATTTGAAATGTACAACTTCAAGATAAAATATCCACACTGCATAAGTGGACTGCACTGTGTTGATCTGGAATGTGAACAAAAGAAAAATGTAAACAATGTAACGCACTGGTTCCCCACCAACAGCAGACGAGTATCAAAGCTGCACATGATACATACCGTATAAATATTCTAGATACTGTGGCCTATATGGTCTTTCCCCCATTTTGCCCCTCTGTCAACTCAACTCCAACAACCACATGGTAACAAATCAACTCCTCCCTTCACAAGTTGCATGTCTATCAGCTGACAGAGACTTCACTTATGAAGAGAGGATTTGATTGGTTACCTGAGGAAAATGGCTGTCAGCATGTTTTCTTCACTTTTCTTACCTTTTACGAGACCTCTAGATATATTAACCTCGTTGTTAATGGCGATAGTGGCGCTGCCTGTGAACCGGAGCCAGAAAACTCGTCCAGAAGACTCTCTGTATTTTGTCCTTTCTCATGCTGATACATATAAACTCATTACAACCATTTAAGAAGCATTTTCACGCTCTGGTATACCAATAATTCAATATTTAAAGGCTACGTATCAATTAAAATGTTAGACTATAAGTAAGTGAAATGTCCACCGTTCGCATTGTCGCAGGTCGAGATGCTACTCCTCGGCTGCGCGCTGCTGACGCTGGTCCATACAGCGGCCGCCCAGGTGCCGTTCCTGGGCGCTTGCAACCCCGTCACCACCGTGGAGAACTTTACACTCCCCAGGGTAAGGGGTGGCTTACTCACTTACACCTACAATATATACGAATATTGGTATTCAATCAAACAATAAAATCGTGGTTGTAAACTCTCTGCTCCCATAAAGACCTAGCATAGTGGGCGTCAAACTTACTCGCTATGAAACAAATGTAACACAAATTCCAAGCTGTAACATTTCAGATTACAATCTAAAATAGTCTTAGTAAGAGTAAAATTAAAATAAAAACGCCAAATAATGAACTTCAACAATCAAATACCAAAAAAATCACTTAACATATTAATTATAATTATAGTTATGGCTTTATTCAAGCCTAAAAACGCTAAAATAATTATTAAAAGAGACATTTTCACAAAGTGTCATTCAATTCAGTTTTCAAATTAAAACAATTCATCCTTAAATGGCTTTAAAACAATCATTATTTTCCTAACAAATAGATAGGCCTACAGTAAGCATGAAAGTTGCACTAGGCATCTTACTTATTTTTCATTGAAAGTTAATTCGTATTAGCCTTTTAATACTCACGAATGTGATTCGGCATCTTAATAATGATTTTATACTTATGTAGACGGATGTACTGAGAACGGGTCTCTCACAAATATAATAGTTTAAGAACGTCTCGTCATTCCGTCACCGACTTTTCTCTCAAAAGCCTTCATTCATTGTTTAAAATATTTATTTGTTAAAATCCTCGCATTTTTAAATTAATTTGTTCACAATTCTTTGTATTTTATAACATGGAAGTAAACGCAGTGCCTGTTTCATCACTGTCACAATGTTGCAGTACCTTGGGCGGTGGTACGAGGCGGAGCGATACTTCAATTTGATGGAGTTCGCGGGAAAATGCGTCCACAACAACATCACGGACACGAGCAACGACAAAAACAACACTCAGCTGCTCATCGTCACCAGACAGACCAGCTGGCTGTGAGTGTCCCTAGCAACTGGTTAACGTATGACTCAAGACAACACCTCATACGGGGTCGTACCTGGTATACTATACTGGTCATTACGGTCTTCTGGTCAACTTTGTTAATGGGTAACATGGTTACCTGATGTAACCGTGGACCTAGTCATAATGATTGTCTATATAATTTATAGGTACCGGGTGTCCCACGAAGAGGTCGCTATTTTTGAATTAATATACCACATATATCGAACACGCTACAAACTTGAAACTCTGCAGTTATAATAAATAGATGTGTAAAAAAATACCCCCGAGTCTCATTTGATTCTGATTAATCAGAACAAAATATCGGAACATCAAAATAATGGTGCATTTTCGTTATAGTCATTTTATTTGCAAAACCATTTCAAATTAATTCTTGATTTATTACAATATTATTAAGTACTAAATAAATTAAAGAAATTAAAGAGATAAGAAAGTGGTAGATCAGAAATGAAATTAATTTGAGTCATAACTCTTCATTTGAACTGATGTCCATCAATCGCTATGCACTGATGGCAACGAAACAAAAATAAGTCATAAGCGTTTTTGAAAAATTGCCGAGGTATCAACAACAGTTCCTCTTCAATCAACCTCATTAATTCATCATCTGTCGCAATGTCCTATGGGGCTTATTGAAGCAAAAATTTTATTCTCACAACATTTCGATAGATGATGAATTAATGAGGTTGACTGAAGAGGAACTGTTGTTGATACCTCGGCAATTTTTCAAAAACGCTTATGACTCATTTTTGTTTCGTTGTCATCAGTGCATAGCGATTGATGGACATCAGTTCGAATGAAGAGTTATGAATCAAATTAATTTCATTTATGATTTACGACTTTCCTATCTCTTTAATTTATTTAGTACTTATTAACATTGTAAAAAATCAAGAATTAATTTGACATGGGTTTGCAAATAAAATTAGTTTAACGAAAACTCACCATTATTTTGATATTCCGCCATTTTGTTCTGATTAATCAGAATCAAATGAGACTCGGAGATATTTTTTTACATATCTATTTATTATAACTGTAGAGTTTCAAGTTTGTAGCGTGTTTGATACGTCTGATATGTTAATTAAAAATAGCGACCTCTTTGTGGGACACCCGGTATTCAATCAAATGAACTGGTCAACAAGGTTGATTAATCTTCTTGAGAAAAGTGTCTACGTCGCTATTTAATTTTATTTGGCTATTTAAGCATTGCGACATTTCTTATGGTAACTAAACCATCATTCCAGCTTAAACTTTTTATTTTAGTTTAATTATAGTACGCAGGATGCAAATAATTATGTCTATCAATATTGCAAAATACGGTTATGCAGTGCTTACACATAGGCAAAAGATTGTGTAAGCCCATCGGTTTCACCCAGTCACGCCTGATTAACCATGAACCTGAAAATCAGTGTATTTCTAGATGAGTATATTAATTTATTTTTGTTTGTTTTTTGTGTGTATGTGACTGGTCGAAATACGAGAGTTAAAACAGTTTGGATTATAAAATGTTCCCACTGAAGAAGAACATTAGTTGTAATTAATACCGCTGATACTTTTGTATTTGCAAATTACCTTTTCTCATTCTCAAAATTGTTCCGAGTCATATGATAAACCTCTTTCGGCCATGCGTAAAAGTCTACATTACAAATTATGTTTTCAATTCCATGAGTGTTTACTCAATATTATCGTTTAAAAAGTATTGTTGATTTCAGGACAGACATAAACTCCTCGATGAAGGGTCAGATGAGACCCACTGATCAAAGAGGCGACGTGGCGAAGATGATCGTCCGTTATCTACCGAGTAAGTAGACTTATTGAAACTAGATAAGTATTACATTATATAGTTTACCTAGAGCAGAAATTTTCTGATCTTGCATGAAATGCACTCTCCGCTACATCACGTGTATCATGTTATAGTGGACTTCTCCGTGAACCACTGGATCCTGGACACGGACTATGACAACTTCGCCGTCGTCTACTCCTGCGTGGACATCGGTTCCGTCCTTAGCACAAGTAGGTCAACAGTTCTAACTAATAGTTCAATAATAATTGCTAAACGTCTTAAAATGTGAATGGGCAGATTAGTTTTAGAGAATGTGCTAAGTCTAACTGCTTTAAGAACCATATATCTTCAGATTGACACGAGTATTTAATAGTTTTGTGTATGGTTAACAATTTGAATGATCAATTTAGAGAATGTGAGAGTATAGGGTTGGAGACTGGACAATCCAAACTACCTTTAGAATTGTATATTTTCAAATTGATACAATATTTTATAATTCTTTATGTTTTAAAGTTGCGTATTGGAAGGGGAAGTTGTGTAACTACAAATTGGGTGGGGGGCAGAGTAAATCACAAATCAGCAGAAAAATAATTGAATTTTAGTCAATTAAAAAATTAAAAATCAATAACTACTTTATAAATTCGATGGTTACCTATTCAAATCCCCGAAACATTTTTCAAAATGTAATTGTTGTGAACATTGTAGGCACACAGATCTTTTTAGGAGTGTTATTTTTGGTATTGTGCTTTTAAAACAATATATGTATTATAATTTACAATAGTTGTTGTTTTTCTAACTATGTGTACGTTTGCATATTACAAAATTCGTTGTGTATATGTTACATGCATTAATATTTTATTACCTTTTAGAGGGAGGGTAAGATATGCTATAACGCATCTATGGCTCTTTGAGCATAAGATTTTCACGTCTTCAAATAATTAATTTCTTATCTAAGGAACCTATTTAAACAAAATCTATGCAATCGTATAATAGTTTTCCTTATTTATTATTTAAGACATATTTATTATTTTTACTATATCTGTCCAGCATCTTTATTATTTAAGACATGCTACAATTATTTAAAATATATTTTTCTTTGTGTTTCAAAGGAACCTTTTGCCTCATTACGAACTCTACTCTGATTGTATTCTAATCCACTTGTTTAATCACCTGCAAGTTCACTATTCATCCTCTTCTTCCCTCCTCCTTCCAACTGCCCCTCTCGGGTGACCTCTGATCTCTCTCTTTCTCTTTCTGTCCCAGGAAACGCCTGGATCCTGACCCGCGCCCGCAGTCCACCCCTGGAGGTAATGGAGAGGGCGTACGCCGCCATCGACCGCAACAACATCTCCAGGGCGTTCTTTATAAGAGTAGACCAATCCAACAGGAGCTGTCCAGAGTACAACACCAACTAATGACACCCTTCTTAAACACACACACCCTTCTTCCACATTTCTAAAAACCTATTCTATAAAAACTGGGTGTCTTCATCTAGTAATACGAATCTAATTGTTATCCCTTCATATTGCTAATTTATCATTTGTTTGTCCCATAAAAAAATTCCAATGACAACAATATTTATTATTTAAACTTGAATAATATTGGAAATATTTTATGGCACAAAAAATTGGTTTAGTGAAAATATTAATTGTAAAATTAATCGAAAATATTGTTTTAAAATTGTAAGAATGACTCTAAAGTACTTTTAGCATATTTTAATTTGTTCCTCACTTAATTCAATATTTTTATTTTAGAAGAAATTTTTTTTAGCTCACGAAACATTATCGCATTTTCTTTTACATTTTCAATAATAATGATCAGCAATGTATTGAAATTATTAATGTAACCAGCTATTAACATTCTAGTTCAATTGACTTAATTAATTTTACTAATGTTAATTTACCTAGTGTGTAAGATTTATTTATTTATTTAATTAATCTGGTTGGCAATTCTATCGCATAAAATGATGAAGTATTTCAGGTGTCGTTTATAAGGCTTGTAAATATTTGTTAACTATATATTTATTTAATTTATTACTTAACTGTAGTTTAATTGTAGTGTATTTATTTTAGTATTATGTATCTATTGGTTTGATTTATGTTGGAAAATCAAATAAACAAAACTTTGCTCAAAATATGTATTGTTTATACTCATTCGTACAGTGGAATAACTGTTAATTAGCTGTGCGTTTTACTAATCAACCTTTATTTTTTATTGGTTCGCAAATTTTAATGCTTCTAAATGGTAACTTCCATTGAATTTCGAAGCATCTTACAACTTCAGAAAGTTAACACCATTCAGTAATTAATTAATTAAAATACCCCCGTTGCAGCAAACCTGCATACTCAGCGAATTTCAAATGGTACTTCACTAAGTCATGACACCACTTAACTACTTTAATCAAAGCATATTCATAAATAAGCGAGATATGATATTTTATTTATTCCCCATAAGAAAAAAATTAGGACTGAGTATGCAGGTTTGCTGCATCAAGGACCACAAAATCTGGTTTGTATGCAAATACCAATGGATCACCTCCAGATGAAGCAACATACCAAGTTTTATCAATTAATGTTCATAAACAAGCAAGATATCACATTTTTATTATTCTCCATAAGAATAACATTATAGCTGCTGAGTACGCAGGTTTGCTGCCATGGGGACCACAACAAATGAGATTTGTATGCAAATAGCATTAAAACCAAGCATATAAAGCTACATACCAAGTTTCATTAATATATGTTCATTAATAAGCGAGATATACAATTTTACTTATTCTCCATAAGATTAATATTGGACAACGTACTGTGTTTAGCACTCTCAATATCTCTGTAACCAATTGACGTAGAGCGATGATCAAAATACCAAATTGTTTGTTTTTTAAGCTGAATTTAATGGTGTAAACCAAAATTTGGGTATAAAAATAATTATATGTAAAAAGTTCAAAAAACCCATTGGTCTGGTTCTCGAACTCATGAAAATAGATGCTGCCTTACACGTTTATACCAAATTTCATCAAGATCGGACCATTTTTACGAAAGTTATCGTGCCTACGGACATATATATATATATATATATATATATATATATAAACATATATATATATATATATATATAAACATATATATGAATTTGAACGAATGGTGTTTTTGACATCTGGGGGCCTCAAAACTAAAATTTATCATGGTCCCGGGCCTAGGTCTTCCCATGCATTGCGGTAATAGTTTCTTTCTATAGGGGAAATTCGCTAAAATGTTTAACCTAAATTACTATTATTTATTTCAAATACGAGAAATTTATTTACGCAGTAATAAAATAAATAACATTCGTTTAGACTTGATATTCGTATACACAGACGGCACAAACAACCGTTTATGAAGAGAGAGACCATTTCGATAAAGAGGAGGTTTTTATATACTACAGTTTATATAAAAAAAATGTACAATTTACATCTTCTTGATCAAGTTGCTAAAAACAAAGACTAGAAAACTTCACATAGTTGATTTTGGCCGTATAAATGGTTTGTTAAAATATAAATTGAACGTTTTACACTTGTCAAAGTAATTGAATAAAGTTTCTTTTGATTTAAGTTAAATTTCGTCCAAAAGTCAACAACAAATTTTGATAATGTTCCTCGGGTTCCAATAAACAAACCAATAACTTCAAAACTTTTTTCATAATAATATTTTTAATAGTTCGTCGTTGGTAAATACATTTTGATCTTTTCTTGATTGAAATCTGTTGGCTGGCTTCATTTATTTATTTTTAACAGAAGTCTTAGTTGCCATATGTATGGCTAAGGCTAGATACAATACGGCTGAAGAGGGCCCAAGTGCCCTAAAGCAGCCACAGTGGGCCAGGGACTTTCCCGCCCACTGGAACCTCACAAAAAGAACAAACAAGATACAATATTTTAACTAAATAAATAATTTATAATTTTGATTGTTCTTAATCTTAGCCGTTATTAAAAAATCTTCTATTTAAAAAAATTTTATAACCCTCTTTTAGACTTGCTTTGAATTTTTTATATTTTTTATATTTTTGATATTTTCTGGAATTTTAATGTAAATTTTTATACTCACATATTGTAGACCTTTTTTCCAAAAGTATTTCTATAGTTGGGTACATTTAATTTTCTATTATTCCTGGTGGAATATTTATGATTTATATTTTTTTTCGAATAATCTTCTATGGATTTTGCAGTTTGCATGATATACTCAGCAGCAAGAGGAAGGATATCCAGATTTTGGAAAACTTTTCTGCAAGAACTTGATTTTGGAATTTGTCATATAGTTCTTAGTGCTCTTTTCTGTAGAATGAATATCTTTTTCGCTTCAGGACTTGAACTCCAAAATATAATTCCATAAGATAAATGTGAATGGACGTATGAATAATAAATAAGTTTAGTCACATTTAAATTCCAGCATTTTGATAGAATTTTGATCATATATATTCCAGAAGTAATTAATTTGTGTGCATACTTCTTGAATGTGTGGGAGCCATGATAAATTTGCTGTGATTGATACGCCAAGAAATTTAGTAGTTTCACATGCATAGACGAAACTGTCATCAATAAGCATATGATAAAGTATATGATATATTTGATAAAGTTTTATAAAAAGCCATAAATTTATTTTTTGAACTGTTTTGTTACGAACCGGACTGTTGCGTTGATAATAAATCCTGTATTGCTACTGTTTATAGCATTTATATACAACCTTCTGTTTGAATCAATTTTGTTATGCCATTTACCTCTTCATAAAAGTCAAAGCCTTTTGGTTTTAGTTCTTCTGCAATCATTGATCTTATTTTTTGGTGACGGACGGGCATTCCTCATGAGGTATCCAAAATTGCACTGTCCAAGGACATGGAGAATCTTTACTTTTTATTTTTCTTTACTGTTACTTTTTTTACCCCAGTTACACAGTTAAAATATTTGTGGGAGGAAATAAAACACATTCAAAATCCAAAGAAATTACAAGTAATTACAAACTTTCTCAATAATCTTATACTAAAAAAGTCCCGACCAATTTACGTCACACCGCCATTCACGAAACCGATCCCAACCCCATTGACAAGGAAGGGGCGGTGCTGAGGAGATTACGCCGACCTTGTTGCGGTTATCAGATATTGGGCGCGTGTGAGTTGCTGATAAGGTAATGTCCCTTGTGGCCGCTCGAGTGTGGGATTGGCCGCCAGAGTGCACCTGCGACAAATTGTCTACGAGGGTATAAAACAACCCCCGAGCCGCCGCTACCCCAGAACGTTCCCGTCGACGCTGCAGGTAGGTGCTTTGATGTGTTGTACACTCTTGGTTGTTGTTACGTCTCTGTTATGCGGTTGGTGTTTGTAAAATATAGACTTAGGTGTATGGAGTGTATTAGGTGAATAGGTGTATGGAATATAGACTTGTTGAAATATTCCTTAAATATCTTGACATATTTTAAGAATCTTCTATGTTTGCTTGTAATGCCATTTTCGTGGTGTCGTTTCAATTGTACTCAATTTTATAAATTTAATTTAATTAAACTTCAAAAATGTAGTAACAGAACGAAAAAGTTGTTTTGTATCTGAAAGAAAAAATAATTTAGTTATTGTAACAAAAGCGCTTTTAAGGGAAAGTTGTCTGAACGTTTGTGGACTTCTGGAACCTGGTTCATGACGCTAACCGTTCCTTACTTAAATACATGTTCCCGCCAAATATTTGAACAAATACTAGGGACGTTTATTTTAGTTTAACTAGAGAAAGTTAAACTAAAAGAAAACACGTATTAGAGGTGTTTCATTCGTTAGAGGTGAACCAGAGGTAGGTAAATACAGCTAGTGAACTTATGTTTAAATAATCATCTGTAGCCAAATGAAATCCTCGTCTCTGATAAACATTGAAACTTTCAGAGGAAAATGGAGCGATCTGCTGAGAAATGTTTGAATATTTTCTGCATTTGTATACATATAGGAGTCATAACAAACATCATGTTGATATGATTTTTATGTTTTTTGGAACGATGACTCCTTCAAATTTGGATCCGTGGATTTCTCATTTGATTACATCAATTTAAATATTAAATGTATAATTATATCACCGTTGTGTAATCGTACGGATAAAAATGGAAATTTTTGTTGTTTTATTTTAGTATTGAAATGGTATGGTATACTCAGTCCCCATGTTATTCTTATGGAGAAAAAGTAAAATATCAATCTCCCTTAAGTATGAACATAAATTTATAAAACTTGGTATATGGCTTCATTTAGTTGAGTTCCATTGATATTTTCATAAAAACCAATTTTATGCCGATGAATCTCGTAGCAGCAAACCTGGGTACTCAGCCCCTATGTTATTCTTATGGAGAATAATTAAAATCTTATATGTCGTTTATTTATGAATGTATATGGATGAAACTTGGTATGTGACTTCACTTAGTTGAGTTCTATTGATATTTGCATAAAAACCCATTTTTTACGATCCTTGTTGCAGCAAACCTGCGTACTCATACCCAATGTTATTCATAAGAAGAAGAAGAATTATTTTATATATCGCTTATTTGTGAATATATTTTTAAGAATCTTTAAAAGTGGCTTAAAGTATTATTAAGACATATGTGCATTGGAAATTCACTGAGTACGCAGGTTTGCTGCAATGGGGGTATTATATAATTACTTTTGCTTAAATGCCACATTTCGATTAGATTTTGTGTACACTCCTCTTAAAACTATTGTTTTGAAAAGTGCAACGAAATTCAACAGGTATAGTCTACACATTGTCCAGCTTCGATTGGACCACGCCTTACTGTTTTATTTGCAAGGCTGAAACAAGCAAATAATAACGTTTGTTCTGTAGCGTTCCATTATCCATTATCTGTCCGTCTTCACAAAAACCTTAACACCTCAGAAACGGTTATAGCTAAATTGACGAAACATTGCATCATTGAATTATACTTAATGATTGTATTAGTCCATATTTCTTTTCTGAGGATTTAACATAAGCAGTTTAAAATGTTATTGTTTTGAAACGGGAAGATGTAAGGAAACAGAAATTTTGCCATCTAGCAAGTAGATCAATTCATATCAGGTTTCTTAATGCAATCTTAAACCATTCTGAGATTATAAGGTTTATTCTGTAAAATAAATAACACAAATAGACTCAAGTCAGAAAACGAAACCAGATAGGATACATGTTATTTTTAATGACATATTTGCTTCCTTTTTTCTGACAAATAACCTATCACTGCAAAGTTTGGTGCAGTCGAAGCTGAACCCACTGTTTATCCGCGGTGTTATATCTCTGTCTTGTACTATGCAGCCATGCGACGCACACGCCTGGTGATCTTGCCTGGCGCACGCTGCCTGACCAGGCTATTCTGCCTGCTGTTGTACCTCGCCTGCCCGAACATCTGTGCCAAGGGACTGGAACAACCCGAGTGTCGCCTAGCCGACTACAACATGCCTGTGCTGGAAAACATCGTGATGTGAGTCCTTGTCACTTCATCTAGTAATTAGGTATAGCCTATAGTGTTGCATTTCAAATTCGCTGAGTGTGCAGGCGGTTTGCTACGACGGGGTATTTGAAGTACAGTAATACCATTGTATAGGGAACTAAAAGGGCCACAAAAAGGCCATTCAAGTATTTCATAAAAAAACCGTTTTGAGATATTTTATTAACACCTCTTGTGTAACAGATAAACCTAATTATTTTACAACATTTAAAAACTAAACTTTAATATTGTAATTAGATTAATTATATTTGTTATAAAGTAAAGGACCATTCTAAATTTGAAAACTGTTGAACCGTCCCAGAGATATCTACAATATTTAGTAAGATAAATGAAACAGCGGTTAAAGGAACTCATCATTAAGCAAATTTAGCAGTAACATAATCTATGTAAATTAAATTACAAAACGCTGATTAAATAACAGCTCACTTTTATCAACGCACAGTATTTATTAGGCATACGTATAAATTATTTGTCATTCTTATTTACAGTTCAAGATCATTTTTATTATATGTATAGTAACAATTATGTTGTACGATTCAACATCGATTTCAACTAAAAAGAAAAGTACATAATTAATTTATTTTAATTTAGAACCAAGATTTGGATGTTAGTTGCATGCCCATCAATAACTACGACTAGGTTGGTAACTTTATTATTAATTGTCTAGCAATGTTTATTTCTTTAAAGTTCGACTGCAGAAAAATGTCGAAACCTTCAAAGAGTATATATGGCTCCAGTAAACCCCAGTATGCGTGGGGTTCCGGTAAGGAATAATAATAATTTTAAACCCATAAAATCAAATAAACTATCCAAAATGTTTATTTTTATTTCAAAGAGTGGGTTAACAAGGGATACACTTAGTGAGCGGTATTGTTTTAGGAATAGTCACTCTAAAATACAAATCATGCATTTTATTAAAATGTTTTTGAATGGCTATTACGTGCGATAGTGAATCGTTACTGACATGAATTAGAGCAATTTTAATTGTTGTAAACAATAATTGGTTTCATTACCGTTCATAAGACCGATAATTGATTGTTATTTATTTTGTCAATAAATCTGAAATTATTGATTTATAAACGTAACTCTAAAATCAAAGTTTATAGTAAGATTAATTAAAGACTTGATTTATTTAATATCAACAGAGATAGGAATACGGGGTGTTTCTAGTTCGCGTTTGAGGAGTTTTGTTTAGATCTATACTTATTTAATAAGCTGGGGATCTAGGGTTGTTCTGTGACTGGAACTCCTCCTACAGTTTTAACTGATTTTGATATTTTTGGTGAAGTTGGATAGATCTTAATCTGAAGTTGTTTGTGCCAAAATTTCATAAAGAACGGACCAAGGGGAAGGGCGTTAGCCCAACTTAAAGTTCGTAATTTTTCCATAAGATTAACATTGAGAAAGAATTGTTTTGAATTGTATGATTAAACAGCTGACTAGAGTAAACACAGTTTATCAGCAATAACACATGTTCACTACTGGAAAGGTTTCGCAATACTGGAAAGGTAACGCAATATGTAGATAATTTTGATTATGAAAGTTAGCATTAATCATAGTGAGTTTATAACGTTTATCCCAGAGTGCAGCACATAAAACTTCATGTTAAATAGTAATAAATATAAATTCTTAGGGCTGAATTATTCTAAAAAATCACATTTTACTTTTTAACAGTACCAATCATTTTTAAAACATTGTCATTTAAAATCTTTAATCAAACTTAATCGGTGATAGGTAATCGGTGAAGGTGATTATCAAGGGAATATTATTATTATTATTATTAGTGAATTTCCTTTTGGAAAGTGAACTATTAGCATGACCCGCACGGTGAAACTTAAGCCCGGGACCAACATAGAAGTTCCTAACGTGACCCCCTGAACACGTTTTGGGGGGGTCGTTAAAAATGTTATATATATATATATATATATATATATGTGTGTGTGTGTGTGTGTGTTTGCACTCTAGCGTTCGCAATTTTTGTCCGATTTACTTCAAATTTGGTAGGGACGTTCCTTTCTGTAATCAGTTGGACAAGTTCGTTGGAAAAAACAATCGGAAAACTCTAAACCCCTTTTTTTGGGGATTAATCTTTCAAATTTCGAGTTTTTTGGCCCAAAAATGGTCATAAAAGCCCCGGATGTAAAATAGATGGGAATTAGAGAGGCGAAAGTGTTAAGCCCTCTCTCGTCATTCTAGCATGAATATTTATCGAGTTATTAAAGAAAATGTGTATCGACTAAACACAGTACGTTGTCTTATGGGGGTTTTACGCGAGAAAAGCCTGTTATTCCTTTGTTAGAGTACTTTTATCATCTCCAGCAACCTCACGCCTACTTTCAAGCCTGTCTGGACCTTCTCCTAACCTTATATTGGGCAAAATTGCATTCACAGCTTTGTAGTAAATGAAACCAGGAGGATCAGAACAGCCAAAAAATCAAAGTTTTCAGATTTCAATAAAAATTGGACAAATGTATGTTTTTACACTGATTTTGAGTTTTAAAAGTTTTTATGTGGAAATTCACTTCCCTCACGTCAGCGTGCTTCGTGCGAACTCGTTTTAATATATGGCACTAGCTGGTAGCTGTGGGTGCGACTTTGTTCACATGACCTTTCTTTATTACCGTTGATTTCCGTGTTGAGCACTTTTTCGCCTACTCTGAGATGAGGTTATTGTTTGTTACGATTGTTACGATATCGAACAATTTCATCAACCGATTGTTTGTTTTATTGAATGAATTTATAATTGTTGCTCACTGCCTGGTGAATTGTAACTTTCTGGTTAACCGGCAGGCTGCGGTAGCCCAGTGGATATGACGTCAGATCCACGATCATGCGGTCCGGTGTTCCAATCTTACATTTGATTATTACTTTTTGAAATCTGATTTTTTTTTAAGTTGACTTAAATTTGTTCGGGTTTAAATCTTACTTTTTTGTTTACTTTTTGGTCTGCCATTCCTGTTTCATTTTACTTTTGTTTTAGCGAATTTCCCCTATAGGGAAGAAGCTATTACCGTAGGTGGCATGGTAAGACTTAAGCCCGAGACCATGATAACTTTTTGTTTTGAGGTCCCCAGATGCCAAAAACACTATTCGTTCAAATTTATATATATGTATATATATATATATATATATATATATGTGTGTGTGTGTGTGTGTGTGTGTGTGTGTGTGTGTGTGTGTGTGTGTGTGTCCGTTACCGCGATAACTATTGAAAGAAGCGCCCGATTTTTATGAAATTTGGCACAAATGTGGAGAGTAATTTATGACTTTAAGTTCGAAAACCAGATCGATCGGTTTATGGGAAGGGGGTTTTATGGGGGTTTAAAATTTTCCAAAAATCAGTTTTTTGAACTTTTTACCCTAAAATTTTAAAAACACTAGATTTTGGTTATAGCCATTTTGTAGAGCTTAAAAACAAACAATTTAGTATTTTTAATCATTAAGCTAGGTTTAGTGGTTGTGGAGAAAAGTCAAAAAATGTGTCCATAAAATTTCCCATGTTAATCTTAAGGGAATACGGTTTTTAGATTTTCCTCAGATAATTCCACTAAAAACTCCACATTTCTTTCTACCAATCAGTTTAGCTCTACAAAACAATCATTTTGGCGTTTTAATTGTTGTTTTACGTCCAACCGTTGCAGTGATATTCAAAGTGCTAAACACAGTACGTTGTCCAATGTTATCCTTATGGAGAATAAATAAAATGTTATATTTTGATTATTTATGTATGTATATTGATGAAACTTGGTATGTGGCTTCAACTAGTTGTGGTATATTGATAATAGCACAAAAAAGTTTTTTTTTGATTTTTCCCGGTAGCAGCAAACCTGCATACTCGGTCCCCATGTTATTCATATGGAGAATAAGTAAAGTTTTATATCTCCCTTAGTTATGAACCTAAATTAATAAAACTTGGTATGTAGCTTCAACTGGTTGAGTTATATTGATAATTAAAAAAAACACATATCTTATCTTCCTTGTTGCAGCAAACCTGCGTACTCATTTAAAATGTTATTCTTATGGAGAATAAATAAAATGCTATATATAACTTATTAATGAATGTATTTTTGTGAAACTTGGTAAGTGGCTGTAGGTAGTAGTGATACCCACATATTTGCATTGGAAATTCGCTGAGTACGCAGGTTTGCTGCGACGGGGGTATATTTATACTAATCCCTTTATTTGTAATTATGTTGCACAACGAACAGCCACCATACAACAGGGCTCTGCGGAGTGAAGTTAGGTTTGGTTACTATAATTTTGTCGTAAATGCAACCTAGTTGTTTTTTATTTTGTTCACGCAAATCCATTTGTAGATCCAATGTAACATTGTATCCACAACTTTTGTTTTAACTAATCACCATTTATGCTTTTCCACTACAAAACAACAATCGCAATCGAAAGTTCATTAACACAAACAAGCAACCGATTGATTAAATTGTTCGATATCGAAACGATAACCTCATCTCAGCGGAGGCGAAAAAGTGCTCACCGACTTCCGTTTATTTTCCCGCTGGCTGGTAAAAATATTGTTACCATGGAAACTATAAAATTAAATTATTACTAACACATGAGTTTAACTCTGACAATTTTTAATCACGCACATGGTGAATGCCACTAGGGCGGAGCCCAAAACATTGTTGGTATGGGTCTGTAGGTTATATTCTCATGTACCTATCTTCCTGCCAAATTTTAGCTCCATAATTCCAGAATTAATACGTTTGTTACTAAACATAACTTACGTATAAATTCGAGTGGGTTGGAGCCCTATAGAACTTTCGGAACGGGAGAAGGACATGGTTTGAGTGGAATTTCAGGATCATCTGTTCTTTAGTTGGTTGTGATAGTTATAACATGGAAATAATGAAGACCAGCGGGGTGGAATATATTAACTAACTTCCAACCGAACTTCAGACCATAAGTCCAAAAGTAGGTGCGAGGTGATAATTTTAATTTTAAAAGCCAGTGGGGCAGAGCCCCATGAGTTTTATGGGGAACTCCAACAGGAGTAGCAAATAATTTGATTCTAAAGTATGGTATATTTTCCAAACTTTAGTTTTATCGGTTCAGTAGTTTGGTTTGCAATAGTTAACATGGGAATAATAAAGGTGTACGATGCAGAGCACTAAACAATATTTTAATCAGTCATAGGCCTAATTTGAGTTAAATAGCCATCTTCCTATCGAACATCAGCACTATCAGTCCAGCAGTAGGTGCGAAATGGTAAACATAACTTTAAATGCCAGTAGGGTCCCCAAGGATCCCAAATGATCTTTGGAATAAGGGAACGCGTCTACTTTGATTCTGGTGTATCATTTATTTCCTTCCAAATTACATCGTTCCATCGTTCCATCGTTTCAGTCTTGGTGTATAATTGGCGATTATTGTATATTAAAATGCCAATGAGGCGAAGTCCTAAAGTATAATATTACCAGAGGTAGGCCTATATCTCCCTTGAGCTATCAACTAACTTTCTACTGAATTTTAGCTTTATAAGTCAAGTAGTAGGTACAAGATGGTTAACATAAGTATTTTGAAGATCAAGAGGGCAGAGCCCTAAAACATAAGGAATGAGGGAATACAAATTATTTCGGACTACATAAGCCTAAGGACTACGAATGGGGAAGCAATCGATCACGAAAACATTTATTTTAAATGGGTAGAATACAACAAATAAAAATAAACTGTTCGTAGTTCGCAAGTGTTTTATTGTATGTTAGAATTAAGGGAATAAGATTAGATTATTAGAAAACCACCAAAGCCAGCTTTAAGCAGATCTCTATAAGAATGTGTCAGTCAGAAGTACCAAGTTGAGAATCAGAATTAACGTCTTGGAAGACAATAAATAATTTATTATCCCATCCTTATTTTCAGAGTCTCCATAAAATGTGAACCAAAAATGTCATGAATATTGTGCAAGATTTTATCATACCTTCCTTATTCATAATGGCATTTTACTTAAAACTTTGCGCAGTGGCGATATCGTAACCAACGAAGTTAAACTGATGTGCGATTATTGCTTATTGAAAACTTAAAACGTGTTAAAATCGTTCAGAACCCAGAACTTAAGAGAGTTGGCATATTGTAGACCTGAGAGTATTTATAGCAAAATACAGCAATTTAAAGCAAAGCCAAATGACCAATATCAAGTAAACAAATTAAAAATGAGTTTTGGAAAAGAATGATTTATCATATATTTGGAAAAGATTCGGCACATTAATTTATACACAATCGGGATTCCAAAAATCTGAGTTGCCACACGCCCATCTATTAATATTTTGAGACAAGAATGACTGAATTAGCGATACAGATTGATATAATTAATGCTATTCAAAGCAAAATATTGGTCGATTTCGAGCAACGGGTTTACTAGTGTACAGTAATAAGAAAATTTGTTAGGGAGTCCCTAATCCTTATATGTAAGAATTCCGCTATTTCTTTGCAGTGGTCAACCATTCTAGCCAGTTAAAAGTAATCAATACTTAATGTAATAGTAAAAGTAAGTTTTTAAAAGTAGTAGTGTTTAACTTATGAATACTCTTATAGTTTTAGAATGTAGAACTGTATTTTGTAAAAATGCAGTAACAGTGATCTTATTTTATAGGGAAAATGACGACCCAGGAGACTACTATGGGACAAACAAGCCGGACGGAATTTACGGGGACCAAGAACTTTATAGAAATGCAACTTGGAAAGGATTTGACACAAACGAATATTCGTGTTTAAGAAAGCCAGGAATAGAGGCAGAAGCTCTTTTATTACTACAATATAAATTTCCTAAAAGAGAGAAGGTCATTTATAACTACCATGAAACGAAACTAAATTCATTGAAACTAAGACTTAACAGAATGCTTTCAACAAACCACGTGACAAATTATGAGGCTACGTCAACACAAGAACCTAAAAGAGAATATTTCCAAATGGTAGTACCTGGTAAACAATCTCTCAGTACCAAAAGTCGAGCTAGTAGAAATCAGATAGCTGACAGGACTATCGAAATCAGAACCACTAAAAACCAGGCAGCTGATCAAACATCTCTTGGTGTTGAAAACCGATATACTAGAAACATGGAAGCTAACCGAAGATCTTTCGGCATTAAAAGACAGACTCGACGTGATACTCGATCACTGTCTCCCGCTAGCAGAGAATCCAGGGTCTTGTCCACGGGACGGCGTGAAGCTCGATCATTATCATTATCATTAGAACGTAGAGATGCTAGAATACTTTCTTTTGAGAGACGTGAAGCTCGCTCCGAACGCAGAGATGCTAGATTATTATCTGCTGAACAACGTGAAACTCAGTCCTTGTCATCAGAACGCAGAGTTGATAGAATCCTGTCCGCTACTCGGCCTGAATATCGAACTCTCTCACCCGTACGTCAAGATGCAAGGATTTCTTCTAAGCGACGTGAAGCTCGATCATTGTCCTCAGAACACAGATATACTAGAATCTTATCTGCTGAGCCACGAGAAACTGTACTAGAAGGCAAAGATGCTAGAATCTTATTTTCTGAGCGACATGAAAATCGAAATTTGTCACCTGAACGTCGAGAAGCTAGGATTTCTGCGGGGCGACGTGAAGTTCGATCATTGACATCAGAACGCAGAGATGCTAGAGTCTTATCTGCTGAGCTTCGTGAAACTCAATTACCTTCCGAACGACGTGAAACTCAATCAGTAACTTCTGAACGTCGAGAAGCTAGGGACTTATCTGCTGAACGACGTGCAGCTCGGTCATCATCTTTAGAACGCAGAAATTCCAGAATCTTAGCTGATGGACGTAGTGAGGCACGATCATTACATTCCGAACACAGACATGCTGGATTATCAACTGAAAAAGGCCGTGCAACTCAATCAGTAACTTCTGAACGTCGAGACGCTAGGGTCTTATCTGGAAGACGACATGGAGCACGATCATCTTCTTTAGAACGCAGAGATGCCAGGATCTTAGCTGATGGACGTCGTGAAGCCCAATCATTGAATTCAGAACGTCGGGAAACTAGGATCTTGCCTAGTGAACAACAAGAAGACCAATCAGTATCTTCTGAACATCGGGACATTAGAAAATTACCTTCTGAACGACGTGAAGCTCGTTCATCGGCATTCGAACGGAGAGATTCCAGAATTTTAGGTAATGGAAGACGTAACACCCGATCAGTTTCTTCTGAACGCAGAGGTACCAGAAACCGATCTGCTGAACGCTGTGAAGCACGATCTTTGCCATCAGAACGCAGAGATGCCAGGATCTTAGCAGCTGAACGACGGGAAGCACGATCATTTACATCAGAACGCAGTGATGCCAGGATCTTATATGCTGACCGACGTGAAGCACGAACATTAATATCAGAACGCAGAGATGCCAGGATCCTATCTGCTGACCGACGTGAAGCACGATCATTGACATCAGAACTCAGAGATGCCAGGATCTTAACAGCTGAACGAAGAGAAGCACGATCATTGACATCAGAACGCAGGGATGCCAGGATCTTAGCAGCTGAACGACACGAAGTACGATCATTGACACCGGAACGCAGGGATGCCAGGATCTTATCAGCTGACCAAATTAAAGCACTGCCCTTATCATCAGAACGCAGGGATTCCAGGATCTTATCTGCTGACCGACGTGAAGAACGATCATTGACATCAGAACACAGGGGTGCCACGATCTTATCAGGTGACCGTCGTGAAGCACGATCAGAATATAATGAACGTCAAGAAACTAGGAGGTTATCTGCTGAACGACGCGAAACACTATCATTGACATCAGTACGCAAGGATACCGGGATCTTATCTGCTGAACGACGTGAAGCACGAAGAGTAGTATCAGAACGCAGGGATGCCATGACCCTATCTGCTGACCAACGTGAAGCACGATCATTGACATCAGAACGCAGAGAGGTGAGTATCTTAACAGCTGAACCAAGGAAAGCACGAGCATTGACATCAGCCCGACGTGAAGCACGGTCCTTATCATCAGAACGCAGAGATGCTAGGATCTTTTTTGCTGACCGACGTGAAGCACGATCATTGACATCAGAACGCAGGGATGCCAGGATATTATCAGCTGAACGACGGGAAGCACGATCATTGACATCAGTTCGCAGGGATGTAACAATTGTATCAGCTGACCGACGTAAAGCATTGACCTTGTCTTCAGAACGCAGGGATGCCAGAATCGTATCTGCTGACCGACTTGAAGAACGATCATCGACATCAGAACGCAGGGGTGCCACGATCTTATCAGCTGACCGACGTGAAGCACGGTCCTTGTCATCAGAACGCAGAGATGCTAAAATATTTTTTGCTGACCGACGTGAAACACGAGCATTGACATCAGAACGCAGGGATGCCAGGATCTTATCTGCTGACCGACGTATAGTACGAGCATTGGCATCAGACCGCATGGATGCCAAAATTCTATCTGCTGAACGACGTGAAGCACGATTATTGCCATCAGAACGCAGGGATGCTAGGATCATACCTGCTGACCGACGTGAAGCACGATCAGTGACATCAGAACGCAGAGCTGCCAGGATCTTATCTGCTGACCGACGTGAAGCACGAGCATTGACATCAGAACGCACTTTATCTGCTGACCGACGTGAAGTACGAGCATTGGCATCAGAACGCAGGGATGCTAGGATCATATCTGCTGACCGACGTGAAGCACAATCCTTGTCACCAGAACGCAGAGATGCTGGGATCTTTTCTGCTGACCAACGTGAAGCACGAGCATTGACATCAGTCCGCAAGGATGCCAGCATTCTATCTGCTGAACGACGTGATGCACGATCATTGACATCAGAACGCAGGGATGCTAGGATCATATATGCTGACCGACGTGAAGCACGATCAGTGACATCAGAACGCAGGGATTCCAGGATCCTATCTGCTGACCGACGTGAAGCACGATCATTGACATCAGAACGCAGGGATGCCAGAATCTTATCTGTTGACCGACGAGAAGAACAAACATTGCTATCAGAAAGCAGAGATGCCAGGATCCTATCTGCTGACCGACGTGAAGCACGACCAATGACATCAGATCGCAGGGATGCCATAGTCGTATCTTCTGACCAACATGACGCACGAGCATTGACATCAGAACGCAGAGATCCTAGGATCTTAGCTGCTAACCAACGTGAAGCACGATTATTGACATCAGAAGGCAGGGATTCCAGGATCTTATCTGCTGACCGACGGGAAGCACGAGCATTGACATCAGAACGCAGAGATGCCAGGATCTTAGCTGCTAACCGACGAGAAGTACGATCATTGACATCAGAACGCAGGGATGCCAGGATCATATCTGCTGACCGACGGGAAGCACGAGGATTGACATCAGATCGCAGGGATGCTAGGATCTTCTCAGCTGACCGACGTGAAGCACGGTCCTTGTCATCAGAACGCAGGGATGACAGGATCATATCTGCTGACCGACGAGAAGAACAAACATTGCTATCAGAACGCAGGGATGCCAGGATCCTATCTGCTGACCGACGTGAAGCACGACCATTGACATCAGAACGCAGGGATGCCAGCGTCGTATCTTCTGACCGACGTGAAGCACGAGCATTGACATCAGAACGCAGAGATGCCAGGATCTTATCTGCTGACCGACGGGAAGCACGAGCATTGACATCAGATCGCAGGGATGCTAGGATCTTATCAGCTGACCGACGTGAAGCACGGTCCTTGTCATCAGAACGCAGGTATGCCAGGGTCTTATCTGCTGACCGACGGGAAGCACGAGCATTGACATCAGAACGCAGAGATGCCAAGATCTTATCAACTGACCGACGTGAAGCACGGTCCTTGTCATCAGAACGCAGGCATGCCAGGATCTTATCTGCTGACCGACGTGAAGCTCGAACATTGACATTAGAACGCAGGGATGCCAGAGTCATATCTGCTGACATACGTGAAGCACGAGCATTGACGTCAGAACGCAGGGATTCTAGAGTCGTATCTGCTGACCGACGGGAAGCACGGTCATTGTCATCAGAACACAGGGA
Source organism: Allygus modestus (assembly GCA_963675035.1). NCBI lineage: Eukaryota > Metazoa > Arthropoda > Insecta > Hemiptera > Cicadellidae > Allygus > Allygus modestus. The sequence goes on from OY776112.1 coordinate 234,997,662, forward strand.
TGCCAGGATCTTATCAGCTGACCGACGTGAAGCACGGTCCTTGTCATCAGAAAGCAGGGATGCAAGGATCTTATCTGCTGACCGACGTGAAGCACGAGAATTGACATCAGTACGCAGGGATGCCAGGATCTTATCTGCTGACCGACGTGAAGCTCGAGCATTGACGTCAGAACGCAGGGATTCGAGAGTCGTATCTGCTGACCGACGGGAAGCACGGTCATTGTCATCAGAACGCAGGGATTCCAGGATCTTATCAGCTGACCGACGTGAAGCACGGTCCTTGTCATCAGAACGCAGGGATGCCAGGATCTTATCTGCTGACCGACGTGAAGCTCGAACATTGACATTAGAACGCAGGGATGCCAGAGTCATATCTGCTGACATACGTGAAGCACGAGCATTGACATCAGTACGCAGGGATGCCAAGATCTTATCTGCTGACCGACGTGAAGCACGAGCATTGACGTCAGAACGCAGGGATTCGAGTGTCGTATCTGCTGACCGACGGGAAGCACGGTCCTTGTCATCAGAACGCAGGGATGCCAGGATCTTATCAGCTGACCGACGTGAAGCACGGTCCTTGTCATCAGAACGCAGGGATGCCAGGATCTTATCTGCTGACCGACGTGAAGCACGAGCATTGACGTCAGAACGCAGGGATGCCAGGATCTTATCAGCTGACCGACGTGAAGCACGAGCATTGACGTCAGAACGCAGGGATTCGAGAGTCGTATCTGCTGACCAACGGGAAGCACGGTCATTGTCATCAGAACGCAGGGATGCCAGGATATTATCAGCTGACCGACGTGAAGCACGGTCCTTGTCATCAGAACGCAGGGATGCCAGGATCTTATCTGCTGACCGACGTGAAGCACGAGCATTGACGTCAGAACGCAGGGATTCGAGAGTCGTATCTGCTGACCGACGGGAAGCACGGTCATTGTCATCAGAACGCAGGGATGCCAGGATATTATCAGCTGACCGACGTGAAGCACGGTCCTTGTCATCAGAACGCAGGGATGCCAGGATCTTATCTGCCGACCGACGTGAAGCACGAGCATTGACGTCAGAACGCAGGGATGCCAGGATCTTATCAGCTGACCGACGTGAAGCACGGTCCTTGTCATCAGAACGCAAGGATGCCAGGATCTTATCTGCTGACCAACGGGAAGCACGAGCATTGACATCAGAACGCAGGGATGCCAGGATCTTAGCAGCTGAACGACGTGAAGCACGGTCCTTGTCATCAGAACGCAGGGATGTCAGGATCTTATCTGCTAACCGACGTGAAGCACGAGCATTGACGTCAGAACGCAGGGATGCCAGGATCTTATCAGCTGATCGACGTGAAGCACGGTCCTTGTCATCAGAACGCAGGGATGCGAGAGTCGTATCTGCTGACCGACGGAAAGCACGAGCATTGACGTCAGAACACAGGAATGCTAGGACCGTATCTTCTGACCTACGTGAAGCACGAACATTAACATCAGATCGCAGGGATGCCAGAATCGTATCTGCTGACCGACGTGAAGCACTCTCCTTGTCATCAGAACGCAGGGAAGCCAGGTTCTTATATGCTGACCGACATGATGCACGGTCCTTCTCGTTTGATCGTCGAGAAGCCAGGCTAGTTTCCGCTGAACGTTACACTCATGCATTCCCATCTGAACGCAGAGAAACCAGGATCTTATCCGCTGAACGGCGCGATGCTCGAGACTCGTTGTATGAACGGCGAGAAGCTAGGATCTTGTTTTCTGGAAAGATTAACAAACCTCTCTCAAATATTGCAACTGAAATGGCATCATTGAAAAATTCAGATTTATTAAGTCATCCTCAAGGTTCAGATGAAACCTCTCAATCTTTATGGCTGGAAGCTGTTGTTTCGCTTTTAAAAGTGATGATTGCTGCTGCATTGTTTTTCCCAACAGATGCAATGGAAATGAAGAAATCCAAGGTAAATGTAATAAATTATATCCTTCAATGTATGAGATGTGACGATTTGTTTGTCCTGCTTAGCAAATTTAGGTCTTTTTAATTCCAACGAAAAATTTGAGTGAGTGAGGGCATCGACCTAGGCCTTTTATACCACATGTTATTTCTTTGTAAACGAAATTCTCCAGTGGTGTAAATAGTTGTTAACTTATTTTATGGTATATTTTTTGCTTCCAGGCTTGAATAATAAAATGCTCAATTTTTAAAACAATTAGGATAGCGGCAGAGCCATCATACTTTCATAAGCCTCTGTGGTTTATCGTCAACTGTTACGAATTTTCCGAAGTCTCTGGTGTCAAATTACATAATCAGGGGTCACATGTTCTCATTTAATTATGTTTTATGTTTACTCCAAATATAAGGAAATTTGTTCCGGTTTTAATGTTCTTAGACAATTGTTGATTATGCCTGCTGTATTAAATAGGCAGATTATTCACTGCGAAAAGTTATATAATATATATAGCTTTTCATTATACGATAAAAAGAAGGAATAATTAAACAAGTTTTGTTTTCCTGATATTGATATTTTTATCTTGCATTATTATTATCCTTACTAATATATAAAAATGGGATGGTGTGTGTCTGACTGTCTGTCTGTCTGTCTACTTTTTGTTCCTCAATCACTCAAAAACTACTGAACCGATTGGCATGAAAATGTACAGAAATTTTCCTTATATACCAAATAAATTCATAGGCCTATTTTCGTTTTGAAAATCCTGTAGGGCTCTGCCCCACGGGACTTCCAAGTTCCTATGTATTTCGTATGGCATTCATTTTTGTTTTAGCTGATGAAAATACAAACAGCTGATCATGATTCGTAGTAGTTCCACGGGTTAACCACAGAATGCAACACACTTAAGTGTCATAGTTTTTATAAATCATTTGCGGGGCGAAGCCTGCGGGTTAACACCTAGTAAGTTATATAATAGGCTATATAACTTTTCATTATACGATAAAAATGAATCAATAAGTTAAACAAGTTTTGTTTTACTGGTTTTGATATTTGTATCTTGCAATGTATTTAAATGTAAGTTATTTTGATAGTGGAATATATAATTAAATAAAAATATTGTATTACAAAATTATTGTTAAATTAAAGTCAGAATCTTTTATTCACACAAACAAATTTACGAAATTTTACATTTATGTAAAACACACACACACACACACACACACACACACACACACACACACACACACACACACACACACACACACACACACACACACACACACACATACACACACACACACACACACACACACACATAGTATAAACAAATGTGAATATAGATCCCTGCAAAGCACTGCTTGTCGCTAATAAATAACCTAAGAAAAAGTCCAAAGTTTAAATTGTATAACACCAAAACACAACATTGTTAACATATCTACAGCTACCTGAAACATAGAAGTAAACAACACTAAATGTACCACATTATACCCAGCAAGTGATTTTCATAATTTCGAGAAAAGTCTATAAACGTGCAAAGATACAAATGTCAAAATCAGTAAAACAAAACTTGTTTAATTTATTCATTAATTGTTGTAGTATAGTGAAAAATTACCAAATTAACAAATTCCAACTTACATGATTTTCAAATCTAAACATATTATTTTGGGTATAGCTTTAAGCGAATTTGTTTACGTTTTAATATTTTAGAAATGCAAATTCAAAACTGATAAAACCGCTGGATATGAAGTGAAATTACCTATCAACGTCATTTACATAGGACAGATTACTATTTAGAACCATCAAAAGGCCCATCCTGATCTTGATGTTAAGAGATATCAAACAACACAATTAGCGAATGTGAATGTAGTATCTTTGGGTTTGTGTTACAATGTTGGCAATGCTATTTGCAACGTAACTAATATCCAAGTACCTGTCTGAGCGCCTTTCGTCCAAACATATGTTCTTCATGAGAATAACATAGCAACTGTTAAGACTATGTACTACGACAATTATTATATGCTGACCTATGTGTGTTTAATTTTCTTTTACTGTAAAATTAATTAAGAATTTGTATTTTTCAGGGTGCTTTCTTGGGATTTGTAAAACGAGACTGGTGAGAATAATTTAAACTTTAAATACACTACTAATTCTAGCCCTAAAACCTATTATTGTGTTGATAGGTTATTAAGAACGAGTTCGCACGCAGCACGCTGACGTGAGGGAAGTGAATTTCCACATAACCAACTTTTAAAACTCAAAGCGTGTAAAACATACATTTATTCTAATCTTTATATATAATCATTGACTATATTTATAGTCAATGATATAATTCTGTAAGCGAAAACTTTAAGTCAAAATTGTGGGAGTTTGGCAAATCGTAGAATGATGGGAGACGGCTCAAATTAAAGGTCTTTATCCCAGGGACTCGAGAAAAATAGCAGTATTCCCAAAACATTAGCAGCAAACAAGAAATAACGTTAAACATTTCCCATAAGAACCGCATGGGAATTTTAAAACGTCTGCTTTGTTTACAATAAAACATTTGTGACTACTTTGTTTACGATGTGACATGTGTTCCTACTTGGAGCAAGGTAAGGTTTGGGGCTATCGCCCCTTCAAGCCACTAGTTTTTATTGAAATCTGAAAACACTGATTTTGTTCCTGTTCTGATGCTCCTAGTTTCATTTACCTGCAATGCTGGGAATACAATTTTGCGCATTATAAGGTTAGGAAAAGATCCAGTCAGGCTTGAAAGTAGGTGTGAGGTTGCTGGGGATGATAAAAGTACACCAACAAATGAATAATAGGCTTTTCTAATGTAAAACCCCCATAAGACAACGTACTGTATTTATTTGATACACATTTTCGTTAATAACTTCGTTAATAATGCTAGAATGACGAGAGAGTGCTTACAACTTTGGCCTCACTGATTCCCATATTTTTACTTGCATTAATTTTACATCCGGAGCTCTTCTGACCCTTTGTGGCCAGAAACTCGAAATTTGAAAGATTAATCCCCAAAAAAGGGTTTGGAGTTTTCCAATTGTTTTGCCCCACGAACTTGTCAAACTAATTATAGAAATAAACGTCCCTACCAAATTTGAAGTAAATCGAACAAAAAATGCGACCGCTAGAGCACAAACACACACACACACACACACACACACACACACACACACACACACACACACACACACACACACACACACACACACACACACACACACACACACACACACACACACACACACACACACACACACACACACACACACATACACACACACACACACACACATAGTATAAACAGGGTGAGTAAGACCTCCCGTCCAGCATGTATAACGGGAGAAAGTCATCAAACAAAATTCTTCCCTACTAAAACGCATATGGGCTATCTATTAAAAATATTGTCATCAAAATCTATGTACAGAATGTTCCAAAACTCAAGGTCACGGTTCGACTTTCAAAGTTTTCTTATGTAAACATAGGGAATATTATACATAATTTTGAAGGTCTCGTTAAAATAAACATTCTGTCTCATAAACATCTGTTTCAAAATTGTTGTGTAAAATATTGACATTTACGGAATACGCTGTATTTTCTAAACCACTACTCGTATTTTTTTCTGACTTAAATTTCCCACTCGTGTTAAACTCAGCTTTACTCTGGTATGCTGCATGGCAGGTTTTTTTGAAAAATCTATATTAAAAAAAAAAAAACATTTTTGAAAATGCCTATATGCCCAAAATTCAAAAAAGTCATATGGTAGCGTATTTCAAAAAGCATACCATTAAAAAGTCTTGTAAATCCTAGAAACTTTCTAATTCACACCAACCTTGTATCTCCTTTCGTTTTTCTGCAATCAGCAAAAAGATTTTCCATATGAAATGCATGATAATTTTCATAACACTTTCATGTATTCTGTGGCCACATTAGTTTTATGTGTTATGTACAATTAACATGCTTTTCATATGGGGTATTTCATGAGTAGGGGTATTCCGTAGTATTTTACACAAAAATGACCGCCATTTTGAAGGAACGGATTAACATAAGTGAATTCTGTTTTCGCCAAAATGTTTATTTTAACGAGACCTTTAAAATTATGTATAATATTCCCTATGGTTACATAAGAAAGCTTTGAGATTCGAACGCGTGACCTTCAGATTTGAAACATCCTGTACATAGATTTTGATGAAAATATTTTTAATATAGAAAATATTTTTATTTAGAGCCCATATGCGTTTTGGAGGGTGCGCCCTACCCAGATTGAATTCATTGTTGTTTAGCTCCGCACCGGCGCCGCCAACAAGCAGGGCCATGCATATTTACGCTCCTCGATCGCACTGTTATTTTACAGATTTCTATCAATCTATTTGCAGTTTCACACTTTTCAGATTCCAATCTAGGGATCATACGGTTCCTTTTCTCCAAAATAATTTTTCTCCATACGTTAGGAATCTTTAGAAAAACGCTTAATTTGAGAACATTACTAATGGCCTACCACTTATTTTGAATTAAATCACGATTTTTAAATCGTATGATCTCTAGATGAACATTTATTGAATTAAATAACATAAAATTATTTTTAATTGGTTAACAATTTAGCCTACAATGAGGGAGATGCAAACCCCTTACTTGAGCGTGCGGAAGGGAGGTACGGCGCACCCTTAGACCAAACCGTTCTCTCGTTATACATGCTGGACGGGTGGTCTGACTCACCCTGTATATATATATATATATATATATATATATATAATATATATATAATTATGTATATATATATATATATATACATAATTTTGATCGACCCCCCAAAACGTGTTCAGGGGGTCACTTTAGGAACTTCTATGGTGGTCCCGGGCTTAAGTTTCACCGTGCGGGTCATGCTAATAGTTTACTGTCCATAGGAAATTCACTAATAAAAGTGGTGATGGTCATACAAGTTACCTCTTGTGTACTGACGGTGATTAATTTCCGCATTTGATGTTAGGTTTGCTTAATTCGTTAAATGTACAAGTATTTGTTCAATTTAGTCATAACTAAGCTTTAGTTTCGTGAATTTTTTAATTCGCCCGTTCTCCGCCGTATAGCAAATTAACAACCAGAAATACTGAGATCGCTTGAAACGAATTCTAAAATAAACTAAGAGCAAATTTATTGTTTCTACATTGAACGTTTTTCTTGAACTTAATACCTCCTCTTCTTGCATTTTATTCCTAGCTCACTTCAAACAATACTACATTTAGCAATACTTCGAAGTATTCATATTAATATTTTGGTCACACATTAAAATTGACGCTTTCGGGTACTACGTTGTGTGATGGTTTCCTCGCATTATGTAGAAATTGTTTACTTAGTTTCTAATAAAAGCAATGTATTATTTATGTCAACAATGATATTATAGAATAGTATACAGTTATACAGTATGGCAGTTTGCTTTGTAAAACTAAAATTGTCTTGTTTACTTTTAGCTCTAAAGTTATAAATTTTATCTTTTAAAAACATCTATACATTTTAAATAATTTCATATTACTGGGATATTGTTATATATATGTTAACCAATACCGTACAAATTGCTTTAACAATATATTTTGTTTAGCATTTTTGTGATAAAATTTCATTAGTAAGGTTTATTGATAGGAATTTGATAATTCAAGTCAGGCTCGAAACGTTTAAATTTGCAGAACCTGCTTGTTTTCATTAGATAAATAGTTTAATGTTTAAAAATAAACAACTCATTACTGATGCTATCACAAATTTTGACCAAAACCATGTAATCCTTCTTTCTTGAAATGTAAGTTAAAATTATATTATTAATTTAATATCTAAAAATTAAACATGTAAACTTAAGTTTATTAGTGATTTTCCTTTGGAAAGTGAACTATTAGCATGACCCGCACGGTGAAACTTAAGCCCGGGACCACCATAGAAGTTCCTAACGTGAACCCCTGAATACGTTTTGGGGGTTCGTTCAAAATTATATATATATATATACATGCCCAATAGCAAACAGGTGTAATATATATATGTGTATGTGTGTGTGTGTGTGTGTGTGTGTGTGTGTGTGTGTGTGTGTGTGTGTGTGTGTGTTTGCACTCTAGCGGTCGCATTTTTTGTCCGATTAACTTCAAATTTGGTAGGGACGTTCCTTTCTGAAATCAGTTGGACAAGTTCGTTGGATAAAAGAATCGTAAAACTCCAAACCCCTTTTTTGGGGGTTAATCTTCCAAATTTCGAGTTTTTGGGCCCAAAAAGGGTCAGAAAAGCCCCAAATGTAAAATTAATGCATGTAAAAAGATGGGAATTAGTGAGACGAAAGTTTTAAGCCCTCTCTCGTCATTATATCATAACCATTTACCGAGTTATTAAGGAAAATGTGTTTCGACTAAACACAGTACGTTGTCTTATGGGGGTTTTACACTTGAAAAGCCTGCTACTCCTTTGTTAGAGTACTTTTATCATCCCCAGCAACCTCACGCCTACTTTCAAGCCTGACTGGACCTTCTCCTAACATTATAATGCGCAAAATTGTATTCCCAGCTTTGCAGGTTAATGAAACCAGGAGCATCAGAACAGCCAAAAAATAAATGTTTTCAGATTTCAATAAAAATTTGAATACAAGTATGTTTTTACACTAATTTTAAGTTTTAAAAGTTTTTTTGTGGAAATTCACTTCCCTCACGTCAGCGTGCTGCGTGCGAACTCGTTTTAAAATTGTATTATTTTGTCTTGAATAATCGGTTATGAATAACAATTGAACTTAGTAATAATTTAGAAAACAACCAGACCTAGTTAGTTAAATTTCATTTACTTGATAAACTTTGCAAGTAAATATTTGGTCAGTAAAATAAAAAGGTGTAATCAAATCATTTTAAAGATTGTGTGAACTCTCAAACTTGAGAGGGCGTCGCTATTGTCAACGCCCGCAATACACTCATGTGTGTCGAGTGGTATAACTTGAAATGCAGGAACTGACGCAGTATCGCTGTGGCCAAAATATGAACTCATTTTTGAACCTACGACGCTTCACTTAACTTTTAAATTCATTACTTATAAATTTATGGGTTAAAAAATAACTATACGTTATGTAGGTAGTCCATTTTATCTTGAGAATGAGAAGTATGATTTTACATGGTAAATTAGAGTAAATCCTTACGAAATAATCTGTAATATGGTACTAAGAAGATTAAATGTTGCATTTACCTTAATAATACCTCAAAACAATGGATATATTTTTTCTATTTTGCAGGAGTCTAGGAAATAAATTTGTTTAGGGGAAACTCAAAAGTGTTGCTTTTTACCCAATTTTATGTAGGACAAGTAAAGGTGATACATATTTTAGAGTATTAATTGCATTTTTGTTATATATATATATATATATAAAAGTATATATATCAAGTTCCTTTATTTTAAATGTCATTAAAATCGAGTGAAAAATAACATTTTAAAGTTTTTTAAAATGAAACTACCTACAAGATTCTACCATTGCTGATGATCTTATGTATTAAACAGATTTTGTTTTTCTTTTCCGAGTCGGTCCGGCTCTTCTACCCGACCGATTTCATAATTGGTGTCTTAAAGTGAAGGTATGCACGCACACGCACAGATTTCACATCAAGCATCCGCAATCATTTATCTATCGTATTACTCGACCAAACAACATAAATGTCATATTATCTGAAATTTGTCTTTAATTCAAGATAAATATATCCAGTTATAATTAAGTTATTATATATGTTTTGGTCTAAGAACCTTCAGTGAGTTACAGGCTTTCATTTGAGCTATTACTTATTTAGATCGGACAAACCTGAAGCAAGCTGCTGAATTCCGAACAAACATTTTAATTTGTTTAAGATTGGTGTTCAATCAACGATCCATATCTCCAGTTGTACTTAATGTAATTAACATGTTTTGGTCTTAAAATACTCATAGAAAAAAGGTTTTCATTTGAGATATTGGTAATTTAAATCGAATACGTTATGGGAAAGCTATAGACCTCCAACTAACATAAATTTAAATTTTTCCAAAATTTGTTTTCAGTTAAAGATCTGTAACTCCAGTTCTAATTAGGTTATCACATATTTTAACATATGATTGAAAGAATAATTCATACTGAAATAGTATATTTATTTCATAACAAAAGTGGAAAGTGGGATTTTGCATGTTCGAGACCATGTTCGACAAGTCTCGCACTTCTAATGGTCAAGAACATGCAAAACACTTCTTTCACTTTAATTTTGAACGATATTTTTCACTACACTACTTTGAGATTAGCTATTTTCGTTATGTTTTTATCATATGAGTTGTTGCTAATGGGAATTTTTCATAGTAAATATTACTTTTCACTGTAAATACTAGACATCTGATCTGTATGTAAATATGAAGTTTCGCAGGTGATAAACACATAACGAAAACAGCTGATCTCAAAGTTGTGTAGTGAAAAGGTGTTACTTTTTTAGTGCAAATTCTTTTGTTTACTTAGATGTCTACAATAAATCTGTTTTATTTCAGTCAATCATGAAACTGTGGATTGAGTAAATGAGACGATTATTAACTGTTTGCTTTATTATTATTTTCCAGTTATAACTTTTTTGTGTGTTCTCAAATTCGGTTAACTAATTCAATTTCATTTAATTATTCACAAAACCCTAAATATTAACTATACAATTAATACTAGAGTAAATTTAGTTAATTTGCAGATTTTAGGTAAACATTATTGTTATGCTAAATTACTTACTCTGCCCCAAGAGTTAAAAAATCCTTATCGTGTAACATAGCAAATCAGCCAATTGTGGATTAAAAGCGAGATGCTCTTTTATTTATAATCAGAAAATTATGTTTTAAATTAAGTACGAACAGAACACATCATTATTTTTTACTTGCACTACTAAAATTATACTTATAAAAATATGTTATTAGTATAGATAAGTAAAAAAAGGAATAACAACATTTTGTTATCAGTTTATTAGAGTTTTATATATATTAACCAAAAATTTGTATTTAAAAAATTCAGTTAATTTGTTATTGATAATTGCCTCAAGACTTTAAAATCAACATTTTCAAACGTTAATTATTTTAAGAGTCAAGAGTTATTATGTTCCAGGTTGACAAGACTGGCTGGCTGTGTCCCCCGCTCTCTTCATTCAAATTAAATACTTCCTTTCTTTATCTATAACTACCCATGTCTTTACTGACCAAGTACGATATGTGTTGTGTTACTATATGTAAATTGGTGTAATTAGGTTAAACTATTGCTGCAGAACCACCCTGAAATCTGATTGAAACTTTGTAGTCTGACAAAAATATTTTATCCTTCAATTTGTTCAGGTTTATTTCTGTTAAGTTGTTTCTTATTAAAAGCTTAAACTGCTTGGACTTAACAATACATTATAATAAATAAGTTAATTTATAGATTTTATAGCTGAAATTTTAGCAAAATTCTTCCTAAAGTTTATATAGGAGAGAGAATTGATCATGTGATATTAGCTTAGAGTGAGAGAAAAGATATTTTTAAAGACAGATAGTTTATGAAATAAAGAATTTCAGAGTTGTTTAGTGTTTGCTGTTTAGTGTTTTAAGCAATGTTGAGTGTTATAAATAAAGCTATATTTTTGTAAATATGAAATTAGCCTTGAATGTAATTGGAACAGATTTCAAATTTGTATTAATTGCGTTCTGAAATGTTTAAGCTAAATCTTGAACTAACCCTTTTTCTTAACATTTGTTTACATAAACTTATGATAATACTTACCATACATCTTAGCTGGTTTAGATCTTAGCATGTGACTCGATTGTAGATTAGTACAAATATGTGTTTAAAATAAATGTTGGCAAGGTATTACAAGGTGTTACTCTCTTATTCTATGTACCTTTAGTGTTTAAATCCAAACTACTGTGCAGAGATGAACTGTCGGCTAGTGAGGGGAAGGGGATACTATGAAAATTACCCTTCCACAGGGCCGTATTTAGGACATCTGGGACCCCGGGCGTACAGGAAAATGGGGCCCCCCTAATATAAATACAAGCATGTATGTAGGTATATGTACATACAAAAGTAATTTTTTTCTATTCCGGACTATAACCTTGTAATTTGTAAGATTCTAGTCTTTAATAAATACACCAAATATACAAACACACATATAATATACAGTATATAATAACACATTTTAATTTATTATCAAAATTTTAAAAACTTGCAAAACAAAATTTTTTATTTTATTTTCCTTACAAGATTTTGTATGGTCTAAGCTCTCTTAAGCCAATAACCTATATCCAATAACCTAACAATATATTCAGTTAATACACAATAAAAATCAATATGACTAGTTGAAATGACAACACAAATTTATAAATAAAAAATAATCTCGTGTAACTGTTTTACCACATACATCATTGTACTGAGATAATTAAAAACAAAAAATAGCATATATGAAAGAAATAGTTTATCAACATACTGCTGTATGGACTTCATTAAAAAGTATTTCATGCAATATGGACAGTAAAAACTCCTTCTTTCTGCATTTATTGGCTGACAAGTCATTAATTATATGTTCATAGTCAAGGCAACGCAGAGTATCATTTTCTTTACTTAGGATGATAAAGCTTTTAATCAATCCGGTTTACTGTCAATACAAAAGTAACATTTTACATGTTTCAACTTTTAAAACATCTTCTTTTTACGGATGCATTTGATATTATCACACACAAAAATGTTCTCAAAGAGATTTAAATGTTTGGAAATGAAGTAAAAAGGCAGTTATATTGTAGACATTTGTACATTGTTTTCATGATATGTTTACGTGATGATGATACAGTACAATGAAATGTTATCTTCATCATTGGCTCTCGTCTCTTCCTACTTCCTACATTATTTTAAAATGGGTGTGGAGACTTGTGTCTCTTCCATGACGGGCACCACGCTTACGAAGAGCTTTAGGAAATACATGAACACGAGTGCACGAGGGGCCCGAAGTTTTTGCGCCACCCAAAAACGCGGTTGTCTGCTCTGGCGATTTATTTTAACAGGATTAAATAGCCTGTGTTTGTAGTAGCGAAACTATGTTGTGAGGTTAAGGGAATGAGGTTTTGAGGTCTGTAATTAGCTCTGAGTCAATGTAATGCCTGGTTTGGGGATATCTCTTCTTATAACTTTGCTTGTAAAACAAACTAACAATAACAATTAAAACTTTAGTTTACTAATAATACTAACTAATTTCCTGGTATATAACAAACAATTTTCAGTATTGAACTGATTATTTGCTTGCTGTCCACTTATCATAAAAAAAATAATTAATTGAATCCCTTTATTTTGTGATTACCCATTACTGTAGTCCGCATTTTGCAAATTTAGATGTAGTTAAATGCATTAAATTTAAAAACAAATAATTTTCAATAGTTAACTGATTAGCCTATTTTATACGGTAACGACCTGGTTTTATAAAATCTTGTGATTTGTTTGATTACCAATGGTTAGATCAATGTCAATGTTAGTGTATAAATTATTTAAGTAAATAATAAATATAATCCCATTACTTAATATAAATATGTTGGCACGGATTTGGAATGAGTAGCTTAATGTGGTTGACAAATGTTTGATATTGTTAATTAAATTTATTAACTTCCAGTGGATACTCACTTTAATAAAATATAAATATACAAATTAAATATGTTTAACAAACTAGTTAATTCATGAAGAATTAAATTTATGTTTTTTGCCTCCGTTAGTTGAAAAAGCCTGAAAACATTCCCACTGAGCCCTTCGTAAAATATAGTGAAACGCAAAACAGTTTTAAGCAAATATATAATTGTGGAGCTAATTTCACAACTAGCAGGGAGATGAGTTATGTATTCTGTTTGACTCGTTTCTCTTCGGTGAGCACTTTTTCGCCTACAAAATTTAGAGGTTGTTTGGTCGATATCGAACAGACGATACCGCAACGTTTCATCAACCGATTGTTCGTTCATTCTACTGGATGATTTGAGATTGCCAATTAAAAGGAAACCACTGTGGCAGTTCTAAGCTGACTCGACTAGGGCCTGTTGAAGTATAAGTTTGGCCATTGGACAATTTGAAATTGAAATACCTTACATCCACTTAATATGGCAAAAGATATACCCAATTTAAATAAACTTTGTAATGCTTTGTAATAGTAATGTATACAAAGTCTCAAACAGATAAGATGCCTTTAGATTTACAAATTGGTTGCAATCATAAACACAAAGACCCCGAGCTAGGGTTAAGATAATTAATCGGTCTCTCTAAATTACTTGTGATAAGAGAAAAATTGTTCATAAATTAAACTAGTATGAAATAAAACCCATTCCTTGCCCAAGTAATAGGCTTAATTATAGCTAAGGACTTGAAAGGCTCACAGTTATTATGAGTTATATTGACCTTCCATATACATAATTTAAAGTACCTATAAACTCTTAAACTCCTATAAAATCTTCCAACGTTTCAGCTTCATAAAATCTACTAGCGCTACTCATTTTGTATTCCAACAACCACCATTTTCCTTCCAACTTCGAAAACATCTATCTACTATCGTAGTCAACATTCAATCGATAGAACAACCGGTTGGTAAAATTTTTCGATATCAACCAAACAACCTCTAAATTTTGTAGGCGAAAAAGTGCTCACCTTTCTCTTCGGCCATCTCCGAGAACGTTCGTTCGGTGGATAGCCTTCAGTTCACAACAGATTGGCAGGTCATTCGGTAACTATCGACTATCGTATTATGAACTATCGATGTGACGGTCGTAGTCGACAAGTCGATTAGCGACGTCTACATGGATATGTACACCTTTGGTACACACACAAACACAGTTTAGTCTTAGTCTATAAGACGGGAAAGAAAAGAGGACACACTGGCACTGTTCTGCTGTATTAATAATTGTAGGTTATCTCTTGTCTGTGATAAAACGCATCAAGTGATACCAATTAATTAATGTGCTAACAAAAACATTCCTCACCGGCCAACTCTACCTGCCAGTTTAGGGATAGGCCATTAGATCTTTCTTCAGTATAATTGTCCATATGTAATTCGGAATTACCGTTAGTAACTTAAATAAATAACTTCCAAATCATGGACTAAAAAATTCTATCCTTGTTAGATTTTACAAGTTAACTCTAGCTAGGTTTATTTAAACCATTTTGTTAAATAAAATAACCTTTGTTCGTAGCACCCCAAAGTGGACGTTTTTGCTCAGAAATATCAATGTGTCTAATTAATTTCAGCACCTTTTCGAAATTTCTAATTTTATCGTAGGTAATTTATAAACAATATAGCCTACCCCATGGTACTATCGGATGTATTTGTATTAGACCTGTCTAAAAGTCCAATAACAACATCTTATGTTTTTAAAATCCTACTGTATACTGGTAATAGCAAGCAAGCATGCAACCTATTACAACGCCAATACTTGTGCATAATGCTCAATAGAAACGATAGTTAACTTATTTGTTTGCAGTCATTGAGCAAATATTCCTTTATGAAATTAGCCTCGGTTGCGGTTGATTGTCTGTTCTTGAACAGCAAATTAAATGCTAGTATTTGCAATGTAAGTAGACCATATTGTGGTTGCCCTTTTGTACAGGCCTACAAGAATGTTATGCCTACTTATTTACCAATAGGTACATTAGTAATTCTAATAGTAATCGTGAATTTGGTTACTAAATGGCTCAACTTAACCTTCGCAGTAGGCCGAGTTTGTTTGGTGTGACTAGGCCTACGACAGTTAATATGATCTGGTCACCTTTTATTTCACATCACTCCTTACTTACCTCTCCAGTTAACTCTCCTTGACATTTTAGGCTTAGGCCTAACTTAATACCTTATCACTTGTGATTGCTAGACTTTTTCGATTGCTGCAGGATACTTTTCAGCTAATTATTATTTCATTTTAACTACTTATTAAAGATGTGTAATTTCATGTTAATAATTATTAGGAATTAGGATTATGCTCTGTAGAAAAATAACTTAAGTTATAAAATCTAACTAACTCTTAAATCTAAAACGCATCACACTGTCAGATTTAATTTCGGATCAAGAAGTCTCAGTGTCAGAAAGAAAAATAAGGGGGGAGAGCGATGCCAAAGGAAGAGAAATGACAGGTCAATTTAGGTTATGAGCCAGGGTAGGGACAGGATGGGCTAGGGTGTGTTCCTAACCCAAGGTTAAGTAACTTGTTTCTTGTCCTTATCTTTATTTTCAGTAACTGTTACTTTAAATGGTAGACAAAGTTTACAAATATTTCTTTTAGGGATGCTTCCCTCCAAATTACTCGTAATAAACTTTTAGATAAAATACTATCATAATAGTAAAATATCACAATTGTAACCGTATATATGTTGAAGTGATGAGATGAGACTGCAGTGCAGACTCTGTCTCTGTCCAGCCTAAATAATCAGCTGCAGGTATAACAGTCGATGTATTTCAACAGTCGATGTATTTCATTCGATAGAGAGTGACTAACCGAATGACCTGCCAATCTGTTGTGAACTGAAGGCTATCCTCGTTCGGTAAGGCAGCGCGGCCTTCGGAATCATTCGTTTATCTCCGGCTATTCGTAAGCGCGGTGCCCGTCAGGGACGAGACATCAGTGGTGTGGAGGGTGGGTAAACGGAGAATTCAGTGTTGGCAACAACAATGATAGGCAACTTACATCCCGTAACCCTCTCCGAGACCAGGGCAGTACTGATCGTATTGAGAATAAATTGATTCAAATCAAACATCTTTAACTTCAGAACCTATTATAAAATCCAGAAATATAATAATAAAAAACAAAATAAAGAGGCTACACGCTATCCTATCATTACTAGTATCGTCTGTATTATTAGGCCTAATTGTATTATCATATCTAGGATAACCTCAAACCTTTTAACTGACTTTAACTGTTCTACACGTTAAGTGACCTTCGTAACCGATTATACTTTGGATACTATTACTTCATTACTTTCTGTTTGGCTGTTTGTTCCTAATATTTTATAATATATCATATTGAGTTTTGTGCAACAAAGAACAAAAAAATTAACTTACATCGCTTGAACGGAATCTGCAACTTCCAAGTAAGGCAAAAGCAAGGCAAATATTAAACAATTTATGGGGTTAGGGAATAGGCTCAAAAGTTATTGCTCAAGAACAAGAAGTTATTGCAAATATTCAATATCTACTTATACTCAGCAAAATAAGGTGCTCTACAATACCGTCAGTAGTTTACATTTCAAATATTACCTGACCTATTCCTGTTACTTGGTTAGGGCAAATTTATCAAAATCCGCACTCGGTATTCAAAATAATAAACATTAGAGAATGAGTTTGGGTTTGAGACTTGGTTTGAACTAGGGAATCCAATCCCGGACGATATTTTCAATCCCGGGATTGTGGGATTGGAAAAAACAATCCCGGGATCCCGTGACCAATCCCGGGATTGGCCGTAATTTACAAAAAGCCTGAAAAAAATATGCGATTAGGTGTACTTTTGTATTACAACTGAATGAAATTTTAAACATAAATGAACTAAAGCTAACATATTAAGCTTATTGCCAATCATTACTTATGGGTGGACTGATTGCGTGGGACGGTGCGTATTGTTCAATCCTTGAACCATTAAATATTACACATAGAGATATAATTAAAGCTGCCCTATGTAAAAATAGACCGTACCCTTCTGGAACATTATTGAATTAATTTGGTGTTTTAAACATGAGACAGCTTTACGTTAAAACCTTATTTTTTACCATTCTGTAGAAATTTTTCAAAATTGCAACTATAATTATTCTACTAGAAATACTCAAACTGTTGGTATACAAACAATTAGATTAAGTAAATATTTTTCAGTAACAAATTCACATTATATTTCACATATATTATACAGAAATATACCTGATTATTTGAGAAATATGCAAATATATTCTATTTTTACATAAAAAAAGTTAAACATTGGCTTTTTGAAATTGGAAGAGATATGACAGAACATATTATCACATCAGGATATAGATGAATCAATAGACGACTAATTATAGTACAATTAACTATTTCTTACTTCACTAACACAGGACATAAATAAAATAGTTAATATCCCCTTGGTCTTATGATTATTTCACACCTTCATTGTGTCAATGTTTTAAATAAATGCCTTCAAAGCAATTACAAATTGTTCAAATAATGTCTATTAAATGTAGAAAAAAAGTATAAATAAAGGGATTTTGCCGACTCATGCCCTCGCACAGGCCCATGTGGGCATATTCCTTAAGGTAAAATAAGATAGTAGGTCTAACAAAATTATAAAATAATTATTATAAATTAAGAATATCTTCCAATATATTTTTACTTATTATAAGAAAAATATGTAAACCTACAAATGTATGTATTTTTTTGGAATAAAATTATGTGTATGGATGTATGTGTATATATGATGACAATAATTATAGTAAATGAATACTATTTTCATTATTAAAAATACATAACAATTATTTAAATAGCACAAATGATCAACGGTAAAAGATAAAGATCTGTATTACACTATTAGTACTATTACTTTTGGTCTCACATTGGGTAGGGCTTCGAGTATGCAATAAACTAATAAAGCAACTCAAATTGGGTTTTTCACACTATGATATGTATTTAAATTGACAGAAAAACTCTTTCAAAAAGTATCCATGAACAAATATCTCCACCTAAAAAGTAGAAGTACTTTTTTTAATGTAGCTGCAGCTGCAGATGAATGAAATTATTAACTTATTACTAAGACAAGTTATGAATAAATCCTACTTGATAAAACAAAACTAGAAACAAAACTATCCTTTCAATAAACACAGTAGTTTAATAATAAAATCATGAAACAATTAGTAAACGATCTAAAACTAATCGAGTAAATATTACTTTAAAAAATTCCAATGTTGTTATTTTAATGAATTTACTTATTATTATATTGGGATCAAAACAAACTAAATTTGTTCTTAATAAAAAGAAAAAAGATCAATTATCATAAAAAGGCATAATTATCTGACAAACATCACTTACCCTGTTCAGGTAAAATCTGGTTGTTTCAAGTGACTGTAAGAAATTGGATTAAAATATAAACCTATAGTTAATATACAGGGTGTCTCAAAAGTCGACGACTAAACTTCACAGGCTTGTTATATGGACTATTTCCAACAAAAAATGATAAATAAGTTCATATCATATTTGTCATAGTATACGAGCTATTGATGTGTTTAATCTTTTTTTTATAATCTGCGTTTTACAATCTTATAAGTTATGTTCAGGCAAGACAATATGCACGTAGGACCATAAAACTTTTACTCTGTATAAAAAAGAACAGTAAATATACAAAAATGCAGTTTTTAGGAGCTTATTAACATTAAAAACATGGATTAACGCAATTTTAATTTAAATTTTACATTTCAAACTAATTTTTTAACTATTTTACAACTGTGTTTCCTTCTACAGTTTCTGCCTTAGAGAGTGATCTTATATCTTAAAAACTTTCTCATTTAATGCAGATAATAGTATTAAAATATTAAAATATTTAATTTCATAATTTCAGTATTGGCGTATTTTGTTTAATTATTACACATTTTCTGAAATTAGCCATAATTTAAAATATCAAACAAAATCAGAGTAATTAATCCTAATTTGACACAAGTAATGTAATAAAATATAAAATAAAAGGCAAGTTTATAAAAAAAATTTGGTTACATGGTCAAAATCAGCTATAATTTTTGAATCAGCTGTTATTATTGAATAAGCTTTGTCAATTGTTGAGCTACTGTTTATTCAAGCTCATTGACAGTAATTCATTGATAATCATTGTTACAGTTTTAATTGTGTTTCCTGTTTTGAAAAATATTTGTTTTTTGGGTGTTTTTTTGTTTGTAAAACGCGTTTTATCGTAAAAAGGATTCGTCTGTTTGTTTTTACAATCTGTTTTATGTTGCATTCCCATTATGTATTACTCGGCTAGGGAATATGCTGACATGCATTTTTTGTATGGTTTTAGTGATGGAAATGCACATGCTGCTGCAAGGGAATACAGAGTTCGGTATCCTAACAGACAACGGTTCCCTGATCATAGAGTATTTTTGTATGTTCATAGGTGTTATGAGGAGGGTAAGATTCCTGGTTATACTGAGAGGTTGGGAAGGCCCCGTATTGACAATAATGATGAGATGTTGTTGAATATGGTAAAAGATGACCCAACTACAAGTGTACGTCTGTCAAGAGAGACTGGAATATCAAGAGCGTCAGTTCATAGGAGCCTTAGAAGGAACCAGTTGTACCCTTATCATGTGCAGCGTGTCCAGGCTCTTCTACCTACAGATAATGCAAAAAGAGTGAGGTTTTGCAGAGAGATGCTAACGAGAATCCTAGCTGATCCTGGATTTTTCAATAAGATATTGTGGACCGACGAAACTTGTTTCAAAAGAACAGGAATTTACAATATTCACAACACTCATTACTGGTCATATGAAAATCCCAAAGTAATAAGAGATAGTCACTTTCAGCACCAGTTTGGAATAAACATATGGGCTGGTATCGTTGAAGGTAAGTTGGTTGGACCATTTGAGTTGCCAGGGAGGCTAAATGGCGAGAATTATTTGAACTTCCTGCAAACCAACTTTGGAGAATTACTTCAGGATGTCACACTTAACACCCGCCAAAATATGTGGTTTCAGTATGATGGCGCACCAGCTAACTTTTCTGTTGATGTTAGGCAACATCTGAATGCAGTGTTTACAGACAGCTGGATTGGAAGACTAGGGACCGTTCTGTAGCCACCGAGATCACCTGATCTGACTCCTATGGATTTCTTCTTGTGGGGGTACTACAAGGAAATAGTTTTTTCAACTGACAGCCAAAGTGAGAATGAACTAAGACAATGAATTCAACAAGCTACCAACATTATTTTAAATAACAGGCATTCCATTCGGTCTCTGAAGAAGAACTTTGTTCGTCGTTGTCGGCTATGTATCAGGGAAGAAGGTCGCAATTTTGAACATTTATTGTGACACTTAAGCTTTAGGAAAAGAAAACGTGATATCCAGTTGACAATGTGTGATAGTGTCAAGGTATGGTTTTTATAAGTTAATTCGATATTACTTATTTTTAATCAATGAACAAAATGAGTACAATTAATTGCTTTTAATTAAAAGATATTCCATTTTTTAAATAAAATTGTCTTTTATTTAATATTTTAGTACATTACTCGTGTCTAAATAGGATTTACCATATTTTTTGCTGCTATTTTAAATTATGGCTAATTCCAGGAAATGTGTATTAATTTTAAAAAATACGCCAATACCCCAATTAGAGAAATAAATGTTTTAATATATTAATACTATTATTATATGAATTAAATGAGAAAGTTTTTAAGATATAGGATCACTCTCTAAGGCAGAAACTGTGGAGGGAAACACAGTTTTAAAATAGTTAAAAAATTAGTTTGAAATGTAAAATTTAAATTTAAATTGGGTTAATCCGTGTTTTTAATGTTATTAAACTCCTAAAAAATGCATTTTTGTATTTTTACTGTTTATTTTTATTCAGAGAAAAAGTTTTATGGTCCTACTTGCACATTTCTTACCTAATAATAATTTATAATATTGAAAAACGTAGATTCAAAAAAATTTGTAAAACGTCAATAGCTTGTAAACTATGAAAAATATGATATGAACATATTTAACATTTTTTGTCGGAAATAGTCCATATAACAAGCCTGTGAAGTTTGGTCGTCGACTTTTGAGACACCCTGTATAAGAAAGAACAAAATTATCAAATTAAGAAGTTTTGATTTTTAACTTTATTAAAGTGGTTTTATGGTGATTTATTGCGGTTACATCAGTTAGAAACATCACCTGTATAGCTAACTTGAGACAATTTAGCAATCCCGAAAATCCCGGGATTCGGTGTTTGAATCCTGGGATGGAAGAAACCGTAAAATTGGGCGGGATCCCGGGATTGGATTCCCTAGTTTGAACGTACACCCTTTACAACTTAAAATTATTTGTAGGTTTAATGGTCAGTTGAGAAATAATCAACTTTTTCAGAAACAAATTAAAACACTGCCTCGCGAAGTCCCCTTTAGTGGCCCGTGGGGTTTCACTTTCGTGGCCAGGGGGCCCCCCTCGAGCCCGGGGCCCCGGGCACTCGCCCTGTGCACCCTTAGGGAAATACGGGCCTGCCCTTCCACTATTCACTGACTCGGCCATCTAATAAACCAACTGTTTACATAGTAACTTTAACCTTTTCATCAATAAGAAAGGCGGGATTTGCTGCTGCTGTGGAGAGATGACTTGTTAGCCAATGCAGGGAAGTTACCCCACCACAATCCTTGCTTACTGTTAAAAGTGTACAAAACTATATTTTTTCCTTCTAGATTTTACCACAGCTGGATGTTATACCGAGTTAAAATCTTGAAATAACTACTAAAACATTGCTTTGTCCACTTTCAACTGTGAGCAAGAACTGTGGTGGGGGAAACATCCCCTCATTTGAGTGGACTGACGCTTCTAGAGGTTTGTATTAATTTGTTTTGGCAACCGGCTTTAAATATGAAGCTTCTCCTTTTTTTCTGTTACCGGTACGTATGAATGGCCAAGCCATCTCTGATCAGTTGCAGCAATGCCCATTTGTCTTATATATAAAAAGGTTTAACTTATATTCTTTTTTGCCCTCATTTCATTATGGAGAGCAATTTTATTGGCATAAATCCTTCTCAATAAATGAAGCAAATATCATGTATTAAATAAAATAACGGTTATCCGGTTATTTTCACAGAAGTTGTCAACTAAGAAGTTGTAAAATTCATTGTTGTAGCCCCTGAACTGTGCGTATTAGTCTAAAATAGGTATGAAACTATTTTAGTCTAAGAAGTTGTATTAAATTTATAAAATATTATAGCTTTTGTTTCAAAACAAAATGTAACAACTTATAAGAGATGGTTTTTAAGTGAATTTGGTGATTAAAAATATTTGTATTTAAAATATAAAGTTTTACAAACAAAGAGCAAGATCTCAAGGTAACAAATTAAAGAAGTGGGTTTCTTTTGCTCCATTAAAAAAGATAAATGCCAAAAGTTCAAGAGTCACCAGAGTTGTGAAATTCCCGTGCTGGAAAAGATTTCCTAACTAGCCATTCAAAATGGCCATCTATTGCATAACACCGAATAAATTTGCATAATAACAAAAATTCATTGGGGAAGAAATTACTGTTTACTTAATTTGCAATAATTGTTACTTGACCCTGTGGAAACAACTATAAAAATGCGTAGCTAACCACAAACAGCATTCGGGAGCCTCACAATTATCTGATAAAACACAGCTGGTAGATGTAATTGGGCTTTAATTCACAGAAAGTGTGAGACGGTCAAGGGTGATATGAAGGTTGAACAGTGAGAGCTCCTGGCAGCCAGAGACTGCTGAGTGTCGAAGATGGTGTCAGTGGTAGTGGTGTTTGCAACTCTATGGGGAGCCATGGCCCTAGAACCTGTCGACTATAGTCAAGCTCGGATGGTCAGAGTCAATAATGTTACCGCTAAAGAAATGGAGGAACTGGTTCAAATGGAAGATTTGGGTGGTGAGTTTTTTGTTAAAAGGCTTGTAAAATACTTTAATACCAGATAATTAGTGACCTCCACCTTCTTGGAAAAAAAAACAATTGAAAAAGAATGTGTATTATTTTTCACTCTGAAATCAGTTATTTCTCCTTGTTACATTTATTCTAAAGAGACATTGTGGAAGTAATATTAACATTGGAAACTCACCTAAATTAGTTGTTGATGGTGGCAAAGTTACAGTCACTAGGAAAAGGAAAATGCAACCATAAACACCTATATAAAGGGAAAAACATTTATTTTATGTAGGAGTGTTTGAGAACATTTTTAACACAGTTTTCTTTATGGAATTTTAATTAAAACTCACATTTATAAGACATTTTAATGAAGTAAAAGTTGAGCCAAATCTTAGTACATTCGAAGTCATCATTATATTTTCAAGAACAAAGAGGTTAACAAGTCTTCATCACCCAATAACCACAAAACCATCAAAATCAAAGCTTAAATATTTTAACAAATAATTTACCGTAGTCAAGTTATACCATTGATTTTGAGTACAGAACAGATATCCCAAGACTGGTTAGTTTTTGAAGCCAGGAAAACGGATCAGCTGGTCTACTGAGCAGCCCACTTTATCAGCTGCTGGCCAAAAAAAATAACGATCCCGTTCTTCAGACAAATAAAATCCCGTTAAATCACCTTCAAAACACCCTTTTCATCCCGCTTTTAATCTGAGAACATTATTATGTTTCCCGCTTGCAGCATCATATAGTTTTCTATTTACTTATACCATCTCTTTTGTATGTTTATGTTCTTGAAATACAACTTCAGAAATGTTTACTAATCGTAATTATTATTGTGATTATGGCTTTTCAAACTAATTACGTTTTAGTTAAACCAAAGAGAAGAAAGAATTATTTATTTTAGACAAAAAGAGAATTCAGAGGAAGAATTTGTTCTTCGCTCTGGTTAAACTTGTTATAGTATTTCTGCTTCGTTCTACTCTACTGCTCCAAAGGCTCTGTTATCTAGCTGGGCGACAATAATTCTGTCCTGATACGAGCGATGTCGTACCTGCAGGCGACGAAAACAGTGTCAAAACTGTTCTTAACGACAAATTACAACGACGAGGACGTTTTCTCATTCACTCTACATTGTTACTCATGCCTAAAGCCACTTGGGCATTTAAGCTAAAGGTCCATTCTAGAGCGACAAAACGCGGCAATTTGGTTGTGTGTGTGAAGGATGGGCCTAAACCTGTGTTTATGATGTTCACTGTTTTAAACCCATTTTGTTTTAAAGATTTAAAAACTTTACATTTTATAGTTGCATACAATTTTATCAAACAATAATGTTCTTTTTAACCTGGAAATATTGCTATGTACGGGACAGATAATAACTAGGCTACCAAATTAAATGGCTGAGCAAAATAAAATGGGTTTTGATGGAACAAATATACAACTATTAATATAATTTAAAAGTTTAAGTAAATAGCAATAATAAATGCCAAATAAAAAACCTGACTTTAAACATTTATACCTCACACAGCTCAATTTTCACATTGTGATTGGCTATATCGGTAATATTGATGTTTTTATCCCGCGGAGGGTTCGAAAATCCCGGAATCGGGATAAAAATTCCACAAATTTAAACACTGGTTGCCAGCGCCTCCTTTGAGATGGTGTAGCACTAGTTTCATAGTATATTTTTCGGGTTACAGATGGGCCATAAGCTTGGTTCATCTATTCTGTATTTAAAATTAATGGTTATACTTGGGATTCAGAATGGTGTAATTGATTAAATATAAAATTAATAAATCAAAACATCTTATACAAACAAATTTATTGCTATTCTAAATTTACATATTTCTCTACGTGTGGGGTAGACCCTGAGAATTTTAAGGATATTATAAGAGATTTCTGAAAATCTATGTTAAATATATCTATAGTTAAATGTCCCTCAACGTCTCTTAATTGACATGTCAAACATAAAATTGGGTGCAAATTCCTTAATTCATTAAGGATAATAGTAAACCTGATTAATTGGTGAATATTCTAATCAAAATCATATTAAAATCAACGGAAAATAACGTTGGACCTGTGCTAAATTAGAAATGAGAAAGCAATTAATAAATACCCCCGTTGCAGCAAACCTGTATACTCAGCGAATTTCAAATGGTTCTTCACTATGTCATGAAGCCACTTTCCAACTTTCATCAAAGCATATTCATGAATAAGCAAGATCAGAGATTTTATTTATTCTCCATAAGAAAAACATTAGGACTGAATATGCAGGTTTGCTGCATCAAGGACCACAAAAATCAGGTTTTTTATTTAAATACCAATGGATCACCACTAGATGAAACAACACTCCAAGTTTTAAAAATTTATATTCAACAAAAACAAGCAAGATATCACATGTTGTTTCTTATTCTCCATAAGAATAGCATTATAGCTGCTGAGTACGCAGGTTTGCTGCCATGGGGACCACAAAAAATGGGTTTTGTATGCAAAAATCAGTAAACCCCAAACATATCAAACCACATACTGTACCAAGTTTCATTAATATATGTTGATTAATAAGCGAGATATAAAATTTTGCTTATCCTCCATACGATTATCATTGGACAACATACTGTGTTTAGCCAAATACCTCGGTAACCATTTGACGTAGAGCAATGATCAAAATAACAAATTTTTTTAAAGTTGAATTTAATGGTGTAAACCAAAATTTGGGTTTAAAACTAATTATACGTAAAAAGTTCAAAACCCCCATTTTTAGAGTACAACCCCCCCCAAACCCCCCTGAAAATAGAGGGACCTGTCTGGTCTCAAACTCATGATAATATAGATGCTTCCTTACATGTTTATACCAAATTTCATCAAGATCGGACCATTTTTACAAAAGTTATCGTGCCGACACACACACACACACACACACACACACACACACACACACACACACACCCGAATTTGAACTTTATATAATTATATATATATATATATTTTTTATGTGGGGGACTCAAAACGAAAAGTTATCGTGGTCCCGGGTCTAGGTCTTACCAAGCTGACTACGGTAATAGCTTCTTCCCTGTAGGGGAAATTCGCTAAAAGTGCCTCACAAATTACAACTGTGATAACTGCACTGATCAACGACAATTTTCAGCATGGCAATGCATTTAAAACATTGTACTATGATATTTTTATTTAGGTACCAAACAACCTAGTGTGTTGTAAAATGTTTTTCTCGCCCAGCAAATGTTAAATGTCTTTTTATTGAGAGGTAAGTAATGAGCTTTATTGCAGAGCTGGGAGGTAATGAGACATCACGTTACAATTACACTCCCAGCAGAGCTCATGACACATGTTCCAGTAAAATTTGCTGTTTTTTCCAATCTTGTTCCTTCTTAATAAAACTCCACAATTTAACTAAACTACTATTTTTTATGTGTTTTTATTGTCTATATTGTGGGATGGGGGGGCACTAAAATAGTACACGCCTCACACCTCAAGTAGTAAGAGTCGTAACGCCTTCGGGTGTTTATCACACTCATGCTTTCAAGCATCGCCCTCACGCTGCTGTAATGACGCTCTTGCTACCCTAGGTGCATAAATAGCTATTAGGTTTTTGGTAACCATTAACACTTATAGCTTAGTGAAAAAAGGATTCTGCATATTTAAAGGATAAATTGCACTAAAACAAGCATTCATTAAAAGAGTCTTTTAAAGAATTTAATTTCACAGATATTGAAATAATAGCATCTACAATAGACTCGATCGATATTTTGATGTTGAACGAGTCGTCAGTTCTTGTTAATGAAGAGCTGATTAACATGAATATGAGCTATAAGATTCTAGTAGACAGCGTCCAGGAATTGATTGACAAGGAGCAGGAGATGGAAATGGTGGCGAACAACACTGCAGTTTGTGAGAAAGGTGATGTTTACTTTTTGACTTATTTTAGTGAGCGCTAGCAAAAAAGTGCACAGTGTTTTACAAGACTATATTATTTATTAATTACACTTTCGGCTCAACGAATAATTTCTGCTGTGTTATATTTCTGCTGTTCATTCTGCAATCCATTTCTGTTCTGCAATCCATTTGAAAAATTTTACAATGTTTTGTGATAAATTCCATAAATTTCAAAGGAGGTACCGGTACTAAATTTGCTAAGTAGGTATTTCATATAAGTAGTTGTTGCTAAGTATATATTTTCTAAGGATAGGTAAGAAGTTTTGTTATGCCTCTTTTCAAAATTTGATTGACATTATCACAAAAATTATTATATGACATATATTTTGTAATACTAATAGCATAAAATATTGATAATATTGGCATAAAACCCAGTGGTTAATACCCCAAATGTCATAATTTTCTTCAAATATTACTTTTGGGAGCTCTCCACAAAAAAAGAGGTGAGCTCGTTATAGGGGCTAAGTACCTAATCTTTATATATAATTCCGTAAGAAAAATT
This sequence comes from Allygus modestus, assembly GCA_963675035.1. Taxonomy (NCBI): domain Eukaryota; kingdom Metazoa; phylum Arthropoda; class Insecta; order Hemiptera; family Cicadellidae; genus Allygus; species Allygus modestus. The sequence goes on from OY776112.1 coordinate 235,025,635, forward strand.
TGTAAGTCAAAATTGTGGGAGCTTGGCAAATTGCAGCATGAAGGGAGGCGGCTCGAATTAAAGGTCTCGATCCCAGGGACTCGGGAAAAATAGCAGTATATCTAAAAAGTTACCAGCAAATGAGAAATAACGTAAAACATCCCCAATAAGAAATCAAATAAAATCAAATTATTTATTGGGACAATTTCTTTATTTCTTTATTGACATGTGTTCCTATTTGAAGCATGTTTACGGGCTATCGTCCGTTCAAGCCACTAGTACAGTTCAGGTCACAGTATCAGTATCAGTTCAGAGTCTGGTTAGTGTCTGCTCTGGAATGACTTTTCGCCTCTATTTGGCTTAGTACCGTTAGTGTTACAATATACTTTTGTCAACAGAATGCAAAATTAATTAATTACATTTTAAAACATTGTTTTTGGTTATTTTGATTATTGTCTGCTTTTATTTAAGAGAAATTTGAGTTGTTTCTCGCCTTTCCCAGGCGCCAGGCACCGAGGCCCAAACTGTAGTATAGTATTGTTGTAATAATCCAGATTTCAAAGTGTAAGTATATGTAAAATGTTACTTGTTTCCAAAAATAAAGCCTCGAGTTATTTCATTTTTAAGTTTTGAAATAATTTTGTAACAGTTTTATGACCACTGCCCCTTCCAACAAAAATGTGATACTTAAGAGAAAAGAATATTTCTCTCTGAGGGGATCATATATTTATATACATGTGTTAACCCTTTCAGTGCTATGGCCCGATATATCGTCTTTTGAATCTGTTATCAATAAACACTGTTACTGCTTCATAAGCGATTGTACCGTTAGGCGCTCAGTCTGCAGTCTGAGTCTGACATGTGGTGAAACCTGGTAGGCACGAATTGAACTACCTCGTCCAGCGCCTAGTCTCTATAATACCAACTGATCCACTGCAGCTGCTAGCCTGACCAATGGCTGTGCGGTCTAAGGCGTTACCTTCCCGGCCAGGGGTAACACTTGGATCGAGGGTTCGAATCCCATCACAGTCGGTGGTTTTTATGTGCAATTCATGGAGAGTTCACCTGTCTGTGGCAGAGTTGAAGGGGAGGGCGGACCTTAAACAAACGGTGGACGGCTCGGGTCCAAGCTGACGGGATGGGTGGATTCTTTGTGAGTTGCACATCTGATCAGGTGTTTTGCTACTTTTTACCTATCCTTTACTGTGTGTGTCCAGCGGAAGCACGTTTTTATTAATTTTAACTGTTCAGGCGTTCAATATACTAACCAAATCAACAAAATATCACGGATTCAACTACTCCTTTCAGAAGCTTAGCACTCAAAGGGTTAAATCATGCTATGAAACATTTTATTTTAATATGGAACACACTCCATCCATACCTTATATTAATGAGTTGCCTACATAGTCAGTCAGAACAGAACATCCCAATTCATGTTCTGTCTAAAGCCAAACTTACTTTGCAGGATCTTGCATTACTTGGGACAAATACTACCGACTTGATATCATCTTCGAGTACCTGGACTACCTTCAGAGGACATACCCTGACCAGCTGACTGTGGAAACAATCGGATACTCTACAGAACAACGACCTCTCAGAGTTGCCAGGATAACAGGAAACATCAACAACGTCTCAGAAAAAGCAGTTTGGGTTGATGGAGGTATGTAATTGATTGGGATTGTTATTGCATTACCATTGTAATAACATTTTGATTGGTCTCTTTTTGTGATTTTATTTAAAATTCACTATAGCATATTTGACATTCCCATATTGGCAATAGATTAGAAAATTTGCCATGACACTAGGCATGAGGTTCTATCCCAGGTTTCAACATTGAGTTTACGTTACTATTAATACGCAAATGTAAAACATTTCACACGCAGCACGCTGACGTGAAGGAAGTGAATTTCCACATCAAAACCTTAAAAATACCACCGTAGCAGCAAACCTGCTTACTCAGCGAATATCCAATGCATGTATATGTTTCTCAGTACCACATAAATACACATACCAATTTCATAAAAATACATGAATAAATAAGTGATATACTATAGCATTTTATTTATTCTCTATAACAATAACATTGAAAGCTGAGTACGCAGGTTTGCTGCAACAAGGAACACAAAATATGTGTTTTATGCAATTATCAATATAACTTAACAAGCCAAAGATGCATACCAAGTTTTATCAATTTATGTTCATAATTAAGTGAGACATTACATTTAACTTATTCTCCTTAAGAATAATTAACATGTGGGCTGAGTATTCAGGTTTTCTGCTGCGGTGAAAATCGGCAAAAAATTTTTTTGTGCAAATATCAACATACCAGTACTAGGTGAAGCCACATGCCAAGTTTCGTCAACATACATTCATAAATAATCGAAAATTAATATAAATTTAACATAAATAAAATATAACATGAATATAACATAAATTTTAATTATTCTCCATAAAGATAACATTGGACAACATACTGTGTTTAGCACTTTGAATATCTCAGCAACGGTTGGACGTAGAATCACAAGTTAAACACCAAAATTATTGTTTTGTAGAGCTGAACTGATTGGTAAATGCCAATATGAGGGTTACATGAAAATTAACTGAGAAAAAGAAAAACCTTTTTCCCATAAGATTAACATGGGAGATTTTATGAGCACGTTTTTTGGATTTTATCCGCAACCACTTAACCTAGGTTAATGATTCAAAATACTATATTATTTGTTTTTGTAAGGTCTATAAAATGGTTGAAACCAAAATTAAGTGTTTTAAAAATTTTAGGATAAAAAATGCAAAAAACTATTTTTGAAAAATTGTAAACCCCCATAATTGTCCGATTTTTCTGGTTTTCGAACTTAAAGTCATGAATGTCACTTACACATTTGAGCCAAATTTCATCGAAATCAGACGATTTTTACTCAAGTTATCGTGTTAACGCCAACGGACACATATATAGGTAGATAAATACTGTATACCCCCGTCGCAGCCCCCTGGAAACTCAGCGAATTTCCAATGCATGTATATGTTTCTCACTACCACATAAAGCCACTTACCAAGTTTCATAAAAATACATTTATAAATAAGTGATAAATAGCAATTTATTTATTCTACATAAGAATAAAATTAGGGCTGATTACATAAGAAATGTGTTTTTATGCAATTATCAATATAACTCAACCAGGTGAAGCTACATACCAGTTTTTAATAATTTATGTTCATAATTAAGAGGGATAAACAACTTTACTTATTGTCCATAAGAATCGGGCTGAGTAAGCAGGTTTGCTGCTACGGGGACAATCAACAAAAAATAATTTTTTGTGCAAATATCAATATATTAGTACTAGTTGAAGCCAAATACCAAGTTTCATCAATATACATTCATAATTAAACGAGATATCAAATTTTATTTATTTTCCATAAGGATAACATTGGACAATGTACTGTGTTTAGCACTTTGAATATCTCTGCAACGGTTGGGCGTAGAATCACAATTATTTAAACACCAAAATGATTGTTTTGTGGAGCTGAACTGATTGGTAAAAGCAAATGTGAAGTTTATATTAAAATGAACTGAGGGAAACCCAAAAACCTTTTTCTTATAAGATTAACATGGGAGATTTTATAAGTATATTTTTTGGATTTTCTCTGCAACTACTTAACCTAGGTTAGTGATTAAAAATACCATATTTTTTAAGCTCTACAAAATGGTCAAAACCAAAATTGAGTGTTTTAAAAATGTTAGGGTGAAAAATTTTTCAAATTTTAAACCCCGTAATTTTTGAACCCAAATGTTTACCGAAATGTGGGGGATGTCATTTTGATTGGAAACCTAATATTCTACAAACCACTAAATTTAAATCAAAATCGCCATAGCCGATTTTGAGAAATTTGGATTTTTTTCAGTTTTTTAGGGGTTTGGGGGATAATTACCCTTAAAAATAAAAAATTCTAAAAAACGAAAAATGCCTGGAGATATTGTGGATTAGAACCTACAAACCAAATTCCATGTAAATCGGACTACGGTTGCGGTTTCCAACTCTGTACACATCCAGACAGACTCTCATTCAGTTAGGCCCATTCTACACGAGCGTGAATCCCGCGACGGGATTCCCGCGTGATCGCGCCAAAATTTTGTGCAAACTACAAGGCGGGATCCCCGTCGTGTGAAACCCGTCCGGCCATTCTACACGAAGCGGTTCAGACGCTTCAGTAACATGAAATTTATTATGATTTGTATTCCCCTGTAAACTTTAGGAATGTTATGTAAAATATTATGTACGTAGAAAAATTGTTGTTTTGGGAGTGTTTGCATTTTAGCGAATTTCTCCTATAGGGAAGAAGCTATTACCGAAGACGGCATGGTAAGACCTAGGCCCGGGACCATGACAACTTTTCGTTTTGAGGTCCCCAGACCCTAAAAACACCATTCGAAACTGTATATATATATATATATCCGTGGGTGCGATAACTTTTGTAAAAAACGTCCAATTTTTATGAAATTGGTACAAACGTGTAAAGCAGCATTTATGACTTTAAGTTCAAAAACCAGACAGATCAACCTATCCGAAGTGATATTTTGGGGGGGGGGTTTTGTACCCCAAAAATGGATTTTTGGAACTTTTAACATCTAATATTTTAAAAAGTCAAACTTTATTTTTATCATTGGATTCAGCTTTAAAAAACAAACAATTTGGTGTTTTGATAATTTCTCTACGTCAATTGGTTACAGAGATATTGAAAGTGCTAAACAAAATACGTTGTCCAATGTTATTCTCATGGAGAATAAGAAAAATTCTATATCTTGCTTATTTATGAACGTTTACTAACGAAACTTGGTCTTCATCTGGTTGTGGTTTATTGTTAAGTGCATAGCAAAAATGTTACCGATAATTCCTGTAGCAGCAAACCTACTTACTCATCCCCCATGTTATTCTTATGGAGAATAAGTAAATGTAATGGCTCCCTTAATTATAAGCATAAATTAATACAACTTGGTATGTGGCTTCACCTTGTTGAGTTACATTGATATTTGCATAAAAACCCATTTTTGGTGTTCCTTGTTGCAACAAACCTGCGTACTCATCCCCCATGTTATTCTTATGGAGAAGTATCAAACTGGTATATATCGCTTAGTTAAGAATTTTATATTGATGAAAAATGGTATGTGGCTTCATCTAGTTGAGTTATATTGATATTTGCATAAAAACCAAAATTTTGTGTTCCTTGTTGCAGCAAACCTGCTTACTCAGCTCCCAAGTTATTCTTATAGAGAATACGTAATTATAATGTTAAATATCGCTTATTTATGAATGAATATTGATGAAACTTGGTATGTGGCTTCACCTAGTTTAATTCTATTTATATTTGCACGAATACCAATAATTGTTTGTGATCCTTGTTTCAGCAAACCTATATACTCATCCCCAATGTTATTCTTATGGAGAATAATTAAAATTGTATATATCGCTTATTTGTGAATATATTTTTATGGAACTTGGTATACGCCTTTATGTGGTGTATTAAGACATATATTATACATTGGAAATTTGCTGAATATGCAGGTTTGCTGCGACGGGGGTATTTACTTTATCCCCTTATAGTATAGGCCTAAGGAGAAAGTATTGTTTTCGTCAAAATTTTCGAATTTGAGTTATTAGTGGAAATATTCATTTTGATGGTCTCTGATTCTAAAAAGATGGTTTTTGGAGTGATGTCTGTTTGTCTGTCTGTCTGCCTGTATGGATGTGTACAGAGCTGGAGACCGCACCCGTGGTCCTATTTGATTAAATTTGGTATGCAGGTACTAATTCACGATATCTCTAGGTATTATTTTTTTATTTTTTTTTATTTTAAAGGGTAATTATTCCCCAAAACCCGCAAAAAAACTTTAAAAAATCCAATTTTCTTAAAAACGGCTCTAACTATTTTGATTAACATTTAGAGGTTTGTAAAGCTTAAGTTTCCAATAAAATGACACCACCCGCATGTCTGTAAAAATTCGGGTTCAGAAATTACAGGGCTTAAAGTTTCAAAAATTAAATTTTTAAAATTTTTCATTAATAATTTAAGAGTTAAATAGAATTTACTTATCACCAAGGAAAGCTCAAAAATCTCAACAGTTTAGTATTTTGAAATATTATCCTACAATTACTGGTTGCGGAGAAAATTGAAACTTTCATTTAGCAGTAATAGTTCAATATTCTGCAAATTAGTTCAATATGCAGATGATAAGACTCTGCTCACCGCTAGTAAAAATGAAATTTTGCTACAGCAGTTAGGAAACAGTGCCATAAACGATCTTTTCAGCTGGTTTAGCCATAATGGTTTAAAATTAAATTCATCAAAAACAAAAATTGTAACTTTCCGCACCTCTCATGCCAAAAGTACACAAAATATCAATATAACGCTTCCCTCAGGAGACTGTTCCAACTTCCAACATTTTTCTCGGTATAACAATAGACAACACATTAAATTGGGGAGACCATATCAAATTCCTTCAAGATAAATTAAGTAAAGCACTGTTTGCAATAAAAATCATTTCTGATATCACTGACTATTCAACTATCATGATTGTTATCATGATACTAAGGGTACTTTCTCTCTATTGTGCGATAATCTGTCATATTTTGGGGAAGTTCATTTTCAAGGTTGCAATCGATTTTTCGATTACAGAAAAGAGCTATCAGGTACATATTAAAACTTCCTCATAGAAAATCTTGCAAAGAATATTTAAAACGAGTTCGCACGCAGCACGCTGACGTGAGGGAAGTGAATTTCCACATACAAAACTTTTAAAACTCAAACCCAGTGTAAAAACATACATTTATGCCAATTTTATCGAAATCTGAAAACATTGATTTTTTTTGTTTGTTCTGATGCTCCTGGTTTAATTTACCTGCAATGTTAGAAATACAATTTTGTGCATTATAAGGTTAGCAGAAGGTCCAGTCAGGCTTAAAAGTAAGTGCGAGGTTGCTAGGGATGAAACAAATACACCAACAAATGAATAACATGCTTTTCTAATGTAAAAACCCTATAAGACAATGTACTGTGTTTAGTCGATATACATTTTCTTTGATAACTCGGTAAATATTTGTGCTAGAATGAGGAGAGAGGGCTTAAAACTTTTGCCTCACTAATTCCCATCTGTCTACATTCATTACTTATACGTCCAGGGCTTTTCTGACCCTTTTTGGGCCCAAAAACCCAAAATTTGAAAGAATAATCCCCAAAAAAGGGTTTAGAGTTTTCCGATTGTTTTGCCCAACGAACTTGTCCAACTGATTATAGAAAGGAACGTCCCTACCAAATTTTAAGTAAATCGGACAAAAAATGTGACCGCTAGAGTGCATACACATATATATATTATATATATAATTTTGAACGACCCCCCAAAACGTGTTCAGGGGGTCACGTTAGGAACTTTTATGGTGGTCCCGGGCTTAAGTTTCACCGTGCGGGTCATGCTAATACTGTACTTCACTTTCCATAGGAAATTCACTAAAAACGTCACATTTTGACAGTACCAGCTGTGTTTATTCTTAAAATTTTAAAATTCGTGAAGAGAAAACCAAATTTATTTGCCAATGAGCTCTTTAATCACACATACAACACAAGAAACAAGAAGAACTATAAATATCCTATTCACCGTCTTTCTTTTTATGAAAATAGTCCTTTTTACCGAGGAATGCAGCTTTTTAATGTACTTCCTCAACATCTCAAAGTGGAAACAAATTTAACAACCTTTATTAATCGTTTAACAGTTAAATTAGTTGAATTGTGCCCATACAAAGTAGAAGAATTTTTGGAGAATGCTGCTGGTTAAACTGAAACTTTGTTCCTTATTTTTCAATATGTGAATTGTTGAGTTTCTTACTTAACAAATTTGTACAACAGGATATTTTTTTATATATTTTTAATTAATTATAAGTTGATAACTGACATGTCATATATTACAGGAGCTTTGCTCCAATGTATGTAATTTTATGTGACCAATAAAGCAATTTCAATTTCAGTAAACACAGCACTGACTTGTCCAATATGCTATTATTCTTATGGAGAATACAAAAATTACAATTGATCTCGTATTTAATGATCAATTTAATTTAAATTTGAAATGCAGGTCATGTAACCAACAGAGGACATTCAAAATATGAATCCTCCCTAACCCTGAGGGGGATAAGTGGGCGATTACCTTCTTAAAAACGTGTGTAGCAAAGGGTTTTGTAGTGACTCCAAAAATGGAATTTGGGTGAACATTTCTGAAAAAATTTGTGTAGAAGATTTTTTGTTCACTATACCGTTACTTTATATTCTATAGTTAGTAAATACAAAATAATTTAGTCATTAAAGTTGGGCTAAAAGGGAGAAAGTACGCCTCAGTTTCCTGATACCGTTTATTTTACATGTTATAATTTTTACAAAATAAGCCTATCAAACTATATGAATTCTGAAACTCAACTAAATATAGGATAACATGACTATCTTGGAAAATACCATTTTTACCTATGACATTGTTTCCTAGGGGTGGTCCCACCCCTTTTCGAATTTGTTCACTAATTATTAAACTTCAACCCACCACAAACAAATTTGTTGAAAGGATTTTTCTTCTATAGCATACATTGATTTATTGTGAACATATCAATACTAAATACTAAATGCACGTATAATTCTAATAAATAACAATGTGATTGGTGTTTATAAAAACATACATGTCTGCAAGTTACCTAGAAACAGCCTGACATTTGGAGGGTTACAAATGTTTTCATTATTTACCCAAGCTTAGCACCGTGGTGAACCCAACTTGGCAATAGATACAAAGTGAGCTGCCGCGCGTGGTGAAAACGCTACGTGTAGAATGACTGGGCGGGATTCCCGTCGCGGGATTGATGCCGACATCCGTGTCAGCTCCGCGCTCCCGCGACGGGAATCCCGCTTGTGTAGACACGCCAATCTAACTCAATGGTTCCTGTCGAGCGTGCGGAATCCCGTCGCGTTTTCCCGCTCGTGTAGGATGGGCCTTAGACAGACAGACACCCAGACCACACTCCGAAAACCATTTTATTTAAATCAGGGACAATTAAAATTAATATTTCCACTTGTAAATCAAATTCTAAAATTTTGATGAAAACAATACTTTCACCATATGTTTATGTATAAGGGGGAGAAAGTAAAACTAAGTGATGGGCGATTCGCGAACGAATTGTTCAAATCAAACGAAACATCAAGTGAATACAATGAATCATGATTCAACTTTTAAATAAACGGTATCAGAAAACGGACACATACTTTCTCCCTTTTAGCCCAACTTTAATGAATAAATTACTTTTTATTTACTAAATATAGAGTACATAGTAAACAAGTTTTTTTTTAAATATCCACCCAAATCCCTGTTTAGGAGGCACTACAGAATCCATTGCTACACACGTGGTTTTAAGAAGGCAAATGCCCCCTATTCCCCCCTTCACGGTTATTAAGGGGCAACATATTTCGAATTTCCTCTGTTGGCCAATGTTAAACTTGACAAGCAAATCAAGTTTGAACGAAATTGATCAATAAATAAGAGAGAAATACTAATTTTAGCGAATTTCCCCTATAGGGAAGAAGCTATTACCGTAGGTCTCATGGTAAGACTTAAGCCCGAGACCATGATAACTTTTCATTTTGAGGTCCCCAGATGCCAAAAACACCATTCGTTCAAATTTATATATATATATATGTGTCCGTAAGCACGATAACTCTCGTAAAAAAGGTCCGATGAAATTTGGTACAAATGTGTAAAGTACCATTATATTTGAACGAGTTCGAAAACCAGACGAATCACACCATCCGAAGGGTTTTTTTTTGGGGGTTTCCACATATAATTTTTATTTAAATCAAATGTTAATTTGTACCATTGAATTTAGCATAAAAAAACAAACAATTTGGTATTTTGATCATTGCTCTACGTCAATTGGTTACTGAGATATTGAAAGTGCTAAACACAGTACGTTGGCTAATGTTATTCTTATGGAGAAAGAAAAATTATGCATCTCGCTTATTTATGAACATAAACTGACGAAATTTGGTATATGACTTCATCTGGTTGTGGTTTATTATTTTTTGTACAAAAAACAATTTTTCGCGTATGGTTCCCGTTGCAGCAAACCTAGGTACTTGATCCCCATGTTATTCTTATGGAAAAAAATTAAAATGTTATATATTGCTTATTTATGAATGTATATGGATGAAACTTGGTATGTGACTTCACTAAGATGAGTTCTATTGATATATTGCATAAAAACCCATTATTTTGTGTTCCTTGTTGCAGAAAACCTGCTTACTCATCCCCAATGTTATTCTTATGGAGAATAATTAATATTTTAAATATCACATGTTTGTGAATATATTTCTTAAGAATCCTGTTAAGTGTTTTAATGCGTTATATTATATATTCATTGGAAATTCGCTGAGTATGCAGGTTTGCTGCGACGGGGGTATTATTTGTATTCCCCATAAGAATAAAATTGGACAATGTACTGCGTTTACCGCAAATTTTAAATTTAAATTTTCTCCGCAACCAGTAATCGTAGAACAGTAATTAAAGATACTAAATTATTTAGTTTGTTGAGCTCTTTTTAATGGTGAATAGTAATATTTTTTATATTTATGTTTTTTTTCATAAATACCCCCGTCGCAGCAAACCTGCATACTCAGTGAATTTCCAATGAATATATAACATAACATCTTAGTGAAGTCACATACCAAGTTTCATCCATATACATTCATAAATAAGCGATATATAACACTTTAATTATTTTCCATAAGAGTAACATGGGGACCGAGTACCTAGGTTTGCTGCTACGGGAACCATAGGTGAAAAATTGTTTTTTTGTGAAAACAACAATAAACCACAACCAGATGAAGCTATATACCAAATTTCGTCAGTTTATGTTCATAAATAAGCGAGATATACAATTTTTCTTTTTCTCCATAAGAATAACATTAGACAACGTACTGTGTTTAGCACTTTCAATATCCCAGTAACCAATTGACGTAGAGCAATGATCTAGATACCAAATTGTTTGTTTTTTTATGCAGAAGTCAATAGTGAAAATTAAAATTTGATTTTAATAAAAATTACATGTGGAAACCCCAAAAAAACCATTTTTTGGGTACAAAACCCCCCCAAAACCCCCCTTCGGATGGTGCGATTCGTCTGGTTTTCGAACTCGTTCAAATAAATGGTACTTTACACGTTTGTACCAAATTTCATTAAGATCGGACCTTTTTTACGAGAGTTATCGTGCATACGGACACACACACACACACATATATATATATATATATATATAAATTTGAACGAATGGTGTTTTTGGCATCTGGGGACCTCAAAATGAAAAGTTATCATGGTCTCGGGCTTAAGTCTTACCATGAGAACTACGGTAATAGCTTCTTCCCTATAGGGGAAATTCGCTAAAACTGAATATTTGATATTTTAAGTCTTGTAATTTTTGAACCCGAATTTTCACAGAAATGCGGGTGGTGTCATTTTGTTGGAAAACTAAAGTTCTACAAACGACTAAAGTTTAATCAAAATCATTAGAGCCGTTCTTGAGAAATCTTGATTTTTAATGTTTTTTGGCGGTTTTTTGGGGATAATTATAGCCTTAAAATTGAAAATTGAAAAAACGCCTGGAGATATCGAGGATTAGTACCTATATACCATATTTCATAAAAATCGGACCATTGGTTAGGGCTCTAGCTCGATCTGTACACATCCATACAAACAGCCAGATAGACAGATAGACAGATAGACAGATAGACAGACAGACAGAGAGACAGACAGAGAGAGACAGACAGACAGACAGACAGACAGATAGACAGACAGACAAATAGACAGACCGACAGACAGACAGACAGACAGACAGACAGACACACAGACATCACGTAAAAATCACTTTTTTGGATTCAGGGAGCACCAAAACGAATATTTTCACTAACAACTCAAATTCGAAAATTTTGGCGAAAACAATACTTTCTCCATATATTATGTATAAGGGGAGAAAGTAAAAAGCGTGTTTATGATTTTTTGCATAGACTAGACATTGCACCTTATGGGCCTTTGCGTAGCACTTTTAATCTGGCTCCCGACATAGTTCAGGGTAGCCTTGGTGTGGTAGCGTTGCCATCGATGATGGTAACGTAGTTTACGAAGAGAGACGGAGATAAACGAGCGGTTCCGAAGGCCGCACCGCCACGAAGAGAGACGGAGACAAACGAGTGATTCCGAAGTATTGATGCGCAACTACGAGAGGATTCGGTTGTTGAATAGTTGCGATTCGAATGTTTCCGATGACGCAATCGAATGGATTTTGATTTTTATTTCAACAATTTATTAGCGTTTATTGACTTCCCAATCTATATAATTCTTATTTACTTATTATTAAGTATTATAAACATGATTCATTTCAATTATTATCAGCGAATGCATTCTAAATATTCGATAATTTCAAATGGCTACAACAATCGAACGTTTCGAATGGTGCATCTCGCAATCGCGCATCACTAATAGTGATGCGCGATTGTGAGAGGTTAAAACAATCGAAATGTTCCTTCTCGAGAGGTTCTGCTTATCGATTGTTTCGATTGCTTAGCGAGAGGTTTGTACAATCGAGATGTTTTCTCTCGATTGTTGCATTCGTTAAGCAAAACCGTCTGCTGTCGGTGCGCGGCGAGAGGATAAACCCGTTATAGATGTGGATCGCATTTTTATCAGGCATTAAAAATATTTTTTGCAAATAAGCCACTCGTAATTTAATTAATTGTTTTTAGATATTCCTTTATTATTTCACCCCACTACAATATAAACATCTATTCACTAACTATTTTCAGACCTCACAAATGTACATAAAAAAATAAAAATGAAATGGATTAGTTTTTAATAATAGTTTCAATTTATTAAACAGCTGCTGTGTTCTTTAGGCTCAATTTTTAATTTTTGTCTCATATTTGTTTTATGTATTAAACTCTCTATAGGAGTAAATTAACAAAAAAGTGTTTAAATGTTGTAAAATATAGGCTCTTTATACTGGCTTTACTGGGAGTTTAATTTCAATAGGCAATGTTTTCCTTATATCCTATACCGTGTGCAAACAAATTAAGTTAATTATTATAAGTTTAAATGAAAGATTCGTTCAAATATTTGGTTTTATTTGATTTTAATTGTGTGTTATAATTTTGGCAAGTCTTATATTTTATTTCTACATAATAAATCTAAAAACATCTTTCATTGAAAATTTTCTAAGTAATAAAAAATGTTAAAATGAGAGTATAAAGTGTAAAGCGTGGGAAAGGAGCAGAATTACTGCTGCAAAAACGTTCACAAATTCCTAGAGCATTAAAAGTATAAGTATGCTTGTCTATATTTAATAATGATAAACATTTGTTTCTACTCTCCATTAATAATTTAACGTTTTAGATGTAATTTATTTAATTTTTTAATTTTTACTTAATGGATGTTTTTAATTTGAATGCATCGTTTTATTAAATAATTTCCAAATTTATCAATTTGTTCAAACATCCTGGTAGAAATTTCGATTGTTCCATTCACAAATATAAGAGACAGTAGAATGCTAAAATCTCTTTAAAAATAACTCTATTGATCGGCGACATATTTAGTTAACAAAACATCTCACTAACAATTTCGATTGCCCAGTATGAGAATAGCTGCCTCGTCTGAACGAAACATTTCGCTAAAAACATCTCAGTAAGAACATCTCGGCAAGGACCTCTCGCTGCCGCGTCTAAACGAAAAATTTCACTAACAACATCTCGGCACGGACCTCTCGTTGCCGCGTCTAAACGAAACACATCATGCTAAGGGAATCACAAAGAAACTTCTCGAGAGGTTCAAACAATCGAAACGTTTTGATTGTAACATTTCTAAATCGCGCATCAATCACTATTCCGAAAGCTGTGCCGCTATCCCGAACAAACGATAGGTCCTCGGAGATAGGGGAGACCTTTATTAGTGAATTTCCTTTGGAAAGTGAACTATTAGCATGACCCGCACGGTGAAACTTAAGCCCGGGACCACCATAGAAGTTCCTAACGTGACCCCCTGAACACGTTTTGGGGGGTCGTTCAAAATTTTATATATATATATGTGTTTGCACTCTAGCGGTCGCATTTTTTGTCCGATTTACTTCAAATTTGGTAGGGATGTTCCTTTCTGTAATCAGTTGGACAAGTTCGTTGGGCAAAACAATTGAAAAACTCTAAACCCCTTTTTTGGGGATTAATCTTTCAAATTTCGGGTTTTGGGGCCCAAAAAGGGTCATAAAAGCCCCAGATGTAAAATCAATGCATGTAAAAAGATGGGAATTAGTAGGGCGAAAGTTTTAAGCCCTCTCTCGTCATTCTAGCATAAATATTTACCGAGTTATTAAAGAAAATGTGTATCGACTAAACACAGTACGTTGTCTTATGGGGGTTTTACGCTAGAAAAGCTTGTTATTCCTTTGTTAGAGTACTTTTATCATCCTCAGCAACCTCATGCCTACTTTCAAGCCTGTCTGGACCTTCTCCTAACCTTATAATGCGCAAAATTGTATTCCCAGCTTTGCAAGTACAGTAAATGAAACCAGGATTATCAGAACAGCCAAAAAATCAATGTTTTCAGATTTCAATAAAAATTGGGCAAATGTATGTTTTTACACTTATTTTGAGTTTTACAAGTTTTTATGTGGAAATTCACTTCCCTCACGTCAGCGTGCTGCGTGCGAACTCGTTTATATTTGGGAAACGCTCACAAATCGGATTTCTAGAATATTTCCATAACAGCCGAAAGAACATGACATCAAACTAACCACGACTTGGTATAATCACAGTCTAATATAACATAACTAAATCGGAATAATTTTTAATTTACGAATATCAGTTGTTGGTTAAAATCCTGATTCCAGTATTTCCTAACGAATATAATGAGTAATTAAATGTATTTGAATAGTGTTCAAAAGTAAAACACTGGTCAATCATCTTACTTTACCGACCGCATTAACCTGCGTAGTTCCTATTCCGTCCACGGCGCAGCACTGTCCTAACAAATAAAAAGTGCTACGCTATTTTGCATTGCGTTCCGGGTCTATACTGTAGTTAGTCTATGTTTTTTGTCATCCCGTCATTTTTAACACAGTATTATCACAGATGAAACAAATATTTGTTTCATCTGTGGTATTATTGATTATAAAATGTAACCTTCACTCAATGTTAAGATATCTTCTTTCATGTTTACAAGCATCTTCACTTATCACCAAAACAAAACAAAAGTCTAGGGATAGCCTTCAGTTCACAACAGATTGGCAGGTCATTCGGTTAGTCACTCTCTATCGAATGAAATACATCGACTGTTGAAATACATCGACTGTTATACCTGCAGCTGATTATTTAGGCTGGACAGAGACAGAGTCTGCACTGCAGTCTCATCTCATCACTTCAACATATATACGGTTACAATTGTGATATTTTACTATTATGATAGTATTTTATCTAAAAGTTTATTACGAGTAATTTGGAGGGAAGCATCCCTAAAAGAAATATTTGTAAACTTTGTCTACCATTTAAAGTAACAGTTACTGAAAACAAAGATAAGGACAAGAAACAAGTTACTTAACCTTGGGTTAGGAACACACCCTAGCCCATCCTGTCCCTACCCTGGCTCATAACCTAAATTGACCTGTCATTTCTCTTCCTTTGGCATCGCTCTCCCCCCTTATTTTTCTTTCTGACACTGAGACTTCTTGATCCGAAATTAAATCTGACAGTGTGATGCATTTTAGATTTAAGAGTTAGTTAGATTTTATAACTTAAGTTATTTTTCTACAAAGCATAATCCTAATTCCTAATAATTATTAACATGAAATTACACATCTTTAATAAGTAGTTAAAATGAAATAATAATTAGCTGAAAAGTATCCTGCAGCAATCGAAAAAGTCTAGCAATCACAAGTGATAAGGTATTAAGTTAGGCCTAAGCCTAAAATGTCAAGGAGAGTTAACTGGAGAGGTAAGTAAGGAGTGATGTGAAATAAAAGGTGACCAGATCATATTAACTGTCGTAGGCCTAGTCACACCAAACAAACTCGGCCTACTGCGAAGGTTAAGTTGAGCCATTTAGTAACCAAATTCACGATTACTATTAGAATTACTAATGTACCTATTGGTAAATAAGTAGGCATAACATTCTTGTAGGCCTGTACAAAAGGGCAACCACAATATGGTCTACTTACATTGCAAATACTAGCATTTAATTTGCTGTTCAAGAACAGACAATCAACCGCAACCGAGGCTAATTTCATAAAGGAATATTTGCTCAATGACTGCAAACAAATAAGTTAACTATCGTTTCTATTGAGCATTATGCACAAGTATTGGCGTTGTAATAGGTTGCATGCTTGCTTGCTATTACCAGTATACAGTAGGATTTTAAAAACATAAGATGTTAATATTGGACTTTTAGACAGGTCTAATACAAATACATCCGATAGTACCATGGGGTAGGCTATATTGTTTATAAATTACCTACGATAAAATTAGAAATTTCGAAAAGGTGCTGAAATTAATTAGACACATTGATATTTCTGAGCAAAAACGTCCACTTTGGGGTGCTACGAACAAAGGTTATTTTATTTATCAAAATGGTTTAAATAAACCTAGCTAGAGTTAACTTGTAAAATCTAAGGTACTTTGGTATTATACGGATGCCACCCTTATACAGCGCGCTGCGGCAGTTATGTTAGGATGGGTTATCATAAAAATGATAGTAGGACTTTCCTTGTTTTGTTACGAATCGAATGATACCTGATGAGTCATACTTCAGGCCGCCAAACCCCCTCCAAATAGGCCAAGGTCAGGTCGTTGACCGGAGCGCGCGCATCACCTGTCACCGCCTGTATCTGGGCCAGTGTCATGAGTGATTTATTGCCGTCCACTACGTTACATTTTTTTTTCATAATGAGTGACGTTCTTTTGGTGTGATTTTTATCTCGAAATGAAGAGGAAAACGTACGTATTTTTATGATAACCCATCCTAACATAACTGCCGCAGTGCGCTGTATATTTGGCGGAGTACATGTGGCGATCGGGTGTGGCTGCTAGCGGCGGCGACGCATTCAACACGATCCTAGCGGACATCGCTGTCTTTTGGGAGACACAACACAAAGACCGCTCATCAGAATGATGTAAAATTTGTACAGTAAGTCAATAAAAGTACGTTTTTTCGAATGATGTAGTTATCCTTTGTATCCGGTAAAAATTAACCTCCAAAAATAGTGGCATCCGTATAATACCAAAGTACCAAATCTAACAAGGATAGAATTTTTTAGTCCATGATTTGGAAGTTATTTATTTAAGTTACTAACGGTAATTCCGAATTACATATGGACAATTATACTGAAGAAAGATCTAATGGCCTATCCCTAAACTGGCAGGTAGAGTTGGCCGGTGAGGAATGTTTTTGTTAGCACATTAATTAATTGGTATCACTTGATGCGTTTTATCACAGACAAGAGATAACCTACAATTATTAATACAGCAGAACAGTGCCTCTTTTCTTTCCCGTCTTATAGACTAAGACTAAACTGTGTTTGTGTGTGTGTGTACCAAAGGTGTACATATCCATGTAGACGTCGCTAATCGACTTGTCGACTACGACCGTCACATCGATAGTTCATAATACGATAGTCGATAGTTACCGAATGACCTGCCAATCTGTTGTGAACTGAAGGCTATCCCAAGTCTAGAGGTGAGCACTTTTTGGCCTACAAAATTTAGAGGTTGTTTGGTCGATATCGAACAGACGATACCGCAACGTTTCATCAACCGATTGTTCGTTCATTCTACTGGATGATTTGAGATTGCCAACTGCCGAGAAGTTAAACTTGGAAATGGAAACCACTGTGGAAGTTCTAAGCTGACTCGATCAGGGCCTGTTGAAGAATAAGTTTGGTCATTAGACAATTTGAAATTGAAATACCTTACATCCACTTAATATGGCAAAAGATAAACCCAATTTAAATAGACTTTGTAATGATTAGTTAATTAAGTAATGTATACAAGGTCTTAAACAGATAAGATGCCTTTAAATTTACAAATTGGTTGCAATCATAAATACAAAGACCCCGAGGTAGGGTTAAGATAATTAATCGTTTTCTCTAAGTTACTTGTGATAAGAGAAAAATTGTTCATAAATTAAACTAGTATAAAATAAAACCCATTCCTTGCCCAAGGCTTAAATATAGCTAAGGACTTGAAAGGCTCAGTTATTATGAGTTATATTAACTTTCCATATCCATAATTTAAAGTACCTATAAACTCTTAAACTCCTATAAACCTATAAACTCCTATAAAATCTTCGAACGTTTCAGCTTCATAAAATCTACTAGCGCTACTCATTTTGTATTCCAACAACCACCATTTTCCTTCCAACATCGAAAACATCTATCTACTATCGTAATCAACATTCAATTGATAAAACAACCGGTTGGTAAAATTGTTCGATATCGACCAAACAACCTCTAAATTTTGTAGGCGAAAAAGTGCTCACCAAGTCTAGAAGGCAGGACGGCAGGAGTTGAAAATTGAAGTTTAGTTTCAGGGTTGCCAAAGCGTGGGTAATTACCCACTTGGTGGGTAATTCTAAGGGCCGTGGGTAAAATGGTGGGTAATTGCTGAAAGTGGGTAATTTTACCCTAACGACCTGATCAAGTTTTATTTAAAAAACTTTTGTTTTATTTGGCTTTTTTGGGTCCTGCCAACGATCTGAACATTTATTTTTATTTTGGTGATATACCCCTACTACAATAAACTACAAGTTAATATTGTTGGACGTTCGGTTGTATTTTTTATAGCTATGTTTAATGCTATCTTTTAAGGCAGTCCGACACTTCTCGTAAACAGGCCTAAACATTCTGAGTTCAGCAGAATGCTCGGGCGTGTTCGCTAAAAGTTTGGGACCGACTTTACTTTATGGACATGAAACTTCGTTTCGGTTGAATTTGCCCATTGCTAAAATTTCCATAGTAATCCCTAGGCCTACTAATATTTAATTGATTTCTAAATTGATACTCAGCCTTAAAAATTAATTAATAATAACACTTTAGTTTTAGTTTGCTTGACCTAAATTAATTGTTGTTGATAATATTATTATTATTAGTTTAATAATTGTGCAAATTTCAATATAAAAGTGCTAAATTTCCGTATTTGTAGTTAAACCAAGTGGTAATTTTTGGTAATGGTGTGTAATTTTTTCATGGACGGTGGGTAATGGTGGGTAATTTGTTCTGGGGTAGTGGGTAAAAGACCCAAACCGGATTGGCAACACTGTTTAGTTTAGTTAGTTTCAGATTAACTTGAATATGCCAAGAGTTGGTGATGACAGTTTTACACTCTCACAATACCTTTATCCTTCGTATATCATAGTTTACGCGTTGTTTTTCGTTTATCAAGACAATTGATCATTTATTTTGTAAACTCTGATATTTTCTGTGTCAATTGCATTTCTATTTAAGTTTTTGCGATAATGTGTGAAAAAAGTGACTCGTTTGTTGACGATAATATTGAATCAGTGGGATTAACATGCGCGAAAGAGAGATTTGCTGAATTTGAAGAAATTATTGAAATGATAAATAACATTTCTAAAATTTGTGGGCCTGAAGCGACTATTCGGGATTCAGAGAGAGCCTATGAGAAGTTTCAAGTTATTTTTAGCCAGTATAATGAACAACCACATTTACTTGATCCCTATTTGGATGATATACTCTCAAGTATTGTTTCAATTGTGCGCCAGCAAGGTTCCATGGAATTAAAACATAAAGCTTTCAAGTATTTATTCCTAGTTATTAATGTAAGAGGGTACAAAGTAGTGGTTCGATGCCTGCCACATGAGGTTGCCGATCTTGAGCCTACATTGCAACTGTTAGAGGAGCAAGACCCAAATGACACTTCAACATGGGAAACAAGGTATTGTTTGCTTTTGTGGCTCTCAATCATTGTTATGATCCCATTCCACATGGCTCGCCTTGACAGTGGAGCACAGAGCAAAACAGTTATGGATAGAGTAGTGGATATATGCCAAAAGTATCTAATGTGCGGGGATAAATGCCGTGAGGGTGCTGCGTTTCTTTCAGCTCGCTTTTTAACACGCTCAGATGTCAAAGAGATTCATCTTGCAAGTTTTCTCAAATGGATAACTGAAAAGATATCTGATGAAGTGGCTGAGAGTTTGTCTTGGAAAAGATTTGGGCCACTGGCATGCATGGCAGCAATACTGAAACATGGAAAGCGTGAAGACATGTTGCTACATTCTCCCCAATTGTTGAAGTGTGTCATGGAAGCTAAATGCCTTGATGATTACTACCCTCTTTCAAGTAAGTTTTCTATGAAAATAGTGGCTAGGATTGGCCTAACACTGTTAAAACCTAGAGTGGCGTCTTGGCGTTATAGTAGGGGCAGCCGCTCCTTATCAAGCAACCTTACCAAAACAGATACTATAGTCAATGGTCAGGTCAATAACACCAACATCTCCTTAGGCTTGGGGAACGGGGATGAACAAGAAGAAGATGACGACTTGGAGATTCCTTCAGAAATTGAGGATATAATTGAATATCTGATCCAAGGCCTAAAAAATGAGAACAATACTACTAGATGGTCAGCAGCTAAAGGTGTTGGTCGTGTGATGTCTCGTCTGAGCAAACAATGTGGAGATGATGTTGTGTGTTCCATCTTGGAAGTTCTCAATCCAAGAAATTCAGATGGGGCTTGGCAGGGCGGTTGTCTTGCCCTGGCTGAATTGGCCAGGAGAGGGCTTCTTTTGCCCGCTCGTTTAGATGATGTTGTACCTTTGGTTGCCAAAGCTTTGACTTATGAAGAACCTCGTGGCTACAATTCTGTCGGAGCCAATGTTCGTGATGCAGCATGTTATGTTTGCTGGGCCTTTGCTCGAGCTTATCACCCTAGTGTCATTCAGCCCTATTCAACACAAATTGCAGAGGCATTACTAATCGCTACATGCTTTGATAGAGAAATAAATTGTAGGCGTGCTGCAGCAGCAGCATTTCAGGAGAATGTTGGTAGACTTGGAAATTTTCCTCATGGCATTGATATTTTGACAACTGCTGATTATTTTTCTGTGGGGGTTCGCAGTAACGCTTACTTGAAAATCAGTGTGTATATTGCTCAGTATGAAGAATATACGGAAGGATTCATCAACCATTTGTTAGAGCGCAAGGTGGACAATTGGGATCCTGTCATTCGTGGCTTAGCAGCCAAGGCTTTATTTAATCTAACACCATGTGCTCCTCAGTATATTTTGACCTACGGATTCCAGTCGTTGCTTTCGCTGATCAGGTCCATCGATCTCAATGCCAGACATGGTGCCATTCTTGCTCTTGGAGAAGTAGTCTATGCTCTATCCCTCCTTAGTATTTCTTTAGACGTATCTCAGTTGAGTGAAGTTGAAAATCTTATTTCTCGTTTGAAAGAAAGACAAGTAATGAGGGGACAAAGTGGTGAACTAACTAAGATTGCTTGCTGCTCATTTATTGAAAATTGTTCTCGTGCCAAATTGCCTTTTAATGGCAAACCTGTTATAGCTGAATGGCAAGAGCTTTTAGATGAATGTCTGTGTCATGATAGTGCAGATATGAGGCAAACAGCAGCTGCAGCTCTAGCTCATCTTTGTACTCAGTACTATTCAATTGATTCCATTGATATTCGCAGTGATATAATCAACAAATATACATCAACATTACAGTCTGGTAACAAGATTGCTAGGATGGGATGCACCCTTGCACTCGGTTCGCTACCTCCATTCATGCTTCATGGTTTCCTCCCAACCGTGGTACGAAGTCTAGTAAAGTGTTCCAAGATAACACCAGACTCAGTTAAATGGGCAGAGTCTCGTGCTGCTGCTTTACGAGCTCTGTCTTCAATCTGTCTCAATGTGCACTTGAGTAAGGCAGACAGTGATGGGAGCTGTTACAGCCTGATTGTGGATATATTAGAAGCACTCCTCAATGGAATGAAGGACTACACCAGTGAAAGCAGAGGAGATGTGGGTGCTTGGGTGAGAGAGGCAGCCATGCTAGGTCTTAGAGACGTTATTATATTGGCAACAGATGAGGCAAGTGAATTATTGGCTCCCGATTTGGTCGTTCAGGCTTTTGTTGAGATATCCCAGCAAGCTGTTGAAAAGATTGATCGCACTCGTGGTTACGCTGGGAGAATATTTTCCAGTCTGCTGCACAAAGAAGGTAAACCAGTGCCTCATATTCCTGCTGAAGCAAAACTCAGAGAAATATTCCCTGCAGAACGTTGTGATTCAATCAACTGGATTGCAGCATGTGATACATTTCCTCTTTTTATTCAACTTTTGTCTTTACCTCATTTCACTAGAGCTATCATGCTTGGTCTAACTGGAAGCGTCGGAGGACTTACTGAGAGCTTGGTTAAATATTCTAGTCAAGCATTTTTTGATCATTTGCATCAACAGGAGTTTAGTGAGCTGGTGCGATTATGTGATGTGGTGGCAAGCCTGTTTGAACAGTACCAACATGATGACAGGATCACAATTCCTCTTCTGACTTTCCTCGAGCGACTACTCACCTCAAACTCGATTGCACCTGTACTCACCAATCCGCAGATTACATTTGCCAATAGACTCCTTCGTTGTGGCAAGACTGAAATTGCCAAGACTGTTAATAGCAAGAAACTCACTGCTAGCGTGGATTTCTTTTGTCAGCTTATTCAAGTGCCTGGAGAAGTGTCTCGCCGTGCATTGGTTCAACTCAGCATTCTCCTCTGTCATAGATTTTTATGGCTCAGAAGAGTAACAGCTACCAAAATGTATGAAGCTTTGATTGTGTACAGTGAGGAGTGTGGAGTCGACCAGACATCTCTAGACCAAGTCATGGCGATATTGAGCGACACTGAGTGGGACAACCTGAGCACCGAGTTAGCTAGGGCTCAAAGAAACATTCTATGTCACTTCCTCAATATACCGATGCCTAAAGCGGGGTCTCTTCCAAGCAAATAACTGGGATTGTTAGATTTGTTAACACTACATCGAAAGTTAGCTTTAATTTTTTTTATTTACTAAATCACATTCCTATACCTAAAGTGGTTTTGTTTAACGCCTGTACTTTGATATTTTTACTATGTTAATGTTTCTGAATTAATTTCTATAATCATCTCATAATTTATTTTGTTTTTGATATAACAAGACTGCATGATTAATTTTTTTTATTTTTTACTATTGTACTGTGCACAAATTATTAGTACTTTTATATTGGTAACTGTTTCTTGGAATTAACATAGCCTATAATATGTAAAGATAATAAATAATAATTGAAATATATAACATAGCCTATGTTTTTAGTAACCTATTATTGTCGGATTAATTTTTGACTTACAACAGCAGTCCTATTTTATAGTTTTCTTAAATATAACATAGCCTATGTTTTTAGTAACCTATTATTGTTGGATTAATTTTTTTCTTACAACAGCAGTCCTATTTTCTAGTTTTCTTAAAGAATCTATTTCAGATGTGAAAATCCAGTCAGAAGTCAATTTGACCAATTGACACAACTAAGCTAGGTACTGTATCTATTCGAGGTTGTTTGTAATACAAATTTGTTTCCATTTTCATTTAAATTTCATAACTAGGCCTATATCAAATATATGTAAGTTGTCATAGATATGAAAATCTTTGATATGAATATATTAAGTTTTGTCAATTGAAGTTAGATTCTTAAATACAAATTAATTTTTGGAATAAAAAAATATCATGATGAATAAAACTAAGTAATAAGTAGGTACCTATTATAAATAAATAAAAACAATATTAAGGCTAAAATGAATAGCCAATACTACTGTTCAGCTAATATTTTGTTTAATGAAATAGGCTATGTTTATTTGAAACATTTTGAAATTAGTTGAGCATAAGTTGAACAAATTCACCAATTTTAAAACAGTAATGATGTACAAAATATCTACAACTGGAGCTAAATATTTGGTGAAGGGGGGGGGTTGTGTAACTAGTAAAATTGGAGGGAAGAGAAGACAGGAGATTCACCTAAATGGGTGAGGGATAGACCCGTAAGATAGTGTATATGTTGTATACTTGAAGTATTTGCTTAGTGAAATCAAACATAACGGCCCCAGTTTACTGGATTTAGTGATGCAAATGTTATTTCTTAAATCTTTACTGGCCTAAAAAAAGCAGCCTGCGACATTTTGATTTAGCTTTTCCTGAATAGATCAACTCATTTCTTTGTCTCTATATAAAACATCTAGCCTATTTTGCCTTGATTGATTGTTATTTGTTAATACATACTCTTCCTTATAGGCCTAGTCACCTTCTTGGTTTTTAAAAGGTGTTTATGAGTAGTTTTGGAAAAACAAACAATTTTTAAACCTACTATGGTTTCTTTTTGAATAAAGTAGAATGATTGTATGGTGTAGGTATCCACGCAAGAGAATGGGTGACCCCGGCTGCTGCCTTGTACCTCATTCACCAAGTGCTCGACAGTCTCAACACCGAAGGCTCTAACTCCACATTCTATGGCCTCAACTACTACATTCTGGCTGTCGTCAACCCAGATGGGTACTCACCATTTTTGACAAAACATATTTCAAGTTAAAACATCAAAAACTGTCAACACAATATTTTTATTTACAACTTGCTGAAAATTGGTATATCATGTGGTATCTAAAATATCCGATATGCTGTGGTACGAGTTTTGGATCATCACAATTTTTAGCGAATTTCCCCTATAGCGAAGAAGCTATTACCGTAGGTGGCATGGTAAGACTTAAGCCCGAGACAATAATAACTTTTTGTTTTGAGGTCCCCAGATGCCAAAAACGTTTCGTTCAAATTGTGTATATATATGTGTCCGTATGCAGGATAACTCGTAAAAAAGGGTCCGATCTTGATGAAACTTGCTACAGACGTGTAAAGTAGCATTTATTTGAACGAGTTCAAAATCCAGACAGATCGGACCATCCAAAGGGGGGGGGGTTTGTACCCCAAAAACTTTTTTTGGGTTTCTAACAATTAATTTTTATTGAAATCAAATTTTACTTTTTACTATTGAATTCAGCTTAAAAAACAAATAATTTGGTATTTTGATCATTGTTATAAATCAATTGGTTACTGAGATATTGAAAGTGCTAAACACAGTACGTTGTCTAAGGTTATTCTTATGGAGAAAAAGAACATTTTTATATCTCGCTTATTTCTGATTATAAACTGACAAAATTTGGTATATGGCTTCATCTGGTTGTGGTTTATTGTTGTTTGCACAAAAAGAATTTTTCGCCTATGGTTCGCGTAGCAGCAAACCTAGGTACTCAGTCACCATGTTTTTCTTATGGAAAATGTTATATATCGCTTATTTATGAATGCATATGGATGAAACTTGGTATGTGCTTTCACTTAGATGAGTTCCATCGATATTTGCATAACAACCCATTATTTTGTGTTCCTTGTTGCAGCAAACCTGCATACTCATCCCCCATGTTATTCTTATGGAGAATAATTAATATTTTAAATAACACTTATTTGTGGATATATGTCTTATGAATCCTGTTAAGTGGCTTAATGTGTTATGTATTAATTGTAAATTTTCTGAGTACGCAGGTTTGCTGCGTCGGGGGTATTTTTACAAAATTATCTTCAACACTGAACCTGAATACTTAAAAAATCTACAAGTTGACAGTGGCCTAAATGGGTCGTGAATGAGCCGGATCTGCTAGTAAACATAGCAATTTACTAGATAATTTTGACACCATCTGCTACACCAACTGTTAAGTTAAGGATAAGTGTCAAGACTTTACAGATTGATAACAAAATTAAAATTATTCACAAATAGGTCATGGTTCACTCCGAGAAGTACTTTTAAAGAGCTAGAAAACCTGAAATGTAAAAGTTTTTCTAAATTGAATGACCAGTTTTGATCAATAGGTACAGTTAGTAGAATTTTTAGTTAAGCGGACAGTCTCGCAGGTAGTCCCCTCTGTCCTAATCCTCTGTTAACAAAAGAACCGTGGCACACTCGGAGCGCGGCCAACCGGTGAGGCGGCGGAAGGCACCCTCACTGTCTGGCAATTCTTAGAATTACGCCCTCTGCCTAAAGAAGTTAACAATTGAACCATTGCACTCTCCTTATCAAATGACGGCTCATTTGTTTCATTATGATTAGACAAATTTGGTAAAACTTTAATCACAATTCTGCGATGTTCCATAGTCAATATAAATACATGACGAAACAAATGAGCTGTCATTTGTTAATGAGAGTGTAGTGGTTCAATTATTAGCTTCTTTAGTCTGAGGGCAAAATTCTAGGAATCGCTTGGCAGGGAGAGTGTCTTCCGCCGCCTATGAGCTGTCATTTGTTAATGAGAGTGTAATGGTTCAATTATTAGCTTCTTTAGTCTGAGGGCGAAATTCTAGGAATCGCTTGGCAGGGAGGGTGTCTTCCGCCGCCTAACGGGTTGGACGCGCTCCGAGCGCGCTACAATGGGATTGTTTAGTAAACAGAGGATTAGGATGGAGGGGGCTACCTGCGAGACTGTCCGTTTAACTAAAAATTCGACTATATATGTTGCACGAGTAAAACCAGGTCTTCCATGAGCCCAATTTTAAAATTAACAGTTTTAGTCTAATGGGCAGCCTGGTTTTTAACTTGAGCAACGTATTGTAGTTCATAGTGATTTAGGCCCCCAACAAAATGAGTATGGAAAAAAAGGGGCAGAAGTTTAGGCCTGGCTTTTGCTTAAATCATTTAATTTAAAAAATTAAAAAACGACTTATTGTACATTTGCTTTCTAGAGTAACCTGCTGTAAATTTTATCCAACAATTTTACCAGTGGTAAGACACTATTTTTAAAACTCAAAAATGTTAATGATTTTATCCGTTATTTTTGCTTCACACATGTAGACCTCGTGCGGATCTTCGTGAAGCCTGGGTGTTATAATCGCTTGTGAGAATCATCTGTTACGTGCCAAACCAAAAACATTGCAAACGTGAAGTAATTGTTAAGCAGAGATCGTATATAGGTTAAGTCTGTTCCACACATCTCGCGACCAGGCCTAAACATTCGACCGAACATCCTCCCGAATGTTCACTACCAGGACACAATGGCCCAACAAAAGCGAACGCGATAGTTTACTGAGTGTGCTCGTGTATGTTTGGGATAGTTCACCTCGCCATGATTCGTGTTTGCCTGTGCTCTGTTTTTGTCAGGTTTTTGGCACGAATCAAAGGTGACGAGCGGAAGCGAATGGGCGAGCATGGTATTGCATGGTATCGGACGAGCGTTCAATAAATAATGAACTGACTATCAAACCTGAAGTTATTTTGCTTCATGTCGATACAAATGATTTATCATATCTAAGAAGTCCTGATGATGTTATGGGTGAAATTCTCAAGTTAATTAGAGAAACAAAGAAGGTGTTTCCAAAATCGACTCTTGTTGTTAACAGTTTGTTACAAAGACAAGACTTACAGCCCTCATTAATTAAAAAAACGAATGCAAACATACGGTGGGCTTGCAATCAACTTAATGCAGTTTACTGCGATGTTAACCGACTAGTGGATGATAGTTGGCTAGGCAGGGGTGGTTTACACTTGAATAGAAAGGGTTCGGCAATCGTTGGTAAAACTATAAATAAAGTATTATCTACGTGTTTACAAATTCAGGAAAACTAAGGATGAGTCCAGATGATGCTATTAATTTAAAATGCATAGACCTCGATAACATTGTTTATGTAGCCCACATGAATGTACAAGGTATATTTAGTCATTGTTATAGTAAAATAGATGAACTTCAAATATTTTTTGAGCATATATCAACAGATATCAAAATAATAATGTTTACTGAACACTGGATTTCAAATGAAGACAAAAATTTACTTAACAAATTTTACAAGTTTAAATTTATCTCAGGATTTTTTAGAGATTATAACAAAAGAGGAGGGTCTTGTATTTTACTCCATGAGAATATATCCAATGATTTTTATGAGAGAACTGATGTTACCTCTCCATCACTTTTAAGTGTATGTGAAATTTCAGCTATCGAAAGTTTAACACTTAATTTAATAACAGTGTGCATTTATAGAACTCCTTATCAAAAAAACTTTGAAGAGTTTATTTCAAAATTAGAAGACATTTTAAGAATAATATTCAAATCTAAAAATAAGTTTAAATCCAAAATAGTATTGGTGGTGATTTTAATATTGATCTTATGAAGAACTCTCCAAACAGTTTTAGATTTATATCTCTGTTAAAAAGTTATAATCTGGATCCAAATATTAATAATCCAACTAGAATATCATCGACATCTAAAACATTTATTGATAATATTTATACAAATTTCTCAACTATAACTTCTTTTACAGCTAAATCTTGACTATCTGATCATGACACTCAATTTATCAGTGTACAGATCAATAATGCTCATCAAGATACTCCAGAACTAAAAAGATTTTTTTCTGACAGTAATATCAAAGAATTTCTGAAGGAATTAGAAAGAGCTGATTGGTCAAATTTATATTCTTTAAATATAAACAATAAATCAAAGTATGAGATTGTAAATGAAAGTTATGAGATCTTCTTACGAATATTTACTGATATTTTTAATCAGACAATCCCTAAGAAACTATTTAAAAATAAAAGGTTAAATCGATATTGGATGACTAATGAAATCAAATTTCTTAGTAAAAGTAAAAGAAAACTTTTCTATATACAAAAACAATCAAACAATCCTTTTGACAAAGAAAAGTACAAACAATGCAAAATGATATTACAAAGTGCTGTGAAGAAAACAAAGATAAGTGCAAATGGAAAATACATTTTAAAATCGAAAAATAAAAGTAAAGCAGGTTGGGGTGTTGTAAAATCAGAGTTGGGACTTAATAACAAATCTGATAACCTAGAAAAATCTAATATAAACAAAGATTTTGCAAATGAACTTAATAGTTTTTTTATGAGTATAACAGATGTATTAAATCTAAAGCCTGAAAGGGAGAAAGCGAAAGAACTGTTTAAAAACTACCCAAACAAGGTTCAAACGTCCGTATATATAAATCCTACCAGTGACAAAGAAATATTAAAAATAGTCAATCAGTTAAAAGGAAAATACACATTTGATGGGACGATATTTCTGTCAACCTCATAAAAAAATTGTATATTTATAATTATACCCCATTTGACTTATATTTTTAATCTCTGTTTATATCATGGAATATTCCCAGAAAAACTAAAATTATCAGTTGTGACACCTATAAAAAAGAAAGATGGTATCAATATCTTTTCTTTGTGATCGCTGTCAGTATGTAGAAATTACCTCCCTTACTAAATATAACAAAATTATTAGGGCATCGTCAGAACTTCGGCCAGTTAAATTTGGAGTTCCTCAAGGGTCCATTTTAGGACCATTACTATTCCTATGCTATCTTAAAGATATTGATAATACTTTATCATATAAGCCAGCATCCAAATCGTGTTTGTATGCGGATGATTCAAACTTGAAGATAACATCTGATACATTGGAAGAAACTACAATGCATTGCCAGGTAGAAATGGAGAGTATTAGTAACTACCTAATGGAACACAATTTATCGTTAAATTTAGATAAGACTAATCTTGTTCAATTTAAAACAAAACAAAACAAAAATTGGCAAGAACCAGTAGTAACGCTTAGTTCCCAAAATATTGAAATTAAATCCAGCACTGATTTCCTTGGGTTACTTATAGATCAGCATTTAGATTGGAATGGCCATGTGAACAAAATCTTCAGCTCTGGACTCTTTGCTCTGAAAAAAATGACTGCCTATTGTAGTATTAATACATTACGAAACATTTATTTTGCGTATATTCACTCCCATATTTCTTTTGGAATTTGCTTATTTGGAGCAACATCAAAATTTAACCTTGACAACATATTAAAAAAACAAAAAAGTGCCATTAGAATAATGCTTAATTTAAAACAGGATGTATCTGCAAAAAAACATTTTATTGGTCTTAAAATATTAACTGTATATGGACAATATATTTTTAATTCCATTTTAACAGCAAAAAGTGAAATACCGGTAACACATCTGGATTACTTCTCCTCAATTCACCAGCATAATACCAGAAATAAAGACAAGATTATTACAAGTCGTCATAAACTGAAATTTTTTGAGAAGAAACCAACATACATGGGACTAAAGTTTTTAGAGTATATTCCCAGGGTAATCAAATTAGAAAATGACAATACCAAATTCAAAAAATTCTTAAAAGAATATCTGATTAGCATAGCTCCCTACTCATTAAATGAATTTTTCCACCTCTCGTAAAACTTGAAAGGTAATGTAGAAGGTTTATGGTACCTCCTAATAACGTTATAGTTTAAAAATGTGATTAAATAACAATTATTTACTTTGCTTTACTTAAAAAATGTAGGTTTGATTTAATTTGTTGCAAATATGTATTAGATGTAAGAAAATACACTTGACACTATTCAATGTATACTCTGTGTACTGCCTATGAATAAAGAATTTTGAATTGAATTGAATTGAATTGAATACATTAGAAAACTTTAGGCCCATTTCAATTCTTCCGTCTTTCTAAAAAATAATTGAAAAAATCATATATGACAGATTTGTATCTTTCCTGGAAAAACACAATTTAATCAATATTGTACAATATGGATTTTGAAGAGACTTGTCAACACTTGATGCCTTAGCTGAGTACATAGTTTTGTTGGTTAAAAATATTGAAGACAGTAAATTTGTGGCATCAATCCAATGTGATCTTTCAAAGGCTTTTGACAGCATCGATCATGAAATCTTGATCGATAAATTAGAAGCACTTGGAGTAAGAGGTGTAGCAGGAGAAATAATGAGTTCATATTTATATAATAGAAAACAAAAGGTTAAAATAAAATTTAAAAATTATGAACAGGAGAATAGTTGGGAAACTGTAAAAATGGGAGTACCTCAAGGGTCAATACTGGGACCTCTATTGTTTATTATTTATGTTTCGGACATTGTATGTAATGCACAATCGAATAAACTAATTCAATTTGCAGATGACACTAGTGTTGTTGTGTCTGGAAGCTCATTTGAAAATTTACAATGCTCGTTAAACCACTCACTTTTAGATCTCAATTACTGGTTTTCGGTAAACGGAATGGTGTTAAACTGTTCTAAGACAAATATTTTAAATTTCCATTTCAAAAAGAAACAACAAGAAAATTCACCTACCTGCAAATTTGATAACCATATAATTAACACGGTTCACGACACTAGAGTCCTAGGCCTCATTATTGACAACAAATTAACATCGACTAATCATATTGAGAAGATTACAAAAAAACTTAATTCCTATTGTTTTTGTTTAAGAGTTTTAGCCCAATGTGTGGACAAACCCACCTTAAAAGTTTCATACTTTTCCTTTTTTCAAAGTATTTTAACTTATTGTCTCCCAATTTGGTTTGCGACATCAATGGAAAATAAAAAAAGATTTTTCGGCTACAAAAACGGGCCATTAGAATAATAAACAATCTGTCATATGACGAATCATGCTTTGAACATTTCAAAGAAGACAAAATATTGACTATATTTGGATTATATGTTGTAGGATTACTAAAATACTACTTAAAAAACAAAAACAAATTTACTAGCAAGCAATGCCACAGCCAATATGACACAAGAAAAAAAGATTATATCCAACATCCAATACATCGAACAACAATATATGAAAAAACTATTTATTATGCAATTGGCAAATTATTAAACAAATTAAAGGAAAATCACAACATTTCAATTAATTCAAGCAGAGACATCAAAAAAGTAAAACTTTATTATTTAGAAAATCCTTTATATGTACTCGATCTTGAATTCAACGAAATACAGAAGACAAAGACAACAAACTGATCTCTATCATTCCTGTTTTTTTGAAATTTTGCACAAATTTTTGTAATGTTATATGCAATAAATTATTATTATTATTATTATGTGATCTTCCCGTCCAACGCTGATCCCCCCCACTCTTCTGCTGGCACCCCCTACTCAGGCTTCACGAAGATCCGCACGAGGTCTAAATTGTTTTGAATTGGAAATGTTTTTGTTTTGTTTTAACTATCAAACAGTTTTCAAATATAAAATTAACCTCGTGGTATAGTGAAACTGTAAATTTAAAATATGGCCGGGCCAGCGAAATGGACCTCAAGTCTTAAAATGCCGACTACACTTTAACCCATTGAGGTAGTAATTTTATTATATTTTCAGTAGCCTATAACGGGAATTGATTGGTGCTTCACTCTAGTAGCAAAATATGTAACTAATGACCGCGGGTGTCTACGGTTCTATCCGCTAGGGGCGCGGACTGACTGAAAAACCTTAATATCGCCGCCAGGCCTTTGGTCGTGTTAGCTGAGTTGGCTACGTCGTGGAAACACCTTGGCCAGTTGGTGATACGATGTTCGTGGGTTCGATTCCCGCACACGACCAAAACTGACCAGTTGTGCAACTCTCAATGAGTTAACCGGTCTGTGGCAACGTTGGTGGGAGGGCCCAAGTAAAACAAACAGTGGCAGGCTTGCTTGGAAGTTGACGGGATCGGTTGATTCTTTGAGACTTACACATGGTCAACACTGATTTTGCTAATTTTTACTTATGTCTACTGTGTGTGTGCCAATGCGACTCTCTAAACTGAAAGAAAACAATATTTTATCCATTTAAATACCAATTTTATACTCCAATTCACAGGTTAATAAAATTACAAGTAAGGAACGAGACCAGCTCGTATGTCTACGCCAATGGGTTAATAAAGCGTATTTTCTGCAGAGTAATTTAAAAAAGCCAGAATATTTAGCACTAACATTTCAACAGACAGACATAAAAACCCTTTCCAATATTTATATTAATGGTGAAAGTTGATTTCTTTAAAATTATTTCTTCAAAATCTAAATTTGTCCACAGGTATAAGAGTTATTAATGTTTAAACCAAACACTGCAACTTTTTCATCCGCCATTTTGATGTCATTATCACAGGGGGTGAGGGACCTCTGGGAGAGTGTCGTCCGGTGGATTTTGATAGCTAATGACAAGACATCGTGAAACATGTTATGCCGGTTGCAAGCTGTAAAACATTTTCGAGCTTCACAGACTCTGTTGTATCAAATTATCTTTAGGGAGGGTTGGGTGCACCTCACAATAGTTCCCCCCCATGTTACGTAACTCAATCGTAGTAGGCTTTAAAACAGCTTAAACCTTTTAAACATAATTTTATTAGAAATTTGGAAGGATTTAAATAAATCATTAAACTTGAAATGCCTTTATTTTAACAAAAATGTTTAATAACTTTTTTAAAGCAAAATGTATACAAACATAGAAGGCTGTTACTAATAACATAAACAAAAAACGTAACAAATTTAATTTATAACTAATATATATTCAAAACAACTTAAAAAACTAAAGATGGGGTGGCACTGCGCAATACTGTATCAAGTCATGATTTTACACTCTATAACAACACAAATTAAAGGTGTAAAACAATACAGAACTTACTCAAAACACGTTATGTATTATATTTAGTTTTACCGTTATTAAAATAATATGACGGAAGTATGTTTTACATAACTTATCTGTAACCTTGATGTAGATATCAATTTGATTATTTTTAATTTTGAAAGATTTATAACATCAAAAGATACTGGAGTGTGCCAGCTTTTACGGTTAATATGTGTGAGTTATGTAACATTGATCCAAACCCCCCTTTCCCCCCTTAAATGTGTTACGTAACGTAATATGTATATGGCCCCTAAACCTTGATTCCAGATGTCAAGTGATTTAAGTACTCTCCACTTTAGCTCTGGTCTAAAAACCTGTTTTTAGACAAAGTCTAGTAAACACTTTACTCCGAAACCTGCCCATATTATTTTTCTTTCCATATTTATGTTTAAAGCTCATATAATTTATATGTTTTCACCTGTTGTAAACATTGTGTTTCAAGCCCACTAGACATAATAATAAACGGCAAAACTCCCACTCAACCCATAACTTAAAATCTACATTATTTGCCAGTTGTCAACTTTATAGCCTTTTTATAATTTAAATATTTTGGACATTTTTATATAATTTTAATGTAAACCCCTATTGAGTGATCCAAGGTCAGTGAATTTGGAGCGAGATAATGACCTCAGGTTTGCGCTGTTGTGTTTAACTCGACAAGGGTCACTCGATAAGGGTTTACATTTAAAAATTTAGGGCACCCGAATTTGTTTTTTGGGAGCAGGAGCAATAGTGACTACCACATCAAAAATTAGTTTTTTATAGCCAGAAATTATATATGAAGTATTATTACTGTTGTTCGTTTCATTTAGGAGTTATTAAACCGGTCCAGGACTTTTGGTACAGTCTGTATGCTATATATTTATTTGAGAAGATTCTAATTGGGGGAAGTTTGTACAGTATTATATTTTCTGATACAGTATTGTTGATTTGATATACATTTTGATTAGGAATGACCTCGTCTTTATACTATATAAGGTCGATCTTAGAAAATAACATTGATTAATTACACAAGTAGGCACCTAGATCCATTTTTGATCTTTGACAACATTTTTGTAAATTTTGCTCAGGATTAGACCGAGATTCCTCAGATTTCAAATTACGAGATGCTTTGATCACTGATGTGCTCTTCAGCTATACGTTAATCCTAAAGATATACTAGATCAGAAGTGAAAAACAGAATAACTGTTTATATTTTCAATTCTTCTAGTACAAAAGCGTCCTGCACAAATATATTTTGTGCATGTAAGGGTACACAGCAGTGGCAGGGACATTTTCCACCACTCTGCCATATGGACTCCCCCTTTTTCTTTATTACTTATTTTACACAGTTTGATATCTTTCTCACTAATAAAGTTTTCTGAAAAAGTAATTTTTCAAGAAGCCCAACTATACAGAACCTTGCTACTATATACCGGTTGTTAGAATTTTCAAGAACAATTTTAATGGTGAAAAATACAAAATCTTCCATTTATGGTTACCTAGTGTGAAAGAGTAAAGTTATGGTGAGTGTGTAAAGTTTTGGTTTTGTCCTAGTAAACTTCGACGTGCACACCATTAGTTGCTCTAGATAGATCAAGACAATTTTCCACCTCTCGCAAGGTATTCGCCAACATTGCAGGTGTGACTGACGCAACTGCTCCGATGATCCTTTGTCGCAAATGGTCAATATTACGGATATTTTCAGCATATACCACATTCTTTACATGTCCCCAAAAGAAAAGTCTAGTGGGGTTAATTCTGGGCTTTGAGGTGACTAGGACAAAAAATCATCGGAGTAGTTGGATCAGTCACACGTTTAATTTTGGCAAATACCTGGAAAGAAGTGGAAAATCGTATTGATTTGTGTAGAGCATCTAATGGTGCGCTCGTCGAAATTTACTAGAACAAAACCAAAACTTCAAATCATCTTTATTTTAAAAAAATACATGCACACTTGTACGATAATAAATAACGTCAAGACTTAGCCTATCTATTTCAAATACAAACATAAATATTATAACTGCTTTTCAGAGTCGAAAATTCAAAACCAGAATTCAAAAATACAATAAGTTGGTCCCATTAAAAGATAATCAGTTAAAGTAATATAATGAATTCAATTGAATATAATGACTTCTCTATTCAAAATCTTTTTAATTTGGTTTTAAACAATTTAGTATTATTTTAATCCTTTAAGCTTGAAGGCAATTTTCTAAAAAATAAATATCCTGCATAAGTTATTCTCTTCCACACTGTGTATTCATAAACGTAAGATTTTATATATTTCACCATTAAAATTGTTCTCGATAATAGGGGGTTCTTTTTCAAACACCCGGTACAGTAAAAATTCAGTAGCACAATTTCCTTAATAATACATACATTCTCTGATTTTTTCAAGTTGAAGCCTGAGATGAATGTAAACCAGTGGCCCCTCTGAGATGAATGTAAATAAGTGCATTCATTCTCTGATTGGGCCTAAAGCTGGGTTTTCCTAGGTGTGGGATTTTTCGGCAGCGGAGAGCAGAGAATGCTGGCCTCTCCTCTTCATGTAGTCAAATGGCGCTGTTTTCCTAGACAGCAGAATTGTTCCGCGCCGTGCCACGGATTAACGGTCCGCTCCTGGAGCAGAGGAGTCAGCTCTCCGCCGCGGAAAAGTGTTGAGGTTATACTGGTGTCCTGTGATTTTGTGTTGACAGAATGAGTTCAGATAAATTTAGGGCATTTGATGTCCCAGGACTACCTTAAGACTGGTCTTTACCAGTTTTGAGGCTGACATTGGGTACAGCAAATGAAATTTTCATTACATAGGGTAAGTCTTTTGGCTGTCCATTATGACAAACTTCCCTTTCACCCTTTGGTCCCTCCATTTGCAGCGGCTAGGGATAGAATCTCCGGGTTTGGTCCCCACCTGCCAACCTGAGAATGAATGGTCCCTGGCTGTTGTACATGGATACCCTGTCAGTTGAGTTGACCAGTTGGAGGGTAAAATGAGGGTCCCCTGTTTGAGAGCCTCATCCCAGCTGTCACAGGGGCACGGGATTTGGCCCTCTGAAGGGTCTATTTGGCTGCTATCCCTTCCCACCCTTTCCTTTCCTGCTATATCCTATCTTTCCGGTAACCTGCGCAATATTCCCGCTTGTGGAAGATGTGACTAGCAACTATGCTGGGGTTTCCTAATCCGCAACAATGATGATGATAGGGCGTTTGATGATACGGGATGTAATAAAAGACGTCTTACAACACTTAAGATATATTTACACTTATACTGATTCACATACAGACGGTAAACATATATAAAAGATGGTACTAGGCTATCGATTTCGACCAGTCACACCAGTCATCATCAGGCCAATGAGAGAACTGACAGAATCAAAATGGCGTCCTTCCTATTGGCTACCGGAAGTTCCGGATACAGGTTCCTAAATGTGCCACCAGAGTCGAAGTTAACTTGTTCGTTAATCAATTTATCTCTATTTTTACATTTGTCTTTAAATATAAACAATTCTTCCCATGCATTCATTTCATTTCCTTTTTTACAAATCTTGAGGATGCTGAGGTTTTCTTCTATTTCCCCTATGGTGTGGCCATTTTCTAAAAGATGTTTCGCTACATTTGATCTTTCTGGTTTTCTGTTCTTCCAAGCTGATATATATGGTTCTTAAATCTTTTAATACAATTAACAGTTTGACCAATATAAAAGTGATCACAGTTGTTACAATTAATTTTATAAACGCGGGGCATGTCGAATTTGTTACAATCTTCTATCTTGGGATTTAGTATTTTGTTCATGGTGTTTTGCGTTCTGTAGGCTATATTAACTCCATATTTCTTGAATCGATTTGCGACCTTTTGTATCTTGGTTCCTGTGAAGCTGAATGTTGCAAAATTACTTGATATTTCTTTTCTTCCGTCTAACGTTGTTATTCTACGCAGTTTTTCCTGGTTCTTTATTTTCCTATGTATTTTCGCTCCAATTTCGTCTATTATTCTCGGGTTGAATCCGTTGGCTCGAGCAACGGATAATAGTTGTTATTTCTCTTCTTCTGTTATCTTCATTTAGAGGAATCTTGTAGGCTCTATATAACATCGATCTAAATGCAGCGGTCTTATGGCTGGTGGGATGAAGAGACTTGTTGTTGATTGTAGTATCCGTCTGCGTAGGCTTCCTGTATATATCAAACACTAGCTCATGATTTCTTCTTGATATCGTGAGATCTAGGAAATTTATCTTGCCGTTCTCTTCATACTCTCTAGTAAATTTTAAGTTTTTATGATGACTGTTAAATAATCTCATGATTTTTTCTGCTTCCTTTTCTTCGGTTTCCTCGAAAATAACCAGTATATCGTCCACATATCTGACATACATTATGATTTCATGTTCTTTCTTCAACTTTTCCAAAATGATCTCCTCATTATGTTGCAAGAATACTTCTGATAATATTGATGAAAGGGGGCTACCCATGGCTAAACCATCAGTTTGTGTATAAAATCTATTGTTAAACCTAAAATAGTTTTGTTTCAATACGATTCTGAGCAATTTTACAAGCTGATTTACATAATCATTATCCAACTTATTACGTATGAGTCTAGCCTTAATTAGTTCAATCGTTTCATTCACAGGAATATTTGTATACAAATTTGAAATATCAAATGAAACTAGCCTGTTATTTTCACTAACATTAATCTCCATAACTTTATCAACAAGATCATAACTATTTTTTACATTGTATTTATATTCAAGCTAATCATTACTAAGTCGACTTGCTATCATTCTTGATACATTGTATGTAGGAGCACATTTGAAGTTTACTAGAGGTCTAATTGGGACGTTCTTCTTATGGATTTTTGGGATTCCCCTCATTACAGGTGCTTTAGAGTTTAAAATGTTTATTTTTAATCTACAATCTTCATTAATAACATTGGTACATTTTTTCACAGCGTCGGTGAGCTCCTTTTGATATTTTTCCGTGGGATCTTTTCGTAATTCCTTAATTCCTTTTATTACATCCCGTAAGTAATAACAACACGTAATATGCTAATAAAAAAGTTGTTTGATGATAGAAACTTGTTGGATAAATACAAGGTCATCCAATTATCTGGAGTGTGACAGGTATAATAACCAACAAAAAATTAAATCATTACAAAAATAAACGTATTTTTAAAATAACATAACATTTGTTATGTACAGTACATAATAATGTACTATTGTTTTAGCCTGAATAATAGGCAGTCGTATTGAGTTTTAAAAGTAAAATCTTAATTGTTTAAACCTGAAAAACAAGTTATAACCCTTTTTTCTGCTCTTTTACATATTATTGCTATACGACAATTGGTTGAGGGGCTATTGAAAATAACAAATACAGTACGTTGTGTGTTGAAAAAGGACTACGTTTAAGAACATATTATTTTATTTTATTGCCCTTGGTGTTATTTCCTCAAGTCACAACCAAAATAAGCTAGGTAATTCCGCAGTTGATCGCCAAAAAAGTCTGTGTCTAGGAAAATAGAATTCCGCTGAGCTGAAACTATGAGTGGACAATCTCCACGCTCCGCTGCCGAAAAGTTACGTGGCTAGGAAAACCCAGCTTTATGATGACCGGTGTGACTGGTTGAAATAGATCGCCTTGTACCATTTTTTTATACCATCTAGTATGTAAGTACAGTGTAAGTGTAAATATATTTTGTCGTGTTGTGAGAAGTAGTTTATTTCACCCTGTTAAATGTAACCAGGGGCAGCCCGTCAGTTTTTCAGTGCCCGTGCAAAGACCAAACTTGCCGCCCCCCACCCTCTCCCCATCAACCAAACCTCCCCCCCCTGTAGCTCTGAGATAAGACTGATACGTTTGCACCTCGCTCCCTCGCTTGTTGTTGCTTTTGCATTGTTTCTGGACTCCAGGTTTCTGTGTGATACTGATTACCTGAAATGACAAGCTATGGAACTCATTCAGCTCAGAGACTTGTGTAATTCAAAATCTTGATTATATTATATTATCGCCCAGGAAGTGCTGAGTTTCAACAGATTTTGTTTGGTTTCTTCTTTTATTTCCGATATTCCGCTGTTCTATAACTTTTTTGACAGTATAAACATACACGCAACTCAAAACCTCAAATAACTAAAAAAAATCTAAATATTTAAAAACAACAAATGCGCACACGTGTACACATCACGCAGAATATCTTGAGCTGTGGCTTACTCCACTGCCGGAGTGACTGAGAAAACCAGTTGAGCTACTGGACATGGAATACTGACAACCAGTTATTTTGTTTACATAACAACAATATTACGATTAAATGACTGAATAGATGATAGAATCAACAGATGACAGATTTAGACCGATGCTTAAATCTCGCTCTACTCCAACTGTTAGGACTGAAAACAGTTCCCACAGCTCCAAGATATTCTGCGTCAAGTGTAGTCAACGATACACTGCATATCAACAAACAATGATGTGTTTCTTTAAGAAAAATAATAATGAAAACAAACCTCATAACTCAGAAGGAAGGGAGGGGAACATACTGATAACAAGTACATACTGAAGTAGCCTACCTGTTCTGAGCGTGGGAAAGATTTCGTCCGGGGGACCAAAACAATCATCAAAACCGACCAAGATTCTGACCGATCCGGAAACCTATGAGGCTGAAGTTTGCAATGAAAACAGCAAAGTTTGTTGTTAAAAGTTATTTTTGTTTTTCAGAGAATTAATGTTTTCTGAACATAATTTCTGTTTATTGTTTCTCATGTATAACACGTTTTTCAGTTATACAGAGTCTATATTCAAGTATTTAATCTTTAAAGTTTTGTGTAGCTATAAAGCTTTTTTTTTAAATTGTCTCGATTCTCTGATATATTGAATCTTATCTTCTAAAATTGTTTGGATCACTTAAGTTTAATACCGGTGTGACTCTAAAAACTCCATTTGGGTGTAAACATGTTATTTTGTTAGTAAAAAACTGTGATATACTGTCGCAACTCATTCAAAGTACTGCCACTTTGGAAGAAATACAGATGATTAGTTGATTAACCACGACGAACGCAAATAATCTGTAATGTCAAAAAGCATTTTTAATTCTTAACATTTCCCACTCCATCTCCAATGCTCCAAAATGACTCAGTTAACAACAAATAAGAACTTGATTGAAATGGTACTAAACAGACGGAAGGAAAAACTATATTTTTCAAAGTGAGCTAAAGGAGTGGACCTTACAAGTAACGATGGAAGGGGGCACCAAAATCTGAGGGAACACATCATATTTTCCCCCGTATTACTTATAATAGCAATATAAAACTTGAATCAGTGTAACTTCAACTATAGATGAAATTCCAATTTAATACTCCAATCTCCAAACCATCTTTTCTCATCTAGGAAATTGTTAAAAATAATCGAAGAGGGCGGATTAAAACAATTAGTTGCATCGTGTAACTGGATATTTGAATATTGCAATTTTCTTGCATCGTATTGTGAGTTTTAATCACACTCTTAACACCAATCGGAATGCAATGAAGTTGTCACAAAACGGTAGAGGTAAAAACAACTTCTCGATTTTGGAAAGAGAGGAGCGGAAGTTATCTCTTAATGTAAATGTATTGTTTAAGTATATAATGAAGATGCAACATGGTGAATACACAACTTTCTTCCCAATAATGCCTTTCAACAACTAATATACAAAACTTTACAAAATCAGCCGGGTTTGTATATATTTACAAATACATTGTTTTACCGCTACAGACTACACCCCCCACTCCGCACCCCGCAACCCTTCATGAGCGCCGAGCGCCGCCCCCCCATGCTTGAGCACGGCTCACACTGCCCTGGAGCCTATACCGAATGTAACAATACGTATTGTGCTACTCAAGAAATTATTTTGTCTGATTGTATTGGAATGAAATGAGATATGAGGTAGGTGTCTACAGAATATAACAAACACATTTTTATGATTTAAAAAAAGCTCTGTCATGTGACATGTCAGAGTAAAGCTGAGTTATTAAAGAATTTGAATTGGTCCAGTGGTATTGCAAATTAATACAGGATATACCATAAAACTATCAATCTTTATCACAATAATGGCCACCATTGTTAAACGTATAAAGTTAATTCTGTTTTTCGCCAAAACATTTGTTTATTATTGGGTTTAAAATTATGTACAACCTTACATATGTTTACATTTGAAAATTTTGAGATTCACACTAGTCAACCTCAGTTTTTGAACACATCCTATATTTAAAGTTACTGTAAGAATATTTTTATTTTACGTGCTGATTTTGAATTTAAACGGCCGGGCCTAATCACAAAAATAGGTCCCAGATGAACCAATGACAACTAACTCCGGCGTAGGAATACCTTATCAGATAAAATGGCATGCCGACGACGAAGACAAAGCCGCTGGTTCAGTTGGTGTAACGTCCGGCATAGGACAAGGTCTTGCTGCTCGCGAGGGTAATGATAAATTAGTTTACTTGGTATCGGTCGGAAGATCAAATCAAATTTTGTTTAGGCGTGATATTTAAAACGTCAATTGCCTACGTATTGGTTTAAAACTTTTTCATATCAGGAAAGTGAAGTAGTTTAATTTAAATAATGCTTTTAGTTCGCACGCGCCGACCGATAGGAAAGCCAGGATTCTGTGATTTTCTTTCGTGCCGTAACTAGCAAAACTCATTCGGCATATCAGCGGCCCACCAACAAATCATTCTCCTTTTAAATATTTGTAACGTCGATTAGGTACAGGGTCAACCCGAAATAGATAAACTGTAAGTATTGTAATTTCGTACTTGTATTTTTTTCATGTCTAAGCCAATGCCACAAACCACATGTTTTAGTTGTAAGTTGTTATTATTTATTATTTAGAGTTAGAAGCATGTGCTAATATTTATTGCCTATTGCAAACGATTAATTTGTGCAGTTCACAATGCATATTGAATGTTATATAATTAATTTAAAGTAGGTCCGATGTTTTCAACCAATTGAATTTTCTAACTGATTATAACGGCCACATTGGTTCTTGCTCTTTGTTGTTATTAAATTAATATATTTGCAATCAACAAATAATTTGTTTACAGCAATTCAATATTTATGAAAACTGAAATATGATCACTGTATGTAACGGCTAAGTCGCTTTATTTTTTCACTAGTCAATCAGCTGACAGAATATCGCAACTATTGGCTTACTATTTATTTACAGTTGAAATGCACACAATTTACAGTTTATTTTATATTTAAAAGTTTCAATGCACTTGCACTGGGTCTGCAGGGAGTAGACATAATCCTATGTTAACTTTGAAGCGAGTAAATTCTTATAGGAAAACGCCAGGTTAGAGTCACGACGATAAGATTTTAAATAAAACTACATATACAGACTTGGTGCAGGCACCAGTCTTACCCTTGTAACAGGCCGCTGCAAGAAGGTGTGGCAATTGCCCCCTCGAATCGTTTCCCCAATTTGCAAATCACACAACTGGCCAGTTGTAGGTATGAACTTTTTTCAGGTGTTGGCAACCTCAAATAAATCCTTAAATTGAATACCCTATCCATTGCATTGCATGTCATTGCAAAGAATATAGTCTAATATATTCATTCATTCAGCCTGTGCTTCAACCAGCTGTATTTTTGATATTGAATTTTGCTCATGTTGTGAATTCTATTTGAGTCATTATAACAGCATATAGTCAATCAACTGTCTTGTCATTTCCCTGAGTTTGGATAAATAATTGCCATAAGCACCTTTTAAAATTGTTTCTTTTTTAGAAAGAATATAACATTTACTGTATAGTTGTAAATATCAGTTAATCTATATTACAAACTTGCAGTAATAACAGTACATTATTTATTTAATCAACTTTTAAGTAATATCTGATATCACGCCTTAAGCGCTTTAACTTTTCATATACAAAATGGTGCTTGAATCTTGCAGCTAATATTTATATCAAACAATTTAATAATATTTATATCAAATTAATTTTCCTCTCTCCAGGGGTGGACAACAAATGGACACCTCGTACACAACAGATGCGCAGTGGAAGACTTTAAGGTGTTATAGAAGGATGGGGCTTGGCCCAGTTGCACACAGGTAGCCACAGAGATCCAAGGGGACCGGAGAAGGTAGTTGGCTCGAAGGTGTCACTATTAATAATGTAACTCAATATGCAAGAAGTATTTACCTTATAATACAATGGGTAGTATCTCAGTGTTTGGAAATGGTACGTCAATAATTTAAATATTAGCTTCAAGAGACGAGCACCATTTTTTCATATGAAAAGTTAAACCGCTTAAGGCGTGATATCAGATATTACTTAAAAGTTGATTAAATAAATAATGTACTGTTATTACTGCAAGTTTGTAATATAGATTACCTGAGATTTACTATACAGTGAATGTTATATTCTTTCTAAAAGAGAAACAAATTTAAAATGTGCCTATGGCAATTATTCATCCAAACTCAGGGAAATGGCAAGACAATTGATTGACTATATACTGTTATA
Source organism: Allygus modestus (assembly GCA_963675035.1). Lineage (NCBI taxonomy): Eukaryota > Metazoa > Arthropoda > Insecta > Hemiptera > Cicadellidae > Allygus > Allygus modestus. Next base: position 235,069,665 of record OY776112.1, read on the forward strand.
ATGACTCAAATAGAATTCACAACATGAGCAAAATTCAATATCAATAATACAGTTGGTTCAAGCACAGGCTGAATGAATGAATTATAATTAGACTAATTACAATTCAACAAACACAACTAAAAAAATGCAAATACAACTAATATAACTAATTACTAATTCTTTGCAGTGACATAACATACAGCTTTGTTTATATCTCACACTTTACAACAGAGTACTTGCCAATCGTAGATCAAACGGAGCACGACACCACAACTAACTAGGAAGTGACATATAGGGTATTCAATTTAAGGATTTATTTGAGGTTGCCAATGCCTGAAAAAAAGTTCATACCTACAACTGGCCAGTTGTGTGATTTGCAAATTGGGAAGCGATTCGAGGGGGCAATTGCCACACCTTCTTGCAGCGGCCTGTTACAAGGGTAAGACTGGTGCCTGCACCAAGTCTGTATATGTAGTTTTATTTAAAAATTTATCGTTGTGACTCTAACCAGGCGTTTTCCTTACAACCTATAAGAATTTACTCGCTTCAAAGTTAGCATAGGATTATGTCTACTCTCCGCAGACCCAGTGCAAATGCAAGTGCATTGAAACTTTCAAATATAAAATAAACTGTATATTGTGTGCATTTCAACTGTAAATAATTAGTAAGCCAATAGTTGCGATATTCTGACAGCTGATTGACTAGTGAATAAATAAATCGACTTAGCCGTTACATACAGTGATCATATTTCAATTTTCATAAATATTGAATTGCTGTATACAAATTATTTGTTAATTGCAAATATATTAATTTAATAACAACAAAGAGCAAGAACCAATGTGTTCGTTATAATCAGTTAGAAAATTCAATTGGTTGAAAACATCAGACCTACTTTAAATTAATTATAACATTCAATATGCATTGTGAACTGCACAAATTAATCATTTGCAATAGGCAATAAATGTTAGCACATGCTTCTAACTCTAAATAATAAATAACAACTTACAACTAAAACATGTGGTTTGTGGCACTGGCTTAGACATGAAAAAAATACAAGTACAAAATTACAATACTTACAGTTAATCTATTTCGGGTTGACCCTGTACCTAATCGATGTTAAACATATATTTAAAAGGAGAATGATTTGTTGGTGGGCCGCTGCTATGCCAAGTGAGTTTTGCTAATTACGGCGCGAAAGAAAATCACAGAATCCTGGCTTTCCTGTCGATCGGCGCGTGCGATCTAAAAGCAAATTAAACTACTTCACTTTCCTGATACGAATAAGTTTCAAACCAATACTTAGGCAATTGATGTTTTAAATATGCCGCCTAAACAAAATTTGATTTGTTCTTCCGACCGACGCCAAACCTAACCTAACCTAAAGTTCTATAAACCACTAAAATTGTAATCAAAGTCAATAGAGCCGTTTTTGAAAAATTTAGATTTTTTTCAGTTTTTTAGTGGTTTTTGGGGAATAATTACCCTATAAAATAAAAAATTCATAAAAATGAAAAAAATACCTGGAGTTATCGTGAATTAGTACCTACATACCAAATTTCATCAAAATTGGACCACACGGTTGCGGTCTCCAGCTCTGTTCACATCCAGACAGACACATAAACAGGCAGACAAACAGACAGACAGACATCACTCCGAAAACCATATTTTTAGAATCAGGGACCATTAAAATAAATATTTCCACTAATAACTTAAATTCAAAAATTTTGACGAAAACAACACTTTATCCATCCATATACAATGTATAAGGGGGAGATGGTAAAAAAGTAAATACTACCAGAAACAAATTTCCGCGTAGGCCTACATAATATTTTACATAAAACTCCTAAAGTTTACAGCAACCTTGTAAGGCCTATTCTAGACGAGCGTGAATCCCGTGATGGGATTCCCACGTGATCGCGCCAAAATTTTGTGCAAACTAAAGATCATGTTACTAAAGCGTCTGAACCGCTTCGTGTAGAATGGCCCGACGGGTTTCACGCGACAGGGATCCCGCCACGTTTAGTTTGCACAAAATGTTGACGCGGCCACGCGGGAATCCCGTCGCGGGATTCACGCTCGTGTAGAATGGGGCTTACACCCTGCCAACTGCTTTAACCCGCGAAACCACCGTCGCGTACTTGGGTGTGGTTGCCGGCAAACGTCATGATTAACGTTGTGTAGTTATCAGATGATCTCAGATACAACAGCGGTACTGTAGCTCGAGTGAGCGGGGCGGCGAGGTGAAGGCAGAGTGGTGCGTACGTCACGTTACCATGGCAACGGGTTTTTGACCACGCATCCACTGTGTCTACCTGATATTATTAGTCATCACACCCTTACACTGTGCATGAACGCTGTTCTGCATTTTCTGTCTTAGTTCAGTTCACTTTAGTGTATGTTGGATTTAACTGTTATTTTTAGTAATTGATTACTATTACAATTATAATACGTAACAATAAAAATCGGGGGGAGGGGAGGTATTCCACCACTAAGTTCGCCCCCCCCTGACTCTAAAGCTGGATCCGCCACTGCTTCCTGACACACCAACTGTTGTACTATCCCCTCCTTGACAGGATAAGTAATAGTTGACAGACGTGTACTCTGTTGGTGATTAGTATAACTACGTCCTCTTTGAATCCTGGCACACACAAAAGTAGGGACAGCCTTAACGATGGCAATGAGAAGTCTACTTCAGTATTATAGTCAATAATATTACCCTTATCAGTAATACTAGAACCTGACAATCCTAGTTGCACTGGGAAGATAAAATCATATGTTTAAATAACCCTAAATCATCAACATCATCCGACCAAATGAAATGATTGTCTATCCCGGGTAAACATTGAACATTAAAAGCCAAAAGGGTGAATCCCTTAAATATTTTCAGCTTTATTTGAATTGGTTGGGAATCACAATAAACATTTTGATATGCTACAGGGTATGCTTCAGGGTTACACAAAGAAGATTTGAAATATTTTTAAAATGTGTTATATGTTACAGTAACATTGCAAAATTTCATGACGTCCCTACTGTCTGCCCGGGCAGCATGATTATTACAATCTGTATATATAAGTTCAGCTGCTGGTTGGATCAAGTAGGGGTTTGTAGTGGCTTGAGTGACTTGCTACTCAGCTTCTTCAATATATGTATGCAGACTGCTACAGTAGCAACACGTTGATGCTTGGGACAGAAACTTGTTTTAACATTTGTGATAAACATTAAAATATAAAAATCGTAAAATTTTGGAATTGTTGGTATAAAAGAACTAAAAATAAAGAAAACTGGAAAAAATATGCCAAAAAATTTGTTGGAGAATCATTTAAATTTATAACTATACAATTTTAAAATTACTGTCTTACACATTGCTATAACCAATCACCTGACTTTTTGTTTTAGATAAAAGTGTTTGTAAAAATTTTTAAATCTGTAATAAGTGCATTTTCTAGTATCTTTCATTTTTTATATGGAGATCTAGCTGCCATCGTGCCTGGTTTCACCTGTGAATAAAACACCTGTACTGTGTGCTGTATTATTTGGTTAACTAGTGGAACTACTACGAATTATGATCACCTGTTCTAATTTTCATCAGCTCAAACCAAGTGTACATCCATCCATAAGAATAACACTGGATTGGAACTTTCACTTCCTGTGGGACAGAGCCCTAGGGAATTTCTTAAGCCTTTTTTAGTGGGTTACCTATGTTATGGAGAGTATACATGCCAAATTTTGTTGTTGTAGGTATATTTGACCTGGGGGATGATCAGTTTTTCGTGGTTATATATGGATATGAATAAATATAATTGTATATCTTGCTTATTTATTTGCAAATGATGTTTCTTAACCAGACCTGATGAATTTAATTATCTGGCTATGGTGGGGAGGGGTAGCTGCCAAATCATTACGCAGGGGGGTAACTGCCCTTACACTCACCGAATTACACCTATGGTCGTTTCAACTCTAGGTATGAATACTCCCACACCACGGACCGCTTCTGGAGGAAGAATCGCTCGGCCAACAAGGGCTCGAGCTGCAAGGGAACGGACCTGAACCGCAACTGGAGCCACAAGTGGGCAGGGCCTGAGTCGTGGGCCGACCCCTGTCACATGAACTACCGCGGGCCTCGGGCTTTCTCCGAGCCGGAGACTGTGGCCATGTCTAGCTACTTGCTCAACAAGACCGGGGAGATAAGGGTAAGGTTTGAGAGACAATTATTTGAACTAATTGAGAACATAGGAATAGGGGAAAAAGACTGTTTGGATAATCAAACGCTAAACTTAGTTCAATAGAAATGCCATAGTAACTCTAAAATAAAACAAATTGTCCATCCAATCAGCTTAAAATCAGGCAGCACTTGTGTTAAAACTTGTTACACAAAATAAGAACTATAAATTGAGGTTAATCATAATTAACTGACTGTTACAGGTTTATTTAAGTTGTGCAGTGCTGCATACAGTTTTGAGTCGCTTACGTAGGTGAAGAGCTCTTCTGTATGAAAGGTCTTTGAAAGTTATTTATTCAAACAGTTTGGTTAGTTAACTCATGTTTTGGATGATTTTATGGGCACTTTTAATACACTAATTGATCTACCTACATGCTTGTGCTACACAAGTAACACACATTTTTGTTATAAAATACCCTATACAAATACAACCCTTGCATATGTCAGATACGGATCATGTGCATGTATGGATTTAGAGTTTAAAATTTTCACTGCTGGGAAAACGTTATAATTGAGGATGCAGAAATATGGGAAAATGATGTTTGTTTACGGTGAGAAAAAAGTGGTCAGGAAAAAATCAAGGAAATGGGCATACATATATTTTGTTAGAAATTCGTGACGTAATTTCCAGTGCTGGAATTCCAGTACACCGCTCCTGGTGCCGGGTCAAAACTGTACACTCCTTGTTTATTGTAAAAAAACCTGATATTTAAGATATAAAAGACACAAGTTTTTGAACTGATATAAAAATAATATAGCCTATAATAACAAATTTAAAAAAGTCTACACCTACACTATTTATATCCCCACCCACCTCTCTTTTATCAGTTTACAGGACATTTTCGTTTTACTTTTCAAAACACCCATCCTCACAAAGTCCAGGTTTGTTTGGGAAACAGCACATAGGTGAATGGTCTGCCTCCTTATTCCTGCTTTAGCCATACGCGACATGGCAGGTACTGTTATTCCAGTAGTCCGCCTTGGGCACTGTAATCGAGATACTAGAATTCCAGCCCTCCGCAATTGGGGGATCCAGAAACGTACGCTACCAAAATAAACTATAGGGTTGGCACAGCTGGCGGACAAAATATAATCATCCTCTATAAATTGCTGTAGGCACAGTGAGCCAATGTATTGAGTGTTGCACGGGCACTGTAATTCCTGTAGTCCGCCGCGCGCGCTGGTATCGCAGTACACTGAAATTCCAGCCTGCCGCATTGAACATGTTAAGCCATGGTGCTTAAGTAGATTTTATAGAGACTTGCTTGAAGCTTTTTGAAAGTAATTTTAATTTATTTATGTGCTTTATAATATAAAGCGCCCAGTTGCACTGCTTGTTGTCCTCAACTTGTGCAAGCAAGCCTTAAAAGTGCATTTTTCGTTTATGTGTTGACAGATTGTGTTGAATAAAGTGTCATTAGATTTGTGATAAGAATGTTTATCTTTATTGTATCTTGTACAATTTTTATAAAATTAAAGTTTTATTTGTTAGTTTTTTACTTTAAAATATTCAAACGGGTTGTATTTTTAAAATATTTAAGACAAATTAGTAATAGTTTTATATTATTTGCTTCTTTGGTTATTTAACGTTCATGCAAAGTTTAGTTTCTGTTGCTTAGATGGTTTTGAGATATTAATTTTTATTGTAAAAATACAAAATTGCGGCTAGCGGCTAAACGGAAAATTGTTTGACCTGTGTTTATATCTAATTTTCTGATCAAATTGATAAGTACTACCAGCCCACGAAGTTTGAAATGACCCGTTCTGAACACCCTGTATAGCATTACGTAACGCTAGAAATCAGACCTCGAAAAGATAATTTTATCAGATATAAACCCATTTTAAAGATTTAACATAGCACTTAAATAAAATTGTTAACAGCTTCCATTTCTATACATATTTTCTGGTACATGGGAAAATACCAGTATGTCTGGTCATCCAGTATGTAATACAGTAGTAAAAGTGTAAATATATTTTGAAGCGCTGTAAGACATCTTTAATTACATCCATAAATAGGCCGCAGGTCGCAATTCTTATGTCAACACATCTTCATGTATTAGAACAACTTTTTAAGTTAATTGATCATCTTTCTTGACGGTGTCTTTTTTTTAGATATTGTAGGAAAGAGATGGAGATAGAGGTGAGGGGGATAGCTTCCCCCACTCCGTCATTGCTTAGAGAAGAAGTTAACCAATCTCAGTCCTTGCATCAGCTAAATCACTACTACTACTTTCTTTTAAGTTATTTTTTGATACCGCTGTTGTTAATTCACTTGGATAGTGTTCTATCAGAGCATTGTTCCCGTTTCTGATATTTTTTAACTATTATTGGAAACATAATTTATCTGATCTCAAATATTATTAAAAAAGAAGTGACAAATTTAAGCTCCAATGTTGTTACAGTCCTCATCCCAACTCTAAATTGTTCTCTGATAATGATCAGTGGGATGGGTAACAGTTCTCCTCACCCCCTCTCTTGTTCTCTGTTTATGACCAGTGGGATGGGTAACAGTTCTCCTCACCCCCTCTCTTGTTCTCCGTTTATGATCAGTGGGATGGGTAACAGTTCTCCTCACCCCCTTTCTTGTTCTCTGTTTTTGATCAGTGGGATGGGTAACAGTTCTCTTCACCCCCTTTCTTGTTCTCTGTTTATGATCAGTGGGATGGGTAACAGTTCTCCTCACCCCCCCTCTTGTTCTTTGTTTATGATCAGTGGGATGGATAACAGTTCTCCTCACCCCCTTTCTTGTTCTCTGTTTTTGATCAGTGGGATGGGTAACAGTTCTCTTCACCCCCTCTCTTGTTCTCTGTTTATGATCAGTGGAATGGGTAACAGTTCTCTCCTCACCCCCTCTCTTCGTTTCACAGGGCTAGGCCCAGATGTCATTCATCATTGGGTTATTAATTAATAATGCCTTCTAATAACAGGTCGACAAGACCACAGTTTGGAACTTACCCTTTCAAAACGTAAAAAATACCAAGTACTGTACCAAGTATTGCAAACCTAACCTTCAACTCCTGGTGGAATACATTCTAACTCAATCTGTTACAGGCTTATCTAAGCCTTCACAGCTATGGTCAGAATGTGCTGTTCCCCTGGGCTTTCAGCTACACTCGACCGTCTGACTACAAAGATCTGTACGAGCTTGCATACTACATGGCCTACAAAATAAAGTTAGAAAACAAGGCGATCTACAAGTATGGAGGAGCAGCTGAAACTTATTACATAGCTTCTGGTAAGAAACCTGAAGTTTTAGTGCGTTGGACGAGTAAAAAACCAGGCCGTCCATAAGTTTAATGTTAAAATAAATACTATTATTATGGGTGGCCTGGTTTTTCACTCGTGCAACACACTGTACATTAGTATGTTATACATTAGGCATTATATTAAGTAATCAAGTAGCTACTACATGTTTGGACATGGAGAGATTCACTATATGTTCATTTAATTTGAAGGCTGACATCAGAACTTGAGTTTTTTTGTGTTGTAAACAATTAAACATATTTAAAACTCTCGTTCATATATATAAACATGTTTACATCAGAATGTAACACAAACAATTGAAGTTTTACCTGTATTTAAGGTAAATGAGTACGGCAAAGCAAACCCGCTCTCCACGTCTAAAACATGTAGTTGACTACGAAATAGAAACTAATATTACAAGAGCTGAACAAGATATATTATATATTGATTTTTTTAGCTTCATTTTTGTTGTCCTAAAAGGTAATTTTTTTAAATTATTATAAACAATGATTGGAACTGTGAACTTGTGAGACTTTCTCAACCAAACATGTGGTCAGATGTCCATTGTTTAGTTGAGCAGTATTGTACCAAATGGTGCTTTATTTTTAACCAAATTATGTCAAATAATGCACTGTTTTATTCCATACTAAACTCTGTACTGCGGCGGTTTAGCTAGGATATTTCAACATATTGTGCACCTTTTGATAAAAGCACCAAATTTGGCACAGAGGTAGAACGATGTAACATGAACAAATTTGGATGTGGAGTCATCAGCCAACCACCCCCTAGCGGTCATTTTCCAAAATTTTCGAATTGTGGTTAGAATCTCAAAATTTTCTTAAGTAAACATACATAATTTTAAAGGTCTTGTTAAAAGAAACATTTTGGAAAAAATATAATTTACGTACCTTTATCCATTTAAAAATGGCGGCCATTCTTGTGTGAAATATTGATAGTTACGAAATACCCTGTGTTTTCTAAACCATAACTCATATTTTTTCCAGTTCAAATTTCTTACTTGTAATAAACTCAGCTTTACTCTGGTATGCTACATAACAGGCTTTCTTAAAAAAATAAAAATTTCAATGAAATATATTTTTTTATGCTTACCGTATATGCTCGAAATTCCAAAAATGCAAACGGTAGAGTATGTCAAAAAGCATACCATTGAAAAGGTCTTGTAAAACCTAGCAACTTTCTAATTTACACCAACCTTGTAACTCTTTGTTTTTTTTTGGAAACAGCAAAAAACATTATTTTCCAGTACCTATTAAATGCATGTTAATTTGCATAATACTTGCAAGTATTTCGTGGACCCTTTATTTTCTGTGTTGTGTACAATTAACATTGCTGTTTGCAAAAAAAAACAAAAAACAAAAAGAGATACCAGGCTGGTATAAATAAGAAAGTTGCTAGTTTTTACCAGACCTTATTAGTGGTATGCTTTATGACATATGTTACCATTTGAATTTTTAGAGTTTTGGGCACATAAGCATTTTCAAAAAAAAACTTATCACCACGATTCAAAAATTTTGGAAAATGGCCGCCACGACCGCGGGGTGGGGGGGGTGGGGTGGTGGTTGGCCGATGGCTCCACATCCAAATTTTTCACATTACATCGGTCTACCTCTGTACCAAATTTGGTGCTTTTATCAAAAAGTGCATTATAGGTTAGCTAATGAGCTGTATTAATAATCATTTGATATGATAAAACCTAAATAAATTACATAAGATTGCAAGGCCAATAAGGCAGAGCCCTAATGGATTTTGATTAGGCCTTGTTTTATTCTAGCATATCATCATTCAAAATCAATGATGTCATGCATAAATACTTAATGTTTGTAAATTAAAAAAAATATATCAAAATCACTTTTATTAAGCGAATTTCCTCTATAGGGAAGAAGCTATTACCGTAGTCGGGACCATGATAACTTTTCGTTTTGAGGTCCCCAGACCCCAAAAACACCATTCTTTTGAAACTGTATATATATATATATATATATATATATATATGTGTGTGTGTGTGTGTGTGTGTGTGTGTGTGTGTGTGTGTCCGTGGGTGCGATAACTCTCGTGAAAAAGGTCCGATTTTGATGAAATTTGGTACAAACTTGTAAAGCAGCATTTATGACTTTAAGTTCGAAAACCAGACAGATCAAACTATCCGAAGGGGTATTTTGGGGGGGTACAAAAATGGGTTTTTTGAGTTTTTTACATATAATTTTTGAAAAAGTAAAATTTGACTTTTTTCCATTGGAATCACCTTAAAAAGACGCACAATTTGGTGTTTTAATCATTGCTCTACGTCAATTGGTTACTGAGATATTGAAAGTGCTAAACACAGTACGTTGTCCAATGTTATTCTTATGGGGGATAAGAAAAGTTGTATATCTCGCTTATTTTTCAACTTATCCTGATGAAACCTGGTAGATTGCTTCATTTCATTGTGGTCTACTGATATTTGCACAAAAACTCATTTTTCAGCTGATAGTTCCCGTAGCAGCAAACCTGCATACTCAGCCCCATGTTATTCTTATGGAGAATAAGTAACGTGTTATCTCCTTTAATTATGAACATAAATTAATAGAACTTGGTATGTGGCTTTACCTAGTATAGTTATACTGATATTTGTATAAAAACCCACTTTTAGTGTTCCTTATTTCAGCAAACCTGCATACTCAGCCGCCATGTTAATCTTATGGAGAATAATTAAAATGTCATAATTTGTTTATTTATGAATGTATTTTGATGAAACTTGGTATGTGGCTTTATGTGGTATTAATATACGTATATATGCATCGGAAATTCGCTGAGTAAGCAGGTTTACTGTTACGGGGGTATTTTAAATGAAATGTCTATAAACACTGTTTTCAGGAGGATCTCAAGACTGGGCCAAAGGTGCGGCAAAAATCAAGTATTCCTTCACTCTGGAGCTACGAGACACGGGGGAGTTTATGTTTTCTCTTCCTCCTTCAGAAATTCTCAAAGCTTCCAAAGATGCTTTCGCAGCATTCACAGTTTTAACTCAAAAAGTTAAAAACTGACTTTAAATTATGCAAATTAGAATAATTATTTATATATTAACCCAGACTTAAATATTTATATGTGTTTATATGTATTATATGTGTTTCTATTTAATGTGTTAAGCTTCTTCAGATTTCCATTATTTTGTTCTGTAAAAGGTTTCATTGTTTAGCATAAAAACTATTTGTTCAAACTAAATTAAATATACATGCGTTTAATTTGTATTAGGTATTTTTGGGTTTGTAAATATCATTATTTTAAAAATTAATCTACTCAGTTTATAGCTATTTTCACCCAGCATAAAATATTCAAATAAATAGATTGTTTTTATACAAACTGTGTTTGTATTTTTTTAAATAACCAATACCTAAATGTTTATTAATTTGAAAAACGTTTTCCCAACTGATATACTGAAGCTTCTTTAAACTCAGTATCTATGACACTTTCCATGATAAAAAATAACTTTTAGTTGATTTTTTTATTTTCATTTCAAAGCTTCAATTTCTAAACTTTTTGCTTTAACTAGCTAAGTTTACTCATTACATAAAAATGAATTGATTTATGAACATAAATTAATAGAACTTGGTATGTGGCTTTACCTAGTATAGTTATACTGATATTTGTATAAATATCAGTATTTGTAATTTGTATTCATATTGATTTATGAATTGATTGTATTAAGTGTTTTCATACTGAAAACACTTCAAAAACAAACTATAGATAGGTAATGTTTGATTTCCTAATAACAGATAATATGAAAACAATGGGGCTAAAATAAACACCAACATTGTGATATTTAGATATTGTATTCTATAACAACAGACAACAGATTCAGCAGTGATAAGACTTGGAAGTGGTGCCAGATTAGATCGTAATAGATTACAAGATGGTGTCACGTGTAACGCTCTTCCCACGCTCCACACATGCTACAGACAACATACATCCTCCTGCTGCTGTGGCAATGCCTATCCTCACTCTCTGTCACTGGTGCTCAAGGTAATATTAACAATATGGATTTGTTTAGGACTGGAATATGTTTGGAATTTTAACTTTTACACCTCACAAGTAAATCTAAGGACCCTTTACTATTTTAAATTAAACAATTGTTAGGAAATATTTTTAAGAGACTTTGAAAATGAGACATTGTACATCACTTTTCTTATTACAGTAGAAACTCTCAACAAACTCGACACACTGTGGACTTAAAGGTTGTCGAGTTTTAGGGAACTTGAGCAATAAAAACGGGTGTGACATTAAAACTCTCATATTACCGTGCTTACATTGTAACTTTACTTCCATTGACCCTGACACTTGTTTCTTCTTCATCTCCGCCATATTCGAAGAGCACAACTCTCGTTGAAATAACGACCTTCTTTGATAACCAACTGACCACAACTGTGTCTCAACAAACACTAAACTGACAGTGGAATAATAAAGCTGAGAAAGTGGAAATGACATGTAAAGTGGGGAGAATAACACCGGAAGCAACCCTTACCTGTGTAACCAATGAATGACAGGCCTCAGCGCGGCGAAACAATGTAGTGAAAGTAAGAACAACAGACAACAATAGAAGACCCCAGAGCAGCAAAAACAATGTGGTGAATGACCTTAGAAAACCCAGTCTAAAGTCTGGCACACTAGGGCGGTTCGGCGCCGACAAACGGTATGTCACAAGCGGCATTTTAAAATAAACATATCAGGTCACTAGCCCTGTCGAGTTTGAGAGTTTATAACTAAACAAGAATACACGTGTGATGGAATAAATCCAACATGGTCGCTTACAATGTCCTGCTTTAATATAGATTGATTAATTATTCCATTTTTACAGACCAAAAGATGACATGGGATCGATACTATTCATTAGAAGATATCGAAGATTATATGGACAGTTTGGCTGAGGAGTTCAACTTCATAACTACCATGGAGATTGGAAGAACTTACGAAGGCAGGGCCATCAAAGTGTTAAGGATGGGACTTGGCTTCCGGCAAAACTCTTCGGCTCTTGTCGTCGGAGGTGAGAGACCCTTTGGTTTTACATTTATTCATTAGTGTAATTTTATTTTGGCTTCCCTGGTAAAACGTAGAGGCTCAGGTTGGAGGGGAAGATCTCCTGTCATAAGTCACTAAGGTTTCAGAGTGGGGGTTAAACTCCTGACCCCCATCTATTATCCTTTTAAACTCCACATTCAAAAAATAAACCTGTGGGGGGAGGGAGGGGAAGAGATAGAGCAACAGGGCCCACTAGATAGTAAACTAATTTATTTAGTTATTCATCAAGCAAACTGGTTCAAATAATTTTGTTTAACTGCTAATGCAGGATAATGTGATAAAACATTCACAAAAACAACCATTATTCGTCTAAAAAATATTTGGTAGAATTTCTATCTAATTTAAATTTATCATTGTATCATTTTTTCAGGCATTCATGCAAATGAACATATTGGACCAGCAGCGACAACATTCTTAATAAATCATATACTTCAGTCAAAGTTGAACGGAACCAGTTCGAACTACTCTGATGTCAACTATTACTTTATCCCCGTAGCTAACCCTGATGGCTACAAATACTCCTTTGAAACTGACAGAAGTTGGAGGAAAAACAGAGAACCGATCTTATGGAACAACAAGACGCACTATGGAGTAGATTTGAACCGTAACTGGAAAACAGGTTGGAAGAGACATAAGAGACCGTGGCAACCAAACTTCAGCGGGACACAGCCCTTCTCAGCAGCGGAGACTAAGGCACTGAAAGACTTCATTAAGAACAACATAACCAACCTGAATGTAAGTTAGAATTTGTTATACCATAGTTTGGTGTGAGGTACAAAATAACCAATAATCACACTATTAATGAGCATAGCTTTTATTTGGTCATTGATTTTTATGAGACACCTCCTCAATCCAGAGATATATTATTATTTCTTTTATGCAATACTTTGTACCAAAAGATTAACGTAGGGCAAAATTTTAGTTAAACGCTTCTGTTGGTAGTTTATCAGATTGTTAGCAAATAACTGAAATAACCTAAGCTAAATGCAACATTGTTGTACTGAAGTGAATTTTACCCCCACACAATTATTCAAGAAAATCAGTTTTGTAACAAACAGACAAGCAGTATTAAATAAATGTTACACAAACAGAGCCACAAAAGTGCAATATAAATCTGGAATGCTCTAATGGAGGAGGGAGAGTGCACCCCCGTCCAGCACACCGAGCTCAGCACGCCCGCACGATGGCCCTGCCCATCACAGGGACACACGGTTTCAAGCTTTTTGTCGAAAAAGCGTGCCGGTGATTTTGTCAGGTTGGTACACTGGTGAGCCGCGAGGCAAATTTATCGTTCTTACTTAATAGTAAAAGCAAAGTTTCACGGCGTTTCGGGATCTGAAATTTGATTCCGTCTTCAGGTGAAAAGAATACCTAGAACCTGACAAAATTAGTGTCACAATCCAGGCTTGCTAGAAAAAACACAGAAAAGCTATAACAGAGAACTATAAAGCAGTCAAAAAAAATAAAAGAAAAAAAAACACAAGTCACACAGAAATAATCAAATGCACAAACGAGACAATAGTACTACACATGGAGCGCTAGTGTCCCACCGGTCAAGTGGGATTATTTCAAGTGACCCCACCACGCCACAGCGCCGCATGATACTTGTGTAATAGTATTATAATTTATGTAATTACAATATATGTAATTACAATTTATTTGTGAATTTGATCTTTTTGCCAACTTAAATAAACGGTATTAGGAAACCGACACATACTTTCTCCCTTTTAGTCCAACTTTGATGAATAAATTACTTTTTATTCACTAAATATAGAATACAAAGCACGGTGGAATTTACAGAAAATCTTGTAAACAAGCAGTTAACAAAAACATCCATCCAAATCCCTGTTTTGGAGGCATTACAGAATCCATTGCTACACACTTGGTTTTAAGAGGGGAAATGCCCCCTCTTCCCTTCCCAGGGTTATTAAGGGGCAACATATTTGGAATTTCCTCTGTTGGTCAATGCTAACTTGATAAGTATATCAAGTTTGAACAAAATTTATCAGTAAATAAAAGAGAAATAGTCATTTTTGTATTCCCCATACGAAAAACACTGGACACTAATTAAAATCGTTAGAGCCGTTTTTGAGAAGCCGTTTTTGATTTTTCATATTTTTTGACGGTTTTTGGGGGTTAATTACTCTTATAATCAAAAATTCAAAAAATGAAAAAAGCCCAGAGATATCGTGGATTAGTACCTACATACCAAATTTCATCAAAATCAGACAATTGGTTAGGGCTCTAGCTCTGTACACATCTATTCAGACAGACAGACACAGACATCACGTAAAAATCACTTTTTTGGGTTCAGGGAGCACCAAAACGAATATTTCCATTATCAAATCAAATTTGAAAATTTGACGAAAACAATACTTTCTCCATATACTATGTATAAGGGGAGAAAGTAAAAAGTATGACAAGCCCTATCTGTAATGTATGTACACTATAAATATCAAAATAAATAACAAATTAAACTTGTATGACATTATGAACAATGTGAACGAAAATCAATTCATTTTTATGTAATGAGTAAACTTAGCTAGTTTTTCTAATGTAAACATAAATATATGATTAACTATCATCATATGACTAAAATTAAAAATACAACGCATCTCCCTTTCTTAAAAAAAGTGTTTAATCGTAATACACAAACTGATCGTGAAGGATCTGCTTATGCCGATGAATATTTCTCCTGGGTCTTAAATTATATCGAGTTCCTGGATGGTTTACCACAGATGTCATGTTTTCTGATTGAGTGGAGTACTGATCTTTTATCACTTCTTCTGAGTCAATAGGGAATGTTGTATCTTGATTTCTGTTTTCTTCTAACCGAGGTCGCAGGCGGTCCGCATGTTCTCCAAGTGTCTTGCCTTCAACATTAACTAGGTATGATAGAGGTGCCGTTTTCTGAGCTACCACAGCGGGTTCCCATTTTGAATCGGGTTTGTTGTTTCTCTTTACCCAGACTGGTTGACTTTTTTCAAAATATCTTTCTTTTGCATGTAAGTCGTGATGCGATTTTAGTTTATACTGGGCAGTGTCCACGTTTTACGTTACACTCGGTTTCAAAAGGTCAAGGACTGTGTTAACCTTCTACCCATAAACATTTCTGCTGGTGTTCTTAAAGTTGAAGAGTGTACTCTTGTTCTGTATGCAAAAAGAACAGATTGCAATCTGTGTGTTGGATTTCTAAAGTCATCCCTGGCAGGTAGGTAATGAGATTGAAATGTATGGATCACTCGTTTAGCCATCCCGTTTGTTCTGCTGTGATATGGAGATGATCTTATATGTATGATGTTGTTTGACTCCATGAAACCTTGTGAGTTAGAGTCATTGATGCTGCAGCTATAGGTCTGTTTCATCTTTACATTTGTGCATCAGTATGGCAGCAACCCCAAGGTCAGATGCATCTGTTGCTAATACTAACGGTAAATCTGAGTCATATGGTACTAAGGTATGTACTAAGGTTGTGTCAGATGATAAGATGTCCTTAAGTTCTTCATATAGCGCTGTATCTTGAGAGGTCCAATTCCTCTTTTCCCCCTTTTTCAATAGTCTGTGTAGTGGAGCGCCCTTCAACTGTAGCTTAGGAATAAACCTTGAGTATTAATTTAGGGAATCTAGGAATGATCGTAATTCAGTGACATTTGTTGGTTTTGGTTGGTCTTGAATTACTTGTATTTAACATGATATTATGATCAATGTGAACGAAAATAACATAATTTTTATGTAATGAGTAAACTTAGCTAGTTTTTCTGATGTAAACATAAACACATGATTAACCATCATCATATGACTAATATTCACAATACAAAACACTATCCAGCAACCTGGTCAGCGGTTGCAGTATGGTAATCTGTGACTTGTGTGTTTTTATTTTAGTTTTATTTTGTTTTGACTTCTGTTTCAGTTCTCTGTTTTTAGCTTTTCTGTGTGTCTGTTGTTATTGTTTACAAATGCATTTTAGGTTATTATGAAGTGAATTAGTCCATTTAAACCCAATTTCTCTCGTGGTCTGTTGTTAATGTTACTCCTGTACCTCCCGCTGTTTGCAATGTTCAGATTATTTCTTTTGGTCTGTGGGAGTGACCGGACCGACGCAAATATGCGTCGCTCGGTAGCGAACGTGTTAAAACAAAAATAAAGATTTATAATTGATAACAAACATGGTTAACATGGTTTGGCTCAGTGAATCAAAAGTGTACTGTAAAATATGTTGTACCTTTAAGAAGAAAACATTCTTGCACAAAAATCAGCAAATAGAATTGAATGAAAATGTTTTCCATTTATTAATTAGCTCTGGAACATATTACTTAACAGACATTCGTAACGATCCACAACTATGGCCAGTACATCATCTACCCTTGGACCCATGTGACGGCGCCAATCAGGGACTACAAATACATTCAAACAGTTGCTCAGAACATGGCATTTGCGATCAAAGCTCAGGGAGGTCCGATGTACAATGTGGGATCTGGAGCCAAAAAACTCGCTATTGTACCAGGTTTGTCGAATTTTCTGTTCTCATAATCGTTACAGAGTTAAGTTTTATCTAAACTAAGCGGGATAACTAAAATTGTTCAAATACTTAGACTTAAAGCCTAACGACCATTTAAACCCTGTATTAAACATAAAATATCTAAAATTGATCATAGTAAAAGTGGGACATTGGAAGAAGAGTGAATAAAAACATCAAGGTATGCAATTTTTCTAAAAATAATGAAATTATTTTGAAACTCTAAAAAAAACACGGTGTCAGTGTTATTTCCAAAAATCAAAATTGATTAGGTTGCCATCTGCTCTTGGCGACCTTGTCCTCCAAAATGGTCAACAATTCTTGTGGCCAAGACAGTATGAAAATAGGGGTAGGGAGTAGCCCAGCAGTGATAAGGAAAATGTCAAGCGAGGTGGTGAAACCTAACGGCGTCTTGTAATAAGGCAGGAAATACAAAGGAAATTGCCCTAACAGATGGAAAACAAGGGTCAAAAGTGTCGTCCATTGTCTATTTTTATTAATTTGCACATTTAAAGATCTTCAAAGAGGAAATGAATAAAAGTAGATTTTCTTCGTAACAGAATCAAACTATTTAGCTTTTGTATAGAACTATAAACTTCATCTGGTTATTTTATGAACTGTCCCTCTTAGTCTTAAAACAAAACAAGTTCGCACGCAGCATGCTGACATGAGGGAAGTGAATTTCCATATAGAAAACTTTTAAAACTCAAACCCAGTGTAAAAACATACATTTATTCCAATTTTATTGAAATCTGAAAACGATGATTTTTTTGGCTGTTCTGATGCTCTTGGTTTCATTTACCTGCAATGCTGGAATACAATTTTGCACATTATAAGGTTAGGAGCAGGTCCAGTCGGGCTTGAAAGTAGGCGTGAGGTTGCTGGGAATGATAAAAGTACACCAACAAATGAGGAACAGGCTTTTCTAATGTAAAACCCCATAAGAAAACGTACTGTGTTTATACACATTTTCTTTAATAACTCGGTAAATATTTATGCTAGAATGATAAGACATGGCTTAAAACTTTCGCCTCACTAATTCCCATCTTTTTACATGAATTAATGTTACATCCGGGGCTTTTCTGACCCTTTTAGGGCCCAAAAACTTGAAATTTGAAAGATTATTCCCAAAAAAGGGGTTTTGAGCTTTCCGATTTATTTGCCCAACTGATTATAGAAAGGAATGTCCCTACCAAATTTGAAGTAAATCAGACAAAAAATGTAACCGCTTGAGTGCATACATACACACACAGTATTGGGGAGTAGCGTGCTACAAGTAGCGGCCAGTAGCGCGCTACATTAGAAAAAAATTAGCTTTAGCTGTAGCGTGCTACATTTTTAGAGTAGGTGTAGCGGATTATGTAGCTACTTTTTACGCTACTTTTACAGTTTTGATGTAATTAGGTTTACATAATTGACTTCAATTAATTAATCATAACATGACCTCAATCTCTGGCCAAGGCAAGATGTTTTGCAAAGTAAAAACTTGAAAAAAAACATGTATTCTATTTTTATTTTGCTAACTAATTTATTTCATGGCACCAAAAGCAAAATTAACGATGACATTAATGTTATTGATAAAGAAGCTGGTGCTTCTATAGGGCGGTGGACATAAAAAAGCCTTACCATGACCGGCCAATAACATTTTTTCAAACTCTGTGGCGGTGCCGGGCTTAAGTTTCACCGTGCGGCTTATATATATATATATAAGGCTTATGCAGTTGCCTTCTATTATGGGGTTTACAACAAATAAAAAACTTCGGTATGATCTACCTGTGTTAATTAAGTTCAGAAAAATAAAAAAATAAAGGATCTCCTTTCAGAGAGCTAAATCCAGGGCGCAAAACCATTGGAGTCCAGCCTAACTTGTTCCATGCAGTGCAGCCAACCCTTCAGGGAAAGTGCTCAGAGGACAGTCATTAACTATGTGGTCCATAGTTTGATGCTCCGCCCCACAGTCACAAGACTGATCGTGTGTCATATGTCATACCCTATTTAAATTTACAACAGTGCACCTTCCCACCCCAGTACGAAAGTGGATCAAAACAATACTTACATGGCCAGATAGTGGTGATAGAGCACTTCACAAACTGTAATTTCCCGTTTAATCCTTTCCAAATTTTCAAGCTGTGAGTAGCTGCCAACTACATGTGTTACAGTGATCCTTATCATCCTTAATGAGCATCAAAATCATTAGACCACTGGAAACAGTTAGAGAATTCCACAAGCACGGAAAGATGACAAAAAAGCCTATGTTACTTAACTCGTGTTTTCGTCACCGCAGGCACTCCCGAGAGCTGGGCGCGCCACAGGGCCGAGGTGAAGTTTGTGTTCTCGCTGATCCTGAGAGACCAGGGCGACTACGGCTACAACGTGCCGCCCGAACTGATCCCCGTATTGTCCGGGGACGCAGTGGCCGCGTTCACATCGCTCATCGGACAGATGAAGTTCATGCGGAGAAAACAAAAAGTTTGAATATTACTTCTGTAGTTTTTTCCTTTTAGTTTTACGTGGGATACTCTAGAGTGGCCAAGCAGGGAGTACACATTTAAAACAAATATATTTTTCACATAGGTTACAAAGATATTTCTAAATTACAGTTTTAGTTCATGCATATTTGATTCAAAATACGTGCAAATGTTTAATGTTTCTCGCAAGAATTTAATGATTAAGAACTAGTTAAGTACTCTGTAAATTTAACCTGATATTTGAGTAAATGATTAATGATGAACCCAAATAAGTTAGATTAAATGTCCTGTAATTTAATTAACAGAAGCGAACCGTTATTAGATTTGTTTCACTATTTGAATTTTGACATAAAATTTCATGCAACTTTTTTTGTTCTAAATGTTGAGATTTTGTGTTTATTTGTTTCTAAATGTTGAGATTTTGTGTTTATTTGTTGCTGGCAAACGCCATTAAACAAGAGCAATTAACTTCAAAATGCATGCAACCTGTCAACAGAGTTATAGGATCAAAAAATTTTTAGTATCCGTTGTTAAATGTTGGAAAATAATTTTAACTTTTAAATAAATTGAAACAATAGATACAAATTTGGAAACCAGACCATTGCTTATTATTTTAGCTACCTAAAATATAAACTGCCTTTATTGTTATCATTTTATTTGTACAGAGGTGTCTTACAACCATTTTAACAAATGTAAACATGTTTACATCACGTCAAATTAGAAAATAAGACATTATAAATTAATGTTTTATCTTGTTCCGTTTTCTGTTTGTGTTCAGTTCAACAGTTAAAAATAAAATATTTAAACTTGGTATGAATATTGATCCAAAGATTACATTTCTTTAAAGTGGTGGTTTCTGTAACTCATTTCATTTCAAAATGGAATTTGTTTACATACTGTATTTATCAATGAATATCAAAGAGAAACTTAAAAAATAAATAACAACAAAATGAAAATAAACTACTGTTTTTGATAGGTTAAAGGCAAATCCAACAGTGAATTCAATTTGAAAATTAATAAATATAATACTACATAAAGGGTAGTAATTTGACTTTGTACCAGTTTGTTTATTACCCTTGTAATATTTATCAAATTGAATTTACAGAATAAAGAATTGTTTAATGGAGAGTAGTGCAGAAACCAAACTTTCATTTAAATTGTATCCAATTTAGATTAATATTTAGACCAGGGTTGATTATTTTATCTTTAACAGCATTTTTAAGGTAGGGTTTATAAAGTTTTTTTTTTAACCTACAGACAGAAAAAAGTATGAGATAGGGTTTTTCTTTGCTGTATTATTTCCTAGTTTTTACTTGCTGAATAACATTGTCATGATTAACCCATTGGCTCACAACCCCGAGTATACTCGTGGCCGCCGAAAGTAGCCCGGACGTGCAACCCCGAGTATACTCGTGATAGCACTTATTTTAAATTTTTAAATTTTTTATTTATTTGTCGTTTTAATTTGTTTTCATTTTTTGTTTGTATGTATTTTTTATGCATATGCCCATACTTGGGGAAACTTGGTCAAATTTAGGAAAAATATGATTTTGGAAAATATGTTATATCTAGGTCAAATATAAATGTATCACTAACATTTTTATTTTATTCATGTGAAAAAATAAATAACCTACAAGTACATAATAGTTGTTGGGCTGAAACATTATTTTTTGTTTTTAGCGAATTTCCCCTATAGGGAAGAAGCTATTACCGTAGGTCTCATGGTAAGACTTAAGCCCGAGACCATGATAACTTTTCATTTTGAGGTCTCCAGATGCCAAAAACACCATTCGTTCAAATTTTTATATATGTATATATATATATATATATATATATATTTATATAAATATATATATGTATATATATATATGTGTCCGTAAGCACGATAACTCTCGTAAAAAAGGTCCGATCTTAATGAAATTTGGTACAAATGTGTAAAGTACTATTTATTTGAACGAGTTCGAAAATCAGATGAATCGCACTATCCGAAGGGGTTTTTTTGGGGGTTTTGTACCCCAAAAATGTGTTTTTTGGGGTTTTTACATGTAATTTTAATTTAAATCAAATTTTAATTTATACCATTGAATTCAGCTTAAAAAAACAAACAATTTGGTATTTTGATCATTGCTCTACGTCAATTGGTTACCGAGATATTGAAAGTGCTAAACACAGTACGTTGTCTAATGTTATTCTTATGGAGAAAAAGAAAAATTGTATATCTCGCTTATTTATGAACATAAACTGGCGAAATTTGGTATATGGCTTGATCTGGTTGTGGTTTATTGTTGTTTGCACAAAAAAAATTTTTTTCGCCTATGGTTCCTGTAGCAGCAAACCTAGGTACTCGGTCCCCATGTTATTCTTATGGAAAATACTTAAAATGTTATATATCGCTTATTTATGAATGTATATGAATGAAACTTGGTATGTGACTTCACTAAGTTGAGTTCTATTGATATTTGCATAAAAACCCATTATTTTGTATGCCTTGTTGCAGCAAACCTGCGTACTCATCCCCAATGTTATTCTTATGGAGAATAATTAATATTTTAAATATCGCTTGTTTGTGAATACATTTCTTATGAATCCTGTTAAGAGTTTTAATGTGTTGTGTTATACAGGGTGTCACAAAAATGTGTAGCGCGCTATACAGAACGATATTCTAAATACAAAAACAAGTTGAAAATGTAGAGTAAAATTTGTTCGATTTCGGCTTAGTTTAGGCGTAATCCGCCATTTTGTATTTTTTTGAAAATAATTAATAATTCAAAAACCCTTCGAGATATTTTTTTGAAACTTGGTATGAACATTAAGTTTCTGGTTTTTAACATTTTCCAAAAATAATTTTTATTTAACTTATCAAATTTCAAAATGGCGGCCATTTAAATATTTCAAAGTCAAATTCCATGAAAACTAGCAACTGAAACAAAATTTTACAAGACATGCAATTTAAAGCACTTTTAAATAAAAATCCAATGACATTTTTACAGTAAAAATCGGTTAGTAAACAAAAAGGTTATGGCAATTTTTGATAATAAATTTCAAAATGGCGGCCATATAAAATTTTCAAAGTCAAATTCCTTAGTGCATTTGACCAAGTCCTTTAAATTTTATGTCTTGTAAAATTTTGTTTTAGTAGCTAGTTTTCCAGGAATTTGACTTTGAAATTTGTATATGGCCGCCATTTTGAAATTTATTATAAAAAAATTACCATAACTTTTTTATTTATTAACCGATTTTTACAGTAAAAATGTCATTAGATTTGGATTACAAAGTGCTTTAAATTTTATATCTTGTAAAATTTTGTTTTAGTTGCTATTTTTCATGGAATTTGACTTTGAAATATTTAAATGGCCGCCATTTTGAAATTTGATAAGTTAAATAAAAATTGTTTTTGGAAAATGTTAAAAACCAGAAACTTAAAGTTTATACCAAGTTTCAAAAAAATATCTGGAAGGGTTTTTGAATTATTAATTATTTTCAAAAAAATACAAAATGGCGGATTACAACTAAACTAATCCGAAATCGCAAAAATGCTACTTTACATTTTCGACTTGTTTTTGTATGTAGAATCTGGTTCTGCATAGCGCGCTACGCATTTTTGTGACACCCTGTATATTCATTGGATATTCGCTGAGTATGCAGGTTTGCTGCGACGGGGGTTTTATTTTACATGTAACTCCTTTTAAAATTAATGTTTTTTATATTCTATATATATATATATATATATAGAATATATATATATGATATATATATATATACATATAATATTTACCATACATAAATGCTGTCAAAAGTATTTTCTTCTTTAGATAATTTATTTCTCTAAAGTGCAAAAATTAAGTAATTGAGCAATAATTGTTGCTATAGTGACAGTTTTAGTAAAAGTCTACATTAATGAAATCTTTCTTAGGAAACTGAACGGTTTGTCAGGTGGCAAATTTCAGGTAAGCCAATGGGTTAAGTTTGGTAAACTAAATCTTGTAATATTTAAAAAAAATAATAAAGGATCAAATTAACGAGTAAATTATCATAGTGAAGAATTATTGTTACCAAATAAAATTGCACACTTATCATTCCCGGTTTATTATGCAACTGGAAACATCTAATCATCAACACATAGGAAAGATAGGATGTACCTTTTAAACAAAATGTTTTAAAATCTAATTAAAAGAAGATATTTATCAAAAAGACAAACCATTTTGCACAAGTTAGGCTATAAACTGTTTTCCACTACTTCCAGTTAGTTTCTTGAGAATCAGTAAAAGTAGGATTTATTATATTTATTTTGTGTTACTTTTTGATTTTTCTTCATGCACATAATTTGTTATAGTAAAAAGGAGATGCTGGTTTATAAATAAACTAAAGCATGTTTTCATAAATATATTTATTTTAGTAAAGTGCATGAGCATCCTATCAGACTCTGATACATAAAACATTCAACACTTCTACCAAGGTTAATTGATTATCAGCATTACCTTCACCCCTCACATTGTGAATTAAACTATGAAGTAATTCGTTTTAATGCAAAACTGCCATGTGGTGATTGAGGGCCTGGGGCATAAGTTCTGTGGGGGCCCCAGAGACCGTATTTGACTAAGTTATTCTTTTGGCCGGGGGCCCCTGGAATTTGGAGGTCTGGGACAAAGTGCCCCGGATGCCCACCCCTCGTGGCAGCACTGTTTGAATTTGACTTAATCATAGATATCGCATTAATAAAATATTAATAAAATAATTTCTGATTGCCCTCATATTCAATCACTATATTTTACTAATCATATTCATTATTTATGCAGAATTTGAAGTATAATTTATAACCAATTGTTAAAAACTTGTTTAATGTAATACAGCAATACAGTACATTTTTATGAACAAAAACAAAAACTTAATTTTAAAAATATAATCATGGGGGGGAGGCTACCGGGACCATTGTCCCTGGGCCCGGACTCGCAAGTACGGGAAGAGGGGGCCCCAAAGTCAGAATGTGGCCCTGGGCCCGATCCAGAGATGTGGCGGCCCTGATAATTATTAATGTCGATCATTAAAGAATCATAACGCTACACATTTCATTGGACACATTATAGTCCGATTATCAAACGAAAGTGACTGGCGAAGCGGCCGTGCGGCGACCAAATATTATATTTCATTACTTTGAGGAAACGTAAAAACATGGTTATAAATTTCCAATAAACATTATTTAAATAATCAGTGAAAATTTGTTCAATAAACATTGTTTTAATAGTCAGTTTATAGCAAACTTTCAAATATTTTTTATCTTATTCTGATGAGTTTATATTGATAGTTATATATTTGTTTAATTATTACGATTAAAAATGACTCAATCCATGTTTTAAAAATATATATATCTATCAATATAAACTCATCGATATAAGATAAATATGTTGTAAATATGCTATAAATATGTTTAACTGACTATTTAAACAACGTTTATTGGAAATTTCTAACCATGTGTTTTACGTTTCCATGAGGTTATAAAATAGAATGTTCGGTTGCCGCGCGGCCGCTCCGCCAGTCACTTTCTTTCAATAATCAGAGTATAATCCTATATTATTTTGATAATGTGTAACTTTTAAATTTCCAAAATTGTTAATCAATTAAACTAACAGCTCAGATTTGTTTTCTCAATCTTCCTACAACACGAATATCACACAGAAAGACATTTTTAATGGAACTTTGAAATGGTTTTCTCTACACCATTATAAATTGACCTGGCTACTTGAAACAATTGAAATTTAAGCTTACTCTTGATATTTGGTAACAGGAATATCATTAAAATTTTCTACAGTAACAATATTATAAAAAAATATAAAAATATATTCCAACAGAAAAAGTCTGATTATTAGAGGAAATTCCAAACTACTAAAAAAGAAATGCACTTTTATATAGTAGTATACTTATTCTGCGATAAACTATAACAATATATTGAAATTTGCCCCTTCCAAGGCCAATAAATATTTGACTTTCAAGGTTAAGTTTACATGACTTGTTAGTTTAATATCCGTAGAATTTGCCAACCCCTTAGTACACCAAGTGTAGTTATAGCATTCTACATGGTTAGCTATTGTAAGCATTGATTGCTGTAGGAGTTTGTGATACTTTCTTAGTTTATGTTCAGCCTCCTTATTTTTTCAATGAGCAATAAAAAGTGCTCCTTTACAACCAAGCTTTGCTTACTTTGCCACCTTGGGCATAACGGCTAACATATGTATCCTAACTTATATACTTGTGCAAGTTATAATAATAATTTTGTAGAAGTTTTGTAGTGATAAAAGAAAAAAATATAATATCTCATAAATATGGTATAAATGAATTTTTTAATGAATAGTGAGTTTTATTTACATTTTGTAATATAAATTGTATCTTAATTTTATTTTTAAAGTACTTTAAAATCATCTACAATACTGATTAACAGATATACTTTGTTTTAGCGAATTTCCCCTATAGGGAAGAAGCTATTACCGTAGGTCTCATGGTAGGACTTAAGCCCAAGACCATGATAACTTTTTGTTTTAAGGTCCCCAGATGCCAAAAACACTATTCGTTCAAATTTATATATATAACTAACTAATATGTATAACTTGAGGAAAAAACGTCCAATTTTGATGAAATTTGGCTCAAATGTGTAAAATGACATTCATGACTTGAAGTTAGAAAACCAGAAAAATCGGACCGTGGGAAGGGGGGTTTATAGGGGTTTTAAATTTTCCAAAAATCAGTTTTTTGCATTTTTTACCCTAAAATTTTTTAAAAACTTCATTTTGGTTTTGACTATGTTGTAGAGCTTAAAAAAACAAATAATTTAGTATTTTTAATTATTAACCTAGGTTAAGTGGTTGCGGAGAAAATCCAAAAAACCTACTCATAAAATCTCCCATCTTATGGGAAATAGGTTTTTGGCGTTTCCTCAGTTTATTATAATGTAAACTTCACATTTGCTTTTGCCAATCTGTTCAGTTCCACAAAACAATCATTTTGGTGTTTAAATTGTGATTCTACGCCCAACCGTTGCAGAGATGTTCAAAGTGCTAAACACAGTACGTTGTCCAATGTTATCCTTATGGAGAATAAATAAAATTTTATATCTCGATTATTTATGAATGTATGTTGATGAAACTTAGTATGTGGCTTCACGTAGTACTGGTCTATTGATATTTGCACAAAAAATTAATTTTTTGTTGATTATTCCCGTCGCAGCAAACCTGCGTACTCAGCCCCCATGTTATTCTTATGGAGAATAAGTAAAATATAATGACTCCCTTAATTATGAACATAAATTAATAAAACTTTGTAGGTAGCTTCACTTGGTTGAGTTATATTGATAATTATATAAAAACCCATTTTTTTTGTTCCTTGTTGCAGCAAACCTGCTGTCTCAGCCCCCATGTTATTCTTATAGAGAATAACTAAAATGTTATATAGCGCTTATTTATGATTGAATACTGATGAAACTTGGTATGTGGCTTCGTCTAGTTAAATTCTATTTATATTTGCATAAAAATCAATTGTTTGTGTTCCTTGTTTCAGCAAACCTACATACTCATTACCAATGTTATTCTAATAGAGTGGATAATTAAAATCGCTTATATGTGAATATATTTTTATGAAACTTGGTATGCGGCTTTATGTGGTATTAAGACATATATTAGGCATTGGAAATTCACTGAGTACACAGGTTTGCTGCGACGGGGGTATTTTTCCTTTGTACTGGGTTTAGTTCTGAAAAACATGTGGACAATGTTGTCAGTTGTAATATAAAAAATACCCCCGTCGCAGCAAACCTGTATACTCAGCGAATTTCCAATGTATATATAAATGTCTTAATACTACAAAAAGCCACTTACCAAGTTTCATAAAAATATATTCACAAATAAGCAATATATAGAATTTTAATTATTCTCCATAAGAATAACATGGGGCTGAGTACGCAGGTTTGCTGCTACCGGAGCCTTTGGCAAACGATTTTTTTTTAGCAAATATCAGTAGACCACAATGAGATGAAGCCGTATATCAAGTTTCGTCAGTATACGTTCATAAATAAGCAAGATATAAACATTTGCTTTTCCTCCATAAGAATAACATTAGACAACGTACTGTGTTTAGCACTTTCAATATCTTGATAACCAATTGACGTAGAGGAATGATCAAAATACCAAATTGTGTGATTTTGTAAGCTGAATCCAATGGTGAAAACTAAAATTTGACTATTTCAAAAATTATATGTAAAAAATTCAAAAACCCATTTTTGGGGTACAAAACCCCCCCCAAAATACCCCTTCGGATAGAGCGATCTGGCTGGTTTTCAAAATTAAAGTCATAAATGTTGCTTTACACGTTTATACCAAGTTTCATCAAAATCGGATCATTTTTACAAGAGTTATCGTGCTCACGGACACATATAAATATATATATATACAGTTTCGAACGAATGGTGTTTTTGGGGTCTGGGGTCCTCGAAACAAAAAGTTATCATGGTCCCGGGCCTAGGTCTTACCATGCCGACTACGGTAATAGCTTCTTCCCTATAGGGGAAATTCGCTAAAAACATAATTTGAGACAGTAAATATAATAAAATAGAGATAACAAAAAATATAAGAACAAGTTTGACACCCGGGACCCGAGTACATGCAATTTACAAGGTTCTTGGTGTATACAGCTTTCCTTCTTTTTAATCAGACTTTTTAATTCATTATTTCGCTGATACCAGAGGATTAAACCCCTTTAATACATAAGGAACTCTTCTGGTGTCAAGTCGTTATCTATTATTTTAAATCAACTAAAACTAACTGCAGGATATCCTTGGTGGGTTAGAGCATACATATTCTTACCATCCAAAATACACCCAATATCACATGATCCAAAACTCGACTATTTCAACATCCAGGATTTAAATTTAGTTTATTTTAGGCTCAAATTCTGGAAAATCCTATAATACAATTTAGGAGAGACTCACAAACTCAATCTTGATAACTGTTTTTTAGAAAAAAGGTTACTTTTCCTTATTAGGTAAAACTATTAAGGAACAAATGTCTTATAAGTGAGTATTCATACAGCCTATTACTATTTCGTTTAATATGCATGTAAATGCATTAAGACAAATAACTTGATCAATGAAATAAAAACAATCACATGGCCTTTACTTTAACACTGGCTAACATTCTTCGGGAAACTCTTCATTCTTTAACTTCAAAATCTCCTAGTCTACATCATTTCTTGTTCGTGAGACCCTGCTATATGTTCTAACAAAAGAACACCCAACCTAATAGCGTAACTGCAGGTGCACAATGTTGTGGGTTATATTGTTTGAACAGACTTAACCTCTGGATTTAAATTTAATATGTTTGAAATATATTACGTTTCTATGATTTCAACATTAAAAATGCATAGATTCAAAGTTTAGGATTCTGAGATAACAATATACATATTTTTGAAAATGAGACATTGGAAATTGAGGAATATTATAATACTGAACTTAAAGTAGTGCAGAGTAATATAGTTCTTTGTTTTTTATAATATCCTGTGTACCCACTACATACCAAACATTATTCAATGTCTTTACAACATTAACAGTTTTTCAAAACAAAACCGTTGTCTTTATTCAAAATAACAATATTTTACAAAAAGAATTAACACGCTACTGTGATCTTAGCATGAATACAAATCAAACATCAAAACTGCATAATGTGTCTCATCCCTTAATTATGAGTTAAAAATTATAGATTCAGATCATGTATACATAAAGTTTTGAAAGACAGTTACAACGCTTTCAAAGCTGAGCTAGGACGCAAAATAGGACGGCTAAACTACAGAGCTGAAAGCAGCTTTTACAGTGAATAAACTTCCTACCACTCTAATAAAACTAAAAAATACCAATTTTCAATATAACAAAATTTGTATTGACGATTTTTAAGTTAAAATTGGTTATTCCATAAAACAAGTTTTACGTTTGTACTGCTATCAAAGTGAAAACCAAATCTTAAGATCAGTTTTGAATATTTAATGTTAAATCAAGAGACCAAATAAAGGTACCAAAACCACCCAATCGTGCAAAAATAAACTGAGTAAAACAACCGTGACAAAATTGTAGTCTTAGTCAAAACTCCCGCAAGTACAAGAGTAAAACCCGTTGGTCAAAACCGTTTCAGTTTACTAATCATTGCCAAAAAAAGTTTAAAAATAAAAAATGGAAGTACAAATTATTGATGAGTCATTTGATTTATGTATCTTTAGACCAATGGCTACAATCAGGTCACTCTGAGTCCTAACCAAAGACCAAAAACTTGCTAGTGAACTACTGTTCCAGGTTCAAAACCTAATAAGCAACTACATTATACAATCCATATTATTTATTACTTTAAATTCAGAAGCCTCTAAGGTCCAGAACATTAAGAATTTACATCACGCCCAGTTCAGCATTCCTAACTTTTCTTTGACATATAATGCTAATTCCGCCCACTATAGTTCCTATCCTCCAAAGGCATGAGGTGGATAGTTCGTAAATTTAAAGATCTAGGTTACTTTACCAGCTTCTTAAAATTGGCAGCACTGTAGTTCAAATTGCTACAAATACAGACTCATTTATTTGAACCACTGGTATCCAGAGGGATATATAATGAACAATATACAGTTTGTCAATGAACATGGATGAGGATAGTAATTCTATCACCCATTGATTGCAAACATATTGATTGTAGTGTTTAATTTTCAAATACCAGCAAACAAAATAATTCAATAACTTCATCAACAAAACCTTTGTCTTGATCAGAAAATAAATAATTAATGATGAATTTATTTGTTTGAATGTTGTCACAACCAAATACTAGTGAAGAGAACATTGTATATTTGCAAATATAAATACATAATAAACTGTACTTTTTTGACATTGGAATTAATCAAGAAATTTATAAATTACTATGCAATAATATAGAAAATCAAGATTCATAGCACTGGATTGTAAATGGTATGGAAGAGAATGATCTAAATCTCACTTAAATATAACATGAAAAACAAGAAAATAATTTAATATATAGGTAGTTAAAGCGAAAAAATTGATTATATATTACATTACAAAGTTGTGCAACATCTTAACCTAAAATAGGGGCAAAATAAATAACAATCAGGCATAGCTTTCTTTGGTTCAAACTCAAAATTTGTTATATGAAAGACAACCACTAATTCTAAAAACTATACAAACAATAAAATGAAAGCTCTATAAATAAAACTGTAGTGCTAACAATACAAATTTGAGTGTGTATGTAAAAGACTAGAATCACAATCTAATCACAAACCTACAAATAGTGACCTAAATTTCTACAAATAATAAAAACCAGTTATGATTGAGAAATACTACATCGATAATATACTTTATATTAATAATACAATCTCAAAGTAACATGTATTTGCATTTTTTACATAGGACAATGATGCAAAAAACAAGTCCATTATTATTGCTCTTTTTTGAGCCAATCCACTATTCAGAAATATTGACAGTTATACCAGCAGGTCTTATGTGCTACATATCATCCCTACAAAGCAATAGGTAAAAAACCATTAATAAAAAATGCATGTTTAACGGGAAATTGTCAATCACCTTAAATCATAAAAAATTCATAATCATATTTGTACAGAAATGGGTAACTCTTCAAAAGGTGATCAACCTAACTTAAAACTATGCTTTATTAGATATAAAAATAGAACGTGAAGCATACAAAACAACTCATATAACTAGCAAATAATGATGGGCGATCTGAGAAACAAATCATTAAATTTGAACCAATCAATGGTTGAATCAAGTAAATCACGATTCAATTTTTCAAAGAGTTAATTCGTTGTGCGAATTGATTGTTACTATCAGTAGGCGTCATTCGATACTCGGTTAAAATGGGCTCAGCTGAGAAGAGGAGATGCTAAGGGGGAAGGTGAGCAACAAGAGGAGAGATCGCTACACGCAAGCTCGATAATTATTGGTTTGAAAAATATTTGGGATTCCCTCAATTCTCTGCAAATTCACAGTGTGTTTTATTATCTCTTTCATATTTCGTTCACCTGAATCACAGTATCAACTCGCGATTCAGTTGTTGATGTCTTTGTGATTAACCCACTATTTTTCTTCAGCTACTGATTCGCAAATGTGTTGTTGGGAGTATTTTTTATTTGGATGTAACATTTACATTAGGAATCTATGATTTAAAGAGACCTCTAGAATATTTATTTTGCTTTATGGTCAAGCGTGATAAAATTAAGAAAAAAATATTAAGTTTTAATTTAAAATTTGTATGCCGTAAATAGCAAAGTACAGTCATGTTGTAAATTATGCTTTATGATTTGAAATTCAAAGTAGAGTCCATGATGAAACATGATTATTACTTAAGTTTTAACAAGCAAACAAACAATAATCACAATATAAGTAATTAAAAATAATGTGCTTATGTTTTGTACACTAAAACAGATATGGGACTCATTTATACAAAAAAATATATGATGATAGAATTATTGACAAAATTAATCAAATTAAATTTCAATTCTCTAGAATTGAGTGATTCAAATTAATCCACTTGCCCATGCCTACTAACAAAATTCTTAATGATTCTCAAAGTTTTACTTAAATTTATAAATATTTTAAGATTGAACAAGAATAATTTAATGCAAAAGCCGCTGCTTTTGTATGCTTCAACTCACATTTACATAAATAGAATTGTGTCTAAAATAAATAGCGACTACCAAAACCATTTGATCCATGTAACACTTTCATAACCAATCACAAAAACAGAAAGTAGAAAAAAAATTATAAATTAAACTTAAGCATTTTAAGAGTTCAAAATGAAACAGTATAATAATGATTAGTCTTAAACTGGTAATCAGAATATTAATCATACTTTGCAATTATTTCTATTTTTTGTCTAATTATTCATGAACTTTAAAATCTAGGAAAAACGGTCAAATAAATAAGGTATAAAAACTTATCTTTACCATACTTTCATTAATTTTCCGGGTATTTTTAATTTGCAGGAATGTTTGACACCCTTTTAAAAGAAAGACCATAAATTATTGTACAGTGTTTTTAGATTTTGTCCAGCTTTTAACAATATTAAGTAAGGTATATCTTGCAAAAAATGACAGTAAGCAAAGCTTAGCTAATCTGTTGGCAGTAAAAAGTTCTACACATATAAAATTTGGCACAGTAAAGCAGATCAGTCTAGAGAAATCAGACAGTAAGTTTAGTTTGGAAGTGATAGTTTCTTACAAAAATGCATTAATGTCATATCATGAGAAGACCAACATTTTATTAAATAAATACAGTACTGTATTATAACACTGGATTTCACTGTTTAAAGAAACCGTGATAATAAGTCTTAAATTTTCTAGTCAAATACTGTGTAGGGTTTAAAATTATGATAACATCCATCAGTGTATATTAAATTGATATTCTTATTGCTTGGGACCTAGAAGTGGTCCTCAGTTTGAATTGCTTTCCTGCATTTTTGGAAATTTGAGTCATTTTTAATATAATCCAGTGTTAATTAGAAGAGGTGAGCGGATAGTGAATTTTTAGTTTGGATCGGTTTGGATAGCTTAAGTTCGAATCGGATACGGATCAGATAGTAAAGGTTTCATATCGGATAATTTTCGGATTCGGATATTTACTTTGCCAGTACCGCACGTTACATCGATATATAAGAATTACCATATTTTCAAGTCGGAACTTTAAATTTTCATTTCCCTTCCAAGATATGAATATACTATATATTTCAGCTAGGTAATTTTATTCAATATAGGTACACAAAAACTAGTTATTATTTTTACAACTGTATCTTTCTGAGTAATTGAAGACTACACATGCCCTCACCAGAAAACAGCATGTCTAATTGGAGAAGCAATATACCAATGTTTGTTGTTATGAATAAACCTGTGTACATACTCAAGAATATTATCTTCTCTGCAGTGAAAAATACAAGAAATATGTTTACTATATAAGCATGAACTAAAACCTTTGAAATTTAGCAACATTACATTTGTTATTAAATCAGTGATTAAAACCCACTGTCTATGATGTTTTATACAAATAATTTAACTGGTTGTTAACAAATAGCATTATATTATTTATTTTGGAGACTAGAATGTAAAAGAATTAAATGTTTATGAATAAACCAAATTTAATAATGTTTTTGGCAATATCACAACTTCCAAACTGTGATTGAAAACTTGGTAATAAAGGTCAAATAAACAAACTACTTGACTTGGTAACAAAAAATTACAAGTTAAAAAATAATAATTTTGGTACGGTTGTATAATTTAATAAAAGAAGGCCTAGATTAGGCTATTCAACTTCAATAATTTAATGTCACCATGACTATCTTCCTTGTCATTATGATATAACTCCTTAACATATCTGAATATAGTAAAAAACCAAACACATACATATGGTCAGACTAGAGAAAAAACAAGGAAACATTTTAATATGATGATAGCCTAACGTTTATTACTATTTAAAGACCGAAATCACCGATGTTAGAAAGTAGCAGACATCACAACATACTATTAGGCCTAGCACGACTTAGACAATGAAACAATGACTCAGTAGGCCTTCTTTGTATGAGTTAACCACAAACATCCAGACCAAATAATTTCCTTTGTTTAATAAATTTACTAACTAGTCTGAACTTTTTTGTTAACTAAAAAATAGAAACTTTGTTTAGTTTGTCACCAGAATGTAAACATACAACCATAACCTTAAAGCTTGCATTTCAGACACTCAGCGACTTCACTATCAGCTTCGTTCTTTTTAAAGAATTTCCATGTAATACTATTCTTTTTCGGTTTCATTTTAAAGAAATTAATTTAACAAAATCAAATAATAACCGAACGATGAAACCTGTGTAAATAAGTAATAGATAACTAAGCGATGCTTTCGTGAATCCGTTGTCGCTGCTTCACGTCGTCGTAATACACTGTTTTGCTTAATATATCTAGAGGTCTCGTCTGGAGGTAAAAAAGTGAAGTCTTTTCTTGGAGTATGAGAGCTCTTGATGGATTAAGATCGTTGATCACACCGGGAAACTTCACCGTAGAGAAAGCTATATAACTCGTTTTGCGCAAGTCAGCAATATTTTACTCAGTGGTTTAAAGGTATTGAATGGGAACACAAATATCAGTAGCAGCAATTTTAAATTTCAAACACTAACACTAATTTCTGTTTGCATAATGCAACTGTGGAATTACGACTTACCCTATGGAAGCATGCTCATTGAATCGTGAGATGTTGATACAATCGTATAATGACTATCGACTGAAAATTATCGACTTATTCGCCAGTAACCCACTATTGTTTCTCTTGTCTGTGTCTATCCTGTGAATCTTGAATCGACATCGAGTTGCAATGTTGTATAAATTTGCGATTGTTTACATAAAAATCGATCGCAATTGCGTAATTTTTTGTATGGACTGTATTCATGCTTTGTTTGCTACACAATGAGGTATATTTACACCTCGTTGTTGCTACAATGATGTACGATTCAGCCGTGTATCGTGATATGATTCATCGCGAATGTACACAAATATTGTACCGATGCATTGATACGTACCGAAACTGAAAAACAAAGCGACAGGCATTGCTTCACGTTATTTTGAACGACGTCATCAAAGTCAAACGTTTAGTAATAAGTATTGAGTAATGGTCCAAAAGAATTTATTGTTTTGTTTTTGGCTTTTTGTCCCCAGATATGCAGTCCATCAGAATAAGTCGGATTTATACTGGACCTTATCGAATATCGAAAAAAACTTTCGGATCGGATTCGGATATCCGATCCGATCCGAAACCGAACTGGCTTTTCGGATATCCGCACACCTCTTAATTAGTAAATACAAGTTTTTGTTTTTTTTAACTGCAAAACCGCTATTACGATTCATCTTTTCATCATGTTCTTGAAAGTAATTAACAACATTTGCTTTATGTGTTTAAACATATATTTATCGCTCCACAATATTGTTTAAAATCTCACATTTTATACAAGATTATCAATCGAAAGATACCAAGTACAGCAATGCAAAAACGAACCTAGCTTCAAACTAATTGAAGAGAGGTCACTGAATATTAGCAAATAGGTATAGCAAATGTTTAAAACACTATCTACATACTAAGATAATCAACGTGAGTTACGAGCCAGCTCGCCTCACTTGGTTCTCCGTATCTCCACTAGTGACTCGAGGATACGATCCATCTGGGCGCGGTAGAAACAGATCTGCCGGTTCTTGTCCAACAGCTTGTCTCGGCAAGTCCCGGAACATTGGCCTTAACAGGGTTACATTGGTTATAAGACATACTCAACCCATAACACAAAAGGTATATCTGTAAAATGGAACTGGATGAAAACAGCTCAGTTCAAGCAATAAAGCCAGTAATTTGAATATTTATAGATTATCTATTAAGTGTGTATAGTTTTTGAAAGACTCAATTTGCATTTTGTTGACTTATTTCTAAGTCTTCCCAGTATTTTTTTTTTTTTTTTCAAAGATAGCAGATTTTATCACATACTTCCTTTAACACGTTCAATGCTGACAAACATGTTTAAACACGAAAATCACATATGTTTCAATTTTAATTAGAAGGATTAATTAACGTCCTCCGCACCCAATGTGTTAACAATGTTGACTACAGTAATGTGTTCAGGAATTGTGTGGATTTAATTTACATTATTATTACCAACACATTGTCACATTCATTTACAGACGTCCCTTTTAAATAACTTCTTAAAATACTTTTGAACTTGGAGAGTTAGAGCTTCTTTAATTAATTGAATTCTTGTATAGTTAAAAGTAGGGATGGAAGGGGATTGACTTTTGTAGTTGAGATGGAATTTTGTATTCCTTAAAAATAGTCACTTAAAGTATACAAAAACATTTACTAATTCATTATTATTCATTGAAAACTTATCAACCACAGTAAACTTAAAATTAAATCACTTAATATTAAAGCATTTTAATACATTTATAAATTTACTCAATAACTTTTTCATTAAAATAAAATAAAACATACCGTAGTCAAATATCAAGGTTTAAAAAGTATTGCTTTTACAATTTAAAAGTTATTTTGTGAACCCATGTTCATGTTTGGAACGTTAAATGATCTTGGATTCTTAGAAGTTTTTGAGTGTATGTGTGTTCTGAGTTGCTGACTTCTCCTGCGCCCCTCCCACTTCCCCTAGCTTACCTTGGCCCTGGGTGCTGCGACTCAGCAGTTCCCTGACAGCGTTGAGCTTCTGTTCTCTGATCTCCTGGTTCTTCTCCAGGGTCTCCAGTTTTTCCAGCAGTGTCTTGTACTGGATACTCTCCTGGTACAAACATTGAGAGATGTTAGAGTAGGCAGCCTCCCGTCGAAAGGTTTAAACAAATACCCCCACCTACCTTACTGCTTATTAAAATGGGCAAGGCCTATAGTCATCTCTAAATTCAGCAATGACTAAAAGAATTTCATAAATGTGATAGATTTGTTAAAAATATTATAATACAATTATTTGCTTGAAGTTGCAACAAAAAAACAACTTGTCAATGAATGGCCAAAAGCATGTTTAAACCAACCACATTATGCACCTGAGAGCACACGAGCACTGCCAAGAACGTGCGAGGTTGCGAGAATCACTCCGTGAGTAGGAGTGGTTGGCCTGCCCTCCCTCTCTTAGGTGGGGGCTGCCCCGCCATAGTCAGAACCGGCCAATCATCCCTACTTCTGTGGTGGACATGTTGCCCCTCCCCCAAGTCAATCGACAGTCTTTCCACTCCCCTCCCAGCCATCCCCATTGCAAGTTGACATACTAATGCCAATAGAATCACAACTCGGAGAAATTTTTGCAACCTCGGGCATGCTCAGCAATGCTCGAGGCTGGTCAGGAGCGCTCATGTGGAGCCAACCAAGCACAAAGCAAGTGATTTTGAACCTGTCAGACTGTCAGTGTACTGTCCATTCGTCAAAATAAGTTTGTGATGTTACACTGCATGTTTTATAAGTGCCTCTACAATTAGTGCATGACCATGATGAGTAAATTATTGAAAAACAGAGATTGACATTTGATCAAATAGAAACAAAAGGAGTTTTAGTTCCTTAATTTTGATTGGATAATTTTAACATTTCACAGTTTGATACATTTTGTAAGTTTTATTTTTTTTTTTTTACTGAGGTCTCAATTAATGGAACACTGTGTGTTCATGTACAATATACATATTTTCCATGACTCCCAACCTTTTTTGGGAAGTATGAATTTGATGTATTTATTGTGAGATTACTGAATTATGTTGTCATGTTTCGCCACTCAGTGAAACGGAACTTTTAATACGTTCCTTGCGGATGCGGTACATGTACCACATGCAGAGTGTCTACTTCATTCCAAACAGAAAATTCCTGACACAATTCCTGTACATTTAAGGACATTCCCTCCAAAATTTAAGGTCATTTTCTAAAACTGTTAAGTTCTGTAAAAGTTGTATAATACTGTAATAAACAAATTTAGGCAACAATTAAGAGGTAATGTATCACTAATTAGCTATTTTCATGTAACTATTTTTCTATTTAAGAACAAAATAATTAAATTAAAAGGTTAAAAAGGGGGGAATTGAAATCAATACAAAGACCTATTAGAAATCTTAAGGTTAGGATGTAATAGAATACATTATACAGTAGTACTTAGAACAATTAAAATGGTCTACAAAAAATTCAATTAATAAACTTAAATACCCCCCGTCGCAGCAAACCTGCGTACTCAGCGAATTTCCAATGCATTGATATGTTTCTCACTAGTACATAAAGCCACTCACCAATTTTGACAAAAATACATTCATAAATTAGTGATTTATTACATTTTATTTATTCCCCATAAGAATAACATTAGGACTGAGTACGCAGGTTTGCTGCAACGAGGAAGATAAGAAATGAGTTTTTATGCAATTATCAATATAACTGAACCAGGTGAAGCTACTTACCATGTTTTATTAATTTATGTTCATAATTAAGGGAGATATAAAACTTTACTTATTCTCCATAAGAATAACATTAGGGCTGAGTATGCAGGTTAGCTGCTACGGGGACAATCAACAAAACATTTATTTTTTGTGCAATTATCAATATACCAGTACAACATGAAGCCACATACCAAATTTCATCAATATACATTCATAAATAATCAAGATTTCAAATTTTATTTATTCTCCATAAGGATAACATTGGACAACGTACTGTGTTTAGCACTTTGAATATCTCTGCAACGGTTTGACGTAGAATCACAATTTAAACACCAAAATGATTGTTTTGTGGAGCTGAAGTGATTGGTAAAAGAAAATGTGAAGTTTAAAGTAAAATTAACTGAGGAAAAGCCAAAAACTGTTTTCCCATAAGATTAACATGGGAGATTTTATGAGCATGTTTTTTGGATTTTTTCCGCAACCACTTAACCTAGGTTAATAATTCAAAATACCATATTATTTGTTTTTTTAAGCTCTATAACATGGTCCAAACCAAAATTAAGTGTTTTAAAAATTTTAGGGTAAAAAATGCAAAAAACTGATTTTTGGAAAATTTAAAACCCCCATAAACCCCCCTTCCCATGGTCCGATTTTTCTGGTTTTCGAACTTGAAGTCATAAATGTCAGTTTACACATTTGAGCCAAATTTCATCGAAATCGGACGTTTTTTACTCAAGTTATCGCATTCACGGACACACATATATATATATATATATATATATAGATATAGATATATAGATATATATATAGATATATATATATATACATATATATAAATTTGAACGAATAGAGTTTTGGACATCTGGGGACATCAAAACAAAAAGTTATCATGGTCTCGGGCTTAAGTCTTACCATGAGACCTACGGTAATAGCTTCTTCCCTATAGGGGAAATTCGCTAAAACTAACTTTCACTCGATCATTTAGAAAATCATTTTTGTATATATCTAGGCCTGTCTTTGCAATTTTATGAATTAGTTACCTATTACAATAATTCAATAATTGAATGTTGATCCATAACAGTTAAAATGAACTTTCAACAAGCTAAGTTGACCTAAAATTAAATTGAAATCCAACAAAAATCAGAGATGAAGAAAATGTAATATTAACTTATTTTTACATTAAATACAAACAATTGTAGCTTAGGCCTATATGGCTTACAGACTACCAATGTTTAACTAGCCTATTTTAGAATAGACCTAGTTCACATTGGCAAAGAATTTGCGATTATAAAAAATTGAAAATTGACTAGGCTATGTATGGTAACTAAGATGTTTTCCAAAGTAAACATTACATTGACTACTTAATATTTTGATCAGCTTAGCCCACCAGTTTCTTTAAATGCTAGACATTATGTAACTTACAAAATTGTTAGACCATAAAACAATATTTCCAAGAGTTAAAGTAAGTAATTAACCCAGCTTAATAACATAGCCTAGGGCTATTTCAAAATTTGGGAATGGGTTATCAAATTTAGTTCAAATATAATAAATTAAGCCTATTTTACAGATTACATAACATTTAAAATAATACGAATAGATGCATAACTTACTATTAACACAATTAAAATGATTGGGATTAAATATACCTATTTTGTAGGAGTAATTTGGCAATTATTACTTTTGAAAATTATCAGGCAATTTAAAACCACACAGCCTCCTAAATACATCCCCAAATAAACGCACAGCAACACAGCTGTTTATTTTGTTTACTTTCATTTTTGTATCGCACACTTTAGCCAACCTAAAAACGAAATAGTAGTATACAAAAGATAATGCAAATAAGAGAGACAAATTTTCCCACTAAGTCCTTCTATTTAGTGAGAAAAAAAAACTAAACTACTAGCATTGACGCAGCACGTAGTCATTGCGGCCGTATAACCATTGTAACTGACAAACAAAATCATCAATGAGGTACTCAATCAACAACTAATTTGAAATTGGATTTTGCCGTGTATAACCTATAAGCAAAACATGAAGGGCTGGACTGAGGGGGCTCCGCCGTCGATCATATTCTAATAATGGTATTCTGTAATATGTATATGTACACGGGTTGAATCTGTATTCTGAAATTACAGTGAATCTGTTGGAATAATTTTGATCTGTCAAAATGTCGGATGGCTCCCTGCAGTTGGTTATTCAAATCGAGAATAAAAATTGGGAAAAGTACAATTATTTCACTTTACCGCAATTTGAACCTTTTAACGTTTGCAGTAGGTATACAACATTATCATTGTTATTACTTTAGATGATGCCAGGACAATATAACTCAGCCTCACTTACCATATTATGACATAGTTTTTAACGAAGGACAAAAATGTATTCAAACTTGGTCGTTAGTAACAAAAACTAACAAACTTCTCACAACAAAAACAAACTAACCACATAACCATTTCAGCGCATGCGCTGCAGACGACGCGACGTCAGCCCACGGCCGGGCTAACAGAGGCCTTGTTTCCACGGTGCGAAGTAACATGCGCGACAGTAGCTAGCGCTTTTACTGTCAAACAAACTGGCTCCTGACTTGCATTTGTCTAAGACCGTTAAACATCTTCTCTACTGTATGTCGGTTGCCTTTTATTGACCGGTGTAAAAAAGCGATAGTAGTAGCCAGCTACTTAGCACGGGGGGTCCTCTACTGTCATTGTACAACAGTCGCATCATTAACTCGCTTACACGGTGCATAGTTGAAACCGACAGCAGCTTCACTGGCTACTGATATCTCTACTTGGCACTGTAGAAACAGGCCTTCCGGATATTAGCAGACGAAACTCGACCGTGTTTGAATTAAATTGCAACGTAATACTTTTTAGGTTATAACACGCGCCTATATGACGTAAACTAATACGTGCATATTGCTCACGTAAAACACTGCTGAACAATATTTGAAACATTATTGGAACACAAAGGAAAATAATAATAAATCATAGTCTAGTTTTTTTAAACTCTTTTTAAATACACTTAAACATTCTGGCGATAATTTAAGGACATTATCCAATATTTACGGACATTTCTCGTACATTTCATGGCCACCCCAAATTCCCGGACAAATCCCGGTTTTTACGGATTTCCCGGTCAGTAGACACCCTGACATGGCTCAATATTGAAACATATGGGATTGTTTATGTTTAAACATGTTTGCCACAGCAATAGCGTTTAAGCAGTAAACCTTTTAATTTTAAAATGATAATATATAGAGTTAGTGGTTGAAAAGCTCAACCACAAATATAGTTATTTAAAAAAGAATACCACAACCACTAACGATCTGAGTCTTGGTCTGAGTGATGTGTTGTATCTAATTACTCTGCTCAATATTTAATGAATTTAGGTATTATCTAAGTCTGGTGACTAAACTATGTAGTCATCCATACAATACCATACATTTTTTTACTTTCGAATCCCATAGACTAGAGTTTTTTAAGAAAAGCGTAAATTATAGAGGTTTAAAATTTTTTGAAAAACTCCCAGATTCTATAAAAAAAAACCTGTCAGAGTTCATAACAAAACTTAAAAAGTTTATGATAGATCATCTCTTATCTTTGAGGAATTGAATGTAAATTTGAATGTCTAGTCGCTAAGCCTAGTTCTATCAAATTTGTATATTCTATCACATGTTTATATATAACTAAAGAGACACTATTCACTATGACAAATGACACTATTCATCTGTTACAATTGTACAGTTAACGAATAAAGATATTTGATTGATGGATTGACTGATTGATTGAAACTTTCAGAAAAACAAATCCACATTTTTTTTTTTCTCATGGATTTTATGTATACTAGCTATG
The DNA here is from genome assembly GCA_963675035.1 of Allygus modestus. Classification (NCBI taxonomy): domain Eukaryota; kingdom Metazoa; phylum Arthropoda; class Insecta; order Hemiptera; family Cicadellidae; genus Allygus; species Allygus modestus. The sequence continues at coordinate 235,111,980 of OY776112.1, forward strand.
AAATAATAATTGAAATTTCTGAATGATCGGAGGTGACCTACGGGAGAGTGAGCGCTGGCGTTCTGCAGATAGCACATCTCCTTGTTGACCACACTCAGCCGCTGCTCCAGGTGGTCCCTCTCTGCTCTCAGCATCGTCACTTCATTCTTCAGTTCTTCCATCCTGGGGAGATCAGATAAATTCATAACAGCTGTTTATGGAAACTAACTATGGCAGAAATGGTAGAGTAACATAGTTGTTAATTTTGTAAAATTGTGCTAACATGTGTTGAGTTAACTGAACAACTTCAAACTTCAAATCCACAAAATCGAGAATTCTCTCCACATGACAACTCAGCGTGAACAAGCAATTTGATGAACATGAACATAAAACAAAACTGAGATAAAACCAGGATAAGTAGTCCCAGGGTGACATTCAGACTGGTTTATACCAGTTGTGAGGTTGGCTTTAGGTACAGCAAATGAAAGATGTCATAACATGTGGTTAAGTCCTTTGGCTATTCATTATGATAAGCCACCTTGGTAGACAAGCTTTCCCATGATAGACCTTGGTAGACCTTGGTATGATAAGCTTTCACCTTGATAGACAGCTCTTCCCATGACTGTAGACAGCAAGGGACGGGAACGTCTTACCTAAGATGTGGTCCCTAGCTGATAAACATAGATACCTTGTCAGTCAGCCTAGAAGGGCAGAGCAGACCGCCTGTTTGAGAGCTGATGAGCTGCTGTCACAGGAGTCGCGGGTTTGCCCTAAAAAAGGTTGATTGGCAATTCCATCCCATCCCACCTTTTCCATCCCAGCAATCTAACATCTAACCAGGATAAGTCCTGTGTTTCTTTTTCTGAAGCATAATGCAACAAAATAACCTTAGATGTTAGGGTAAAATTATTGTGCTAACTTAGCACAATAATTTTATCCTATCAGCAAAACAACAAAATTGCATTGTTAGAATGAAATTGCAACACTATTTGTAGTAAACAACCAACACTTACTGTTTGAGCCTATTCTTCAGGTGGTTGATCACCATCTGTTGTGTATACAGTTGACCCTCCAGTTCCGACGATGAGCTCTGAGCTATCAGTGCGGCTCGTTCGTCCACTAGCCGAGCCGTCTCCAGCTCATGCTCGCTCTGCAGCATGTTCAACTGCCAAAACAATATCATGGAAATAAGAGATCTTATCGTAGATGTTAAGTAAGACAATGTACCATCTCAATATTTTCTGATTTTTAGTTATTCGTTGTATTAGTACTGTCATTAAAATTTACAAAATAAGTTTTAGTATACTATCCGATCAAACTTATGTGCTTTCATTAAGTTTGAGGGCTCCGTTAAGCACTACTTTCAACAATAATGAAATTTAACTTCACATTATGAACGTTACAAATATTAATTACATTTAGCTTCTAATGATTTCTTGGTAACAGACATGTTCACGAAGCAGGGAATTAATTTTTTAGTGAAGGTACAAAATATTCCAAATAGTTTTTGGACGAAAGTTAGATAGTCTTGCAAAACCAGAAAATGTGCAAGGAGGTCGTGTAAGTTTCTGGGCAATTTGCTTAGCAATAACCTATAGTCTACTGGAAACAGATTGCCTTTTAGTATTTTAAAATTAACACATGAGGAATGTAACAGTTACTTTAAAAAGGACAGTACCATAATACAAACAATTTGAGACCACAATGGTAAGGGGTGGTGCATTGGTTTGAACTCAGTTATTTTTTCAAAGCCCCTAAAGCCTACTGCAGCACTCAGCCACCTTAGCCAGTAAATAAGGATTTCCAAGACAAAGTTCCCCAATACCACCACCAATACCACCAGTGTCCTGTAATCTATTGAACTAATAGGTACAAATAAGGCAAAAATTGTAAAAATTGCTATCACTATGCTTTTTAGGACAATAAACAATTTAAAATGTTGTCCTTGAAAACCATAGACCCTTACATTATTATTTCTTTACGATGTAAGTGGTTTTATATCTATTTTAATAATGATACAGTATCATCATTCTGAACCCTTAAAGAACCCCCCCTCCTCCCCCATCGTGACAGAGGAATTATATATAAGGTACAACAATAACAATATTTATTGTAGATTTTTAAAATAAATTCTAGATATTATAGTTACTGCTCCGTCTTTGTTTGACAGCAACGCCCAAATTACTGGTGAAGATGTATTCTTCTTTGAATAAATTATTTATGTACAGTTTTAGATACATATTTGTACAATCTTATTCACAAAATTATACTGATATTTTTTCCAAAATATAGTTACAATAAATAATAATAAGATACACAACAAATGACATTCGATAACATTTATTTCATATACTAAAGATAAAATAATACAAATTACTGAGTAATCACGTAAACACAACTTGCAATCTTCAAAAAATAAAAACGTGAAGAAGTAGTCTTCAGTCAATCTAGAAAAAGAAAAATTACTATAATTGATTATGAATAGTGTTGTGATATGATATGATGTGATCAAATATTCTTATTTACTATTAATGTAAAAAACAAAGTAATTTCAAATATTAAGCTAAAGCTAGCAATTTAAACAACCCCGTCAAAATTAACTTGTAATCCTAGAAAGCCATATCATCTCTCCTTGATATCCAGTGAAAAGTCATTATTTATAAGAATAATTCCAGCAGCAAAAAATCTTCATGAGTTCCAATCATCAAATCTTCATTTTTTCCAATGGATTTCCCAAATTTACGATATTTAAATTTTATGTCAATATGATTTATAAGTAAAACACCAATAATTAATTTAAATTTATCTAATAAATTATATTTATAATTATATTTATTTAATAAATTTAAATTTATTTATTTATTTAATTAATTTAATTTTAATTTATCTCACATCCCAAACAAAGATGAACCTTTTAACCCTGCATTTTGGTAATGTGATATCGTATTCGGTAAAAATAATCTTTGAAACATTTATACCTTGTGCGTACCTTTTTAGACCCCTGATAAAAGCTAAGAACAGCTATAGCAATCCATATGGAGGTGGATAAAAATAAAGTGCAGGTCAAGGAAAAATAAGTTTAAGGGATATGTGAGGTACCAACTGATGATGATAAGCTTGTAAATTTACATACAATTGTGTCTTGACTAAATAATAATTCACAATCAATCATTAAGTATAAATCTCACACTATTTAACTTCCACACTCATAAAAATCATAATTTCTCAACTGGTAAAATGTTGTTTTCTACAATCTCTCCAGTTTTGCTGACAAAATACAGTTGTGTTTTAATTTAGATACTTTACAATGTTTACAGGTTATAAATAAATCGCAATTTGCTTCAAAAATGTTTAAAAAGCACTTACATCATGGACCCGCTTGTTGTGCATAGCGATAAGATCTTGCTCTAATCTCTTAACTTCTTCTTGGAGGCTCTTGTTTTTTGACTTCATGATCATATTTGACTCTTGTAATTCTGCACAGAGAACGGCCATATTAAAAAAGTTAGATAATAATGTAGTAAGCGGCTAAATATACTTTTAAATCAAAATACCAAACAAACATCACCAAAATATTAAATGACACTACAGATGTAGTTTTACTGCATCTACTACTGTTTTACTGTATTGGTAAACCCCACGCCCTATAACTTTGCACAGTTTGGCTACGCACCGCTGCTTGCTACCTCATCCCACCTGTCACATGCATCCAGTTAGACGATGCCTCACGACTAGGCTCATTGTGAAAATGGCACATTTTCTTCAAAACTGCATGAAAAATTAATTAAAAGTAGGCCTTTAAAGAGGATTTTCTAGTGATCAATATTATCCAAACATATTTTTAGTCCAACAACTAATAGTCATGAAAAAAGTGTAAAACTAAATTATAAACAAGGCTTAAAATTATCCGATTTAAATGTTTTTTATATATTTATTATTATAAAACAATGATCAACAATGTTATGATAGTAAGCATTAAAAACTGTCATAGGAAAAACAATTCTAATAGAGCCTTTACAGGAAGTGCATCTGCGATAGACAGATGGCGCTCGTATGGCGTTGCGGGTTGCCAGGGCTGCTTTTAGCCTATCTGTTGTGCCCTCATGTTGCATGGTCCAAACCCAACTCACCAAGTTGTGGCGGCGCGTCAAATGAGGGGTGATACGCGACAGCTGACTCACTGAGCAGAGAAATCAAGTTGAATTTATACACTTGCGCTCTGCTGCAGTCGTTTGACAACCTTAGGGGCGCGCTAAGTCAGTTTTTGTATTTCATAAATCTAAAAAGCAATTAAAATGTCACTCCAATCCTAAAACACTCTGGCTCTCTGGATTTTGCTGCTACCTAATGACATTTTGTAGGACTATGTCCAACTATGTTGTAACACAGTACAAGGCCATAAGGGGTCATTTTTATTTGTTAGTCAAATTTGAAAATTCGGCCGTGTCCATTGAACCCATTTCTCCGCTGGGGAAACATCGTGCTTCACGGCAGCCACAGTCAACATGTTAAGCTTTGTTTCTTTGCGCCCCTTATAATGTTGCGCCCTAAGCATGTGCCTATTTAGACTATGGTCTATGCGGTACTGGGTATTGTTGATACTATTTCCACACTTGAATTGAATTGAATTGAAAATATCTTTATTCATAAAGTATACAACGGTATACATCGAATGGCGTCATTATACTAACTATCACAAACACCAGTTTACAATGTCAATAATCTTAAAATAGACATCTAACTACAATTCAGCAAAATCATATAATGGATTATCTATCAAATACATTTTTAACCTCTTTTTAAACACCTCAAGATTCAATTCCACAGGTAACCTAGATCAAAATTTTGCACCAGCACAAGATGTTTTTTTTTTTTTTTGTTAAAGAATGTGAGCTTGTGGGGATTAATGGCAGTTTTATTTCTATTTCTTGTGAAATATGAGTGACTGTCGCCTAGCCTGGGAACCAAATTGTTTTTGCACAGTTGTTTTAAGTGGAGAGTTGTATGAAAAACATAAAGACTATAGACAGTCATTATGCCCAAACTAGAAAAATACTGACGAACAGAAACATCAAAATTCAGATTCAACATGGTACGTATTACCCGTTTTTGAAGAAGGAGAATTCTATCCAAGTTCTGTTTTGATGTTTTGCCATAAATAGCAATACCAAATGTGATTGACGATTCTATAAGTGCAAAGTAAAGAGTTTTTAAAGTGTTTATTGAACAAAATGTAGACATTCTATACAAAGCATATATACCTGAGGTGACTTTATTTACTACATGATCAACGTGGAGATTAAATGAAAAATTTTCATCTACAATCAGACCTAAAAATGTTGTAGAACTAACTTTTTTCAAAGCTTGATCATTAATTTTTATTACACTAAACTCCAGACATCCCAAGTGAAAATTAACTGTGCACGGGGTGTGGTAAGAGTCGGTTTTTAACCCCTCCAAACTTTCAAAATTGTGTCCTCAGGATCACACTAATATTCTTCAGCTTTGGAGGTCATCACACAAAATTAACCCAACCTGGCAGCTTTGACTTGTGCACCATTTGTTTAACGTCAGCTCTCCCTAAACAATAGACTGATGAAATCTCAATGAATTGTACAAATTACCACGGGATGAAACAGACTTGATGAAATCCGCGATTGAACTGATACCCTTTGCTGTGGGGACAATACACTGACCACACCAGTCGCTCTATCGAACTGAGTAGTCTTGAGATATGGCACTGCAGTAGAAGCAGTAAGGCCTACCAGTAATTAGTTCTGTTGCTGTCTACCAGGTAAGACTAACTTACAAGCACAGACCACTGGCAGTGTTTTATCAACCCATTCCCTATTTAAAATTAAATATAAGTATTGTGCATAAATTTATTGAGATTTCCTAAAAAAAAATACTCCCGTTGCAGCAAACCTGCATACTCAGCGAATTTATATTTTGAATATATATATGTATATGTCTTAATAACACATTAAGCCACTTACCAGGATTCATAAGAAATATATTCACAAATAAATGGTATTTAAAATATTATTATTCTCCATAAGAATAACATTGGGGATGAGTACGCAGGTTTGCTGCAACAAGGAACATAAAATAATGGGTTTTTATGCAAATATCAATAGGTCAACAATATCTTCATCTAGGTGAAGTCACATATCAAGTTTCATCCATATACATTCATAAATAAGCGATATATAACATTTGAATTATTGTCCATAAGAATAACAAGGGGACCGAGTACCTATGTTTGCTGCTATGGGAACCATACACGAAAAATTGGTTTTTTGTGCAAAACAACAAACCACAAAGAGATGAAGCCATATACTAAGTTTCGTCAGTTTATGTTCATAAATGAGCGAGATATAACATTCTTATTTTTCTCCATAAGAATAGCATCAGATAACGTACTGTGTTTAGCACTTTCAAAATCCCAGAAACCAATTGACGTAGAGCAATGATCAAAATACCAAATTGTTGTTTTTTAATCTGAATCCAATGGTATGAATTAAAATTTGATTTAAATAAAAATTACATATGAAAACCCCAAAAAACCTATTTTTGGGGTACAAAAACCCCCAAAATCCCCCTTCGGATGGTGTGATTCGTCTGGTTTTCAAACTCGTTCAAATAAATGGTACTTTTTAACATTTGTACAAAATTTTACTAAGATCAGACCATTTTTATGAGATTTATCGTCCTTATGGACACACATATATACAAATTTGAACGAATAGTGTTTTTGGCATCTGGGGACCTCAAAACAAAAAGTTATCATGGTCTCGGGCTTAAGTTAAGTCTTACCATGAGACCTACGGTAATAGCTCCTTTCCTATAGGGGAAATCCGCTAAAAACAGAAACTGTCATACTAAATGCAATAAATGTAGCAAAACCTTACCTGCAAACATGATGGGGTCGATGTTGTTGTTTGGAGAGATAATACTGTTGCGAGTCCCGGTGATGGTGTTTGACTTCTCCACTTTCTTCAGATTTGGCTTTTCTAAAACATTTAGAGAGAGCTCAAGATATGAATGAAGAGGGCAAAAGTGGTAGAAAATTGTAGATTATCCATTTTTTATGAGAAATAAAAAATTTTCTTAAAATATTTAGTACAAAATTATTTTTCGATTGGACTATGCCTACTTCAATCCCCCTAACCTTGTTTGAGTATTTACAATTATTACAAGCAAAAGTTTATACATAGTTATGTTGTTTTGTTTAGTTGTGACCCTCCTTTTTGTTGGCAATACATGTTTTAAACCCATTGGCTTAGACATACGAGCTGGTCTCGTTCCTTACCTGTAATTTGTTAAACCTATGAATTGGAATAGAAATTTGTGTTTTTAAATGAATTAATGGTCTATTTTCATTGAAATACTGTTTTCATTCAGTTTTTAGAGTCGCATTGGCACACACAGTAGACATAAGTAAAAAGTAGCAAAATCAGTATTGACCATGTGCAACTCACAAAGAATTAACCGATCCCGTCAACTTCCAAGCAAGCCTTCCACCATTTGTTTTATTTGGGCCCTCCCACCAACGTTGCCACAGACCGGTTAACTCATTGTGAGTTGCACGACTGGTCAGTTTTGATCATGTGCGGGAATCGAACCCACGAACATCGTATCCACACCTGGCCAAGGTGTTTCCATGACGTAGCCAACTCAGCTAACACGACCAAGGGCCTAGCGGCGATATTAAGGTTTTTCAGTCAGTCCGCGCCCCTAGCGGATAGAACCGTATTCGCCCGCGGTAATTAGTTACATATTTTGCTACTAGAGTGCAGCACCAATCAAATCCCGTTATAGGCTATTGCAAATATAAAACATACAAAATGGATTAAACATACAAAATTGTGACCTTATTGCTAAAAACAACTGTAGGAGTTTGGTTTTCTGAGGCAAAACTCAAAACTGGTTGTAGAGGGGGGAAACTTCAATCATTTAATTTTAACAGCGAGGTTTGCCTGCAATAGTTTTAAACCACTGATTTATATCAACTAACAAAGCTTTTTCCCCGCTCCAACAACTACTTTGAAAAATAACTATGGGTGTATTCAGAACAATAGTTTTCATCCCACAAACCCTTTAAAATAAAAATATTTTATGGTCTGTATTTTTTACACTATCAGCATTTTTTTAAATTCTGAAAAGGGTACGGTCCAAACTCTGGTATTATTACTAAGGTTGATCTGTTCTTAAAAAGCATAAGTAATTAATAGCCCAATGACAAATGGCAGCTGGTTCCAGTATCGGATATTTTCAGATGTTGCTCAGGATAGATCTGGCGATCTCCAGATTTTGAAGTGAGCACCCTAACCACTATACTACCCAGCCAGATAAAGAATACTATTGTTTAAAAAAAAAACAAGCTAACTTGGTTTATTATTTTGTTGTCTTGTCGACGCCAGTAAAATTTTGTATTTAACTTTGTTAACACGTTAACTGCCAAGGGCTATTTTTTCAAATATGTCGTACTGCCATTCCGTATTTTTTATAGTTTTACACTTAAATGGTATTTTATCATCCGTTTGAATGTAGGGGATAGTAATTGTGAAGAAAATATGATAATAGGGGTAGGGGGTAGTTTTGGACCGATCGGGTCGGCATTAATATTTTTCAATGGTATGTAGTTGAAAAATAACGTCGCCGACCCAATTGGGCAGTCAGAGATTTTGATGTTAAAATGGGGTATTTTATTGTTCGCAGTTGGTAGCACTGATACAGAAACTCTGTGTCCGTCTGCTACGGGTACGCGCGCACGCTGTTTCCCGCGTGTTTCTATCCCCACGCCTACCTGTTGCTGTTACGAGATGCGTTTGGCGGCATTCGTATGTGAAGCGTGTTTGCTGACTTGAATATTTTAGTTATTTATGTTTTGTTAGTTATTAACCTGTTACAATGAGTGATAATCTGGGCGATGAAGATATAGAAAGGCTTTTTGATGTGCCCATGACCAGTGAACTTGACCATTCAATGGCTGATGATGATTGGGGTAGTAATATCAGTAGTAATGCAGACGATACAGATGACGATCCGGACTTCGCGATCACTGACGATGAATCTATGTTTTTAAGTGATGATGAACTTGTTGAGGACAGAGAGACAAATGAAAGTGAGTTTGTCAATGAAATGGAGAGTGAGGAAGCTGTAAATAACAGTGTGAATGAAGATAATGTAAATACCAGTGTGAATGAGGAATCTGTAAATAGTAGTGTGAATGAAGAAACTGGAAATGGAAGTGGGAGAGATGAGCCTATGAGTTTGGATATTCCTGATAGGATTGATGAGGTAGGTCCTTATGTAAGTTTAAGGGATAAATATAACAAACTGAATAAAGCAGAGAAAGCAAGAATGAAACAGGAAGAAAACGAGAAATGGGGAGCATTTGAGGGGAAACAACAGAATTTTGATTTTGAGGGCAGTTCAGAGTTTCATTTTAATTTGCCTAGAACAGCACAGCCTATTGATTTTTCTCGTCATACCTAGATGATCACTTGATCATGATTATGGTAAATGAAACCAACTGAAATGCTGCTCAAGTAATTGCTAAAATTAGGTTGAATCGTAGTAGTAGGTTACGTAAATGGAAGCCCACCAATCCAGAAGAAATGAAAAAGTTTTTGGGGCTCTTATTGTACATGGGATTGATCCGAATGCCTAGACTGAGTGACTAATGGTCACGTAAGTCACTATACAGAAACCTGATTGCACCCCGTGTTATGGGAAGGAACCGATTCCAGTTACTTTTAAGGTTCTGGCATTTCAGTGACAATGAAACATTGGCACAAGATGACCGATTAGCCAAAGTTGCCCCACTTGTTTCATACCTGAACCAGAAGTTCAAAGAGAAGAAGTCTCCCGGTATGAATTTGGCTGTTGATGAGAGCATGATACCTTTTAGAGGGCGTCTCATTTTTAGGCAGTACTTGCCTAAAAAAACCCATAAGTACGGTATCAAAATCTTCAAGATTTGTGACACGACCGGCTACACCTTAAAAGTGAAAATTTACATGGGTAAAGGTACTGGCAAAGATGACGGTTCGACACTGGCTACATCAGTCGTAATGGATTTGATGAATGATTACCTAGACAAGGGATATGTATTGTTCATTGACAACTTTTACACATCCGTTGATTTGGCCAACATGCTTTCGGCCAGAAAAACACACGTTGGCACTGTTCTAAGTAATCGGGCATGGTCCCCCACAAAAAGACCATTCCTCCTAATCAAGAATTACAAGTTGGGGAAATGGTTAGCCTAGAATATCCGACCGGAATAGTGTACACTCGCTGGCTAGATAAGAGGGAAGTAAAGATGGTTTTGACTAAACACCCAGCTGAGTTCATTGATACTGGCAAAAGAACGAGACAAGGCAATCCTATTCTGAAACCTTTAGTCGTGCAAGAATACAAGGCCAAAATGGGGATCGATTTCTCAGATCAAATGTCATCGTATAGCACCCCAGTCAGGAAAACGGTACGATGGTACCACAAAGTTGGAGAAGAACTTCTTTTAGGAACCGCAGTAGTGAACGCATGGCTCGCGTACAAAGAAGCTGTTAAGGCCAATGCCCAACGTGCACGAAAAAACACTTTCTCTATCACCACATTCCAAGAAAATCTGGCTTATTCTTGGCCTCCAGGATGAAGTTATCCAACCAGTTAGAGTAACGGGCCATCACTATCTAACTGAATGTACAACATTTGTTGGGGAAGGAAAAAACAAAAGACGGGCAAGAAAGAACTGCAAATTATGCTATCAGAAGGTTTCCAGTGAACAAGGTCGTGTGGCAGCCAAAAACCTCAAGAAAATAACAACGTTATGTGAAATGTGTCCACAAAAACCATTCTTATGCAAAGACTGCTTCAAACAATTACACAAGTAAAAACATGTTTACTACATTGTCATAATTTGTTTTATGATTATGTTCATTCTTTGTAGTCTTTGTTGAAATGTAAAATAAACAGGTTTTTAGCCAAATGTTAGTTATTTTCCTGCATATTTTCTCAAAATAGCAAGTCATATTCAAAATAGTTTATTAAAAAATGCCATGTTTAATTTAAGTAAAACAAGCGCCTATATTCATTTTAAATATAAATAAGACAAGCTAATGAGTAAAATAAAGCTAAACAATTCAATTTCTCATAGTTCATTTGAAAATTTTTGAAAGGAATTTTGGCCGACCCGATCGGGTCGACGATAAATTGCGAAATTCCAACGTTTAATTTGTGCTAACAAACCAATTAAATCCATACAGACAATGTTCTGCTTCTAGCTTGGTCTCTTGCTTCCACACGTAGTTGAGTTAATTGCCACCAGACAGCATCTGAGAGCGCTCAGTGGCGGAAAAGTAAACTACCGCCAATGTCAGTCAGCCGGCCCGATCGGGTCGGCACGTACCCGCTTAGCGCCATTGTGCGGCCGACCCGATCGGGCCGGCATGGCAGTTAACGTGTTAAAGGATAAGAGTCCAAACCTTTAAGTCATGTGGGCACCTGAAAATCGATCCCATGACTTCTTGCACCAAAATCCAAGATGCTAACCTAAGTTTAACGAGGCGCTTGAGACATTTATGCGTTTTTTAGGCAAATATCTGAATAACCCACATAAATTAAATCAAAGTAATTCTAAACACAACAAATTCTTTAAGTTAACAATTTCATTTTCTTTTTTTTATGTTTTTAATGTTTTCAAACAACTGATTCCCTGCACAAAATCGATTTCAATTGGTCACATCGATAACCATCAGGCCCAATGAGGGAATGATAGAAAAAAATAGAATCCCTGCATGAGAATCCTATTGGCTAGATACAAGATTCTTAAACTGTAGACGTATTTTGCTCAGGAGAGCATTATTTGGGTAACCAGAGTGAATCTTTACTGCCTTGTGTATGTATACTTACTGCCTTGTGTGCAGTATAGTATAAGAGTAAACGTATTTAAAATGTTGACATCTCGTACTTATAAAATCACTATGCTAATCAAAAAGTTGTTTAAAGTAAAACCCAATCTTAATGCAAATCACCACAAACACTGAGCACTGTTACCTCTGAGCAGCCCCATCTTCGCAGGCATAGTGTTCAGCTGTTTCTCCCTCTCCTTCTGTAGTTTCCTGTTGGTCTGTCTCATCTCCTCCACCTCCTTGTTCAGTTTATTGATGTCTTTCTCCTTGGTCGCAACTTCTTGTCTTAGCCCCCGAATGGTCGCCAACAAGTGAGTCTCTTCTTTGACAACTGGTTGAGCTAGCTTAGTCTTCCTTGCACTCATCTTCTGGTTAGCCTCTTCTTTCTTCATATTAACCTTCATTGCCTGTATTTCATCTCGGCTCTCTTTAAGTCTGTTCTCCAGCTCCTGAATGTGATCCTCATACTTTTTCTGCAAAAAGGGGTTTGTGTTTCAATTCTCGGTTCCTTGATAACGGGAAACTTATTTTAGTTATTCAAAATATCGGGATTCAGTGTGGCGTTATTTGTTGTGATGTGTTGTTTTAATTTTATTGTAATTGACAAGAGGACTCCCATCAGTCTCCGCTAGGCCAACGCCATAATACCTAAAGGTAGGTGGTTACAAAAATAAGCCTGGTGCACAAGAATAAAATCAGAAAAAGTTTGCATCCCAAAATTGGTATGGAAGGATATATTGTAACTCGATTGGATAGAAGATCTAACTGAATCATTGATGTTTTAAAAGAACAACCAAGTATACAGTATACCCATTTAAACACACAGAATCAAAAGTTCCCACAAACAATTTCATTATTTGTTAGCGTTTTTCTGAAAAAATGTACACAATCAAATATGGTTCTACAGTACTTTTTAGATGAAACACAATAAATTAGAAGGAGCACACCTACCTAATTACCTACCTGCCTGCCTATTTACCTACCTGTTTTTCCTGCTATTTCTTCACTTTCTCTCATATTACCTGAGTTACCCCGCCATTTCCCTGAAACTCGTTTAAACCGTTGCTGACCGTATCTCTTCACCCACCTGCATGCTGATGAACTGGCTGTGCAGTGTGGTCAGGGACTCCTGTCTGCTGGACAGCTCCTTCTCCAGTTGCGCCAGTCGCGAGCTGGTATGCGGGTTTGGGATGGCCACCGGGAAACACGAGTCTGACCTCTGCCTGCGCTTCACGATGCTCTCCAGCTCTCTCACCTGTGCACAGTACCCGTATGTTCTTGTTAAACAGTAACCCTCGGATTATCTAGACTAATGTGGCGGCACATTGATCAGTGACAAATCCGGATAATCTGAAGCTACCATAGCATCGCATAAATAACAATCGGGACACTAGCGCCTGCAATTATTGATGCTGAAAATTGTGTGGAAAGACTGTAAATCAGAATAGTGTTTGTTTGACTGCCGTAACACAAAATTTAATCACAGCTACAACTGCAACATATCCTCAAAAGTTGTGGTTAGTAAAAAACGGTCAACCAACTAGTTAAATATATCTAGAGGTTTCATCTGGGGTAAAAAAGTGAAGCCTACATGGTTGACCACCATTTTCCTCAGGTAACCAACCAAATCCTCTCTTCACAAGTTATATTTTGGGAGCTGACTGTCATATAACTCTTGAAGAGAGGTTGATGTTGATGTTGAGATTTATTGATGTTGGTTGCCATGGGAGCAGAGTTGACAGAGGGGAAAATGGTGGTCAACCATTTAGGCTGCACCATTTTACACGAGACGAGACCTCTAGATATATTAAACCATGTTGGTAAATTAATGTACTGCAGTTGCGTATGAGACTTAGAAGGCACTGTCTTGCGAAAAAAATCACAATTTGACTGTAATTTAACTTTTTTATTTTGGGCAACCTCATCTGGTTAATACGAGATCCGGATGATTCAGGTCCGGATAATTTGAGGTAGGGGTCTACGGTGCACCGAAAAATCGGTACCGGTTCAGTACAAAACGAATTACCGAATTCGGTTCGGTACCATATAACGGCGCCGGTACTAAGTCGGTACGGTACAGCCTAGAACTACAAAAAATCAGTATTCACGTTTATCAACCACATTTTCCATTCAGTTTTATTCATAACATCCTTTTCGTCCGTTTACATTCTACTGACACGCCTTTGCTCACGACAGCAACTCTCAACTTTGACCGGCATTCGCGAGTTTATAGGTTTTATAGACAGAAATTAAACCAACCGAAAGAAACTGTTTGAATTCAATATTAAATATGCCGTGAACGGTTTAGAAGAGTGTTTAGGTTAAATATTAGTTTCATTGCTAAAACGTCGATTAATAAAAAAAAGTTGTGCACACACTACTGTTGTAACAAATAAAAAAGGTTAGCCTACATTGGTTCATAATTTTATGGTGTATATCTGAATTTTGGAAACTGCGTATTTCTTTCTCTCTGATATTCACTTTCTAGGTATACTCTTTGTGTGACGATGACGTTTGGACGTATTCATCACTTCCACAGATCGCGCATCGTCTTTGTTGATAAAATGTTTTGAACAAGCCTTGATAACAAGTTTTGTGATAGCCTTTATAGTTAGACTATTTAAAACAAACAATGAGTGATTGTGATGGATCATTGATTGCTGATGAACCGCCGTTGCCATTGACTTCTGTTACAACGAGTAGGCTACAACTTTGACGTCTGCTGAGTATGTGTCATCTGATTGCAATACAAATTCTTATTCTGTTGCCTTACTTGGTTATAGGATTTAAAGTTTGTTGGAAGCTATAATTTATAATTCATACAACCTGTATTTAATTTGAAAACACACACACATACCTTCCTTTCTTTTATTATTATTTTATCGTCTTCTTTGTGAATAAAAGTTTATAAAGAAATATATTAGTCTTATTTGTGCTTTATGTGACTGTTATTTGTATTATCTTGAATGAGATCAATTTTGATTATCTATATGTATGAAATGTATTTGAGATAGCTTTACAATTTAAATTAACTAGGAAATTACCTAACATAACAAAAGAATATGGGGAAAATTTAATAAATGATATCTATGTGAAATTATTACAAATACAAACAACAAAATCTTATAGATGAAATAAGCCTACATAACTAAATTAACGTAATTATTTAACATAAAGGGAATTATTACTGTTGGAGTTTTATATATATATATATATATTGGGCTCTCTTTCTTTATATGATTTAACACATTATTATTGTTAGTAGACCTATATAAATATTTGTGAACTATTACAAATTATAATCAAAAGCATATTTATTTTTATGTCTGCTAGTATGTTTTTTATGTATTTGTTCTGTTTGGTTTCCAAATACACTTAGGCTATGATAAATTGCGGCTATTTTATTACCGCGTACCGTACCGATTTTGTTCCGAGAACCGAGGTACAAAAATATTTACCGTACCAAACCGTACCGACCTTAAATTTTTTGGTACCGCAGACCCCTAATTTGAGGTTACTTCAAAAGATGCAGGCAGCGTATATTTTAAGATTTTATTTTTACTGAACAAACTCAGACAAACAATGACAGGAAGCAGATTAAACTACAGATGTTGTTTCAAGTGAGTTTCTTTTTCTGATCAGACTGCATGTTGTATTGTGCCTCATGCTGCAGAGATACGTTCAATTTGTTTTGTTTCTATTTTGAAAGAGTTATGTTGGTTTTGTCTTCTACTTCCCAAACAACTTGTTGATCTGGCACCAGTAGCCAGTAATAACGCTCCAAGCATAAACAGTTGCCTCTTAATTATAGCTGGAATTCCACCATAAGTCCAGACAGTTCAAGATCTTAAAATTTTATGATTGCTGCAATGTACATGAGAAAAATGGGAGATTTAAAAAAATGATGATTTGTTGGATGATGCTTTAAAAAGATTATTTGATAAGTAATAACTTCATACACAGTTTTTTCATTAGTTTCAAAACTGACAGTAAAAGTGTACAAATCATACCACATGGCTGCACCAGCGAACCTTTTATACAGGATGAGTGAAAATATATTTACCTCTACATTTTTCAACACACAATGAGGTAGAAGAGGGAAAATCCTTTCACTTATGTGACATCTAGAATATTTTTTTTAGGTATTTGCCAACTCTTTATCACAACAAAACTACTATATTATAATAACAAACATAAAAGCAATAAGGTACTGCTAGAATACTGTAACCGAACAACTTAACTCAGTATTAGTGTAACCATCAAGCTAACCTGCCGCTTGAGATCGAGATTCTCCTTGAGCAAGTTGTCCTTCTCCTTAGCCAGATCCCTGTAGTTCTGCCGCTCCACTGCCAGGCTTGTCTGCAACTGGCTCACGGTCAGTTCCAGCTGCTGACTCTGCTCTTCTAGGTTCCCGCCGGGGCTCGGGCTCATCGGCACCTCTCTGTTGCTCAGCTCCCCCTTCAGTATCCTGAGTGTCGTGCTCATCTGGGCTATCTGGAAACACTTGCTGTTTCGGGACAAGTTTTTATGAATGGCAACGACTGGTAAGGTGTCTACCAGCTCACTAAAAGAAACATCGGGGACTTTTCTGGGACTTTTGGAGACCTTAACATTAAAATTCGGTGACCTCAGAATACCACCTTAGCGTTTTGTTTTATTACAACATTTACATGTTGGCTGCTGGTTTGCAGGCCTATTTGTACTGAGGAAGTAGGAACTTCTGGGTGGAATTAATGTAAGGCCAACCGCTTACCACTGTGTAGATTAGAAACAAACTGCAGGTGTTTTCCCTTTTTTGTGAGATTTTATGGCTTATTCCGGAAAGGGAAACATCAAAAGTTTTTTTTACAAAAAATACAAAATGCTGTGTACTTTTTCTATCCACTTACACAACTGGTTTTCTTCCATCCACGTGTTTTGAAAATGACACTTCCAAGGCATTTTGAGACTGAGATGAAAATTTCAACTGCATGAAAATACGTGACTTCCGTGACCCCAAACCAAAATCCTTGACTTTTCGGGGACTTCCATGATCAGTAGACACCCTGCGGTTAACATGGCTAAAATCCTCTGTATGGACAAAAGTGATCCGGAAAGTTAAGAACGATTACACAATTAACTTTCTTTGATGCTTGTCTACAAATTTCAATTTGCTGAAAAACTTCCCTTTTCTTTTATTATCTTGTTTTGTTTATAACAATATTTGTCTTTGTAAATAATTAAATAAATAAATAACTATTTCTATCTGAGTGTATTATTTCACTTCTACTGTCTCTTTATTTAAACTTTTGCCCTCTATGTACTTCTAAACCGTTTGATTTGTTACTTCTTTGGCCACAGATGCCTCCTAGTTTCTAGGGCAACATAAAGGAAAATGGCGGCTTCTTCTACTAACAAATAACACGCTGGTACAATTGACAAAATATACTTATTTATTCACCAAATTACATTTACCACATATTCAAATCTCAGGGGCTAACAATATTGGATTCAAACAGGTGGGGATAATATTAAACTAGAAATTCTAGGCTATTACTATTTCAAGTGTATGAAATGTTCTCGGCTCAGAATCAGCAATAAAACAATGTCTCTCTCTCTCTCTCTCAGGGTCTTAAAAAGAATTCGTGATGGTTACTCTCTCTCCCTAAGCCTTTACTAATATTAAACTGGCTGTTTGTCATTAAATTTGGTATTCTGATCTTGTTAGTTTTATTTAATTTTGGTAATATAATAGGATGTGTGGAAATTTTAATTGGGATAAGCATCCCTAAACACACATGAGGTCATGGCTTTAAACTTTTTGGATTAAGTCCTATTGTTGTGTTACGATAATCGAAAAAATTAATAAATGAGTTCTATCTTCCAATTTTGATTATAAGATTGTCTTGAAACACAATACTTTGAATTGAATAAGCAATTACAGCTACTTAATCCACCCTAATTCTGAATTTGGATAGTCTTTAAGATCAATGGAGGATTGAAGTTGGTTTACCAAGCAGCAACTTAATTCTTCACTGAAACCATTTCTTCTTGGCCTATTTATAAAAAGGATAGTATCAATGGTTTAAGCTCTTCTCCTAGGATAAATTACTGAACTTTTGGTGTTCAATTTACTGACTTAACGGGGGATTTACTTGATTTGAGATAGTGCTCAGCATTTAGCATCTAACACTTAGGCCAGTCATTTCGAGAAGAGAGAAAATTGTAGGCTTCGCCCATACAACAATACTATCACAGATGTTCTTGCTTCTTCTGTCTTCTAGCACACTTGACACTTTCACTTTCATTTAAATAGGTTTACTATATAAAATTATGGCTTGGTAAAATTATATTTGAGATCAGATTTATGTAAAATTTGTGATTGAAGTAGTTTACATTAATATATTGAACAAGGTTATGTTAATATTCTATATGGGGTGATTTATATATAAATATTGCATGGATAGGCTTATAAAAGTACAGTAATATATATATATATATATATATATATATGAAAGTTATACATAGGCCTAATTGAGTTTTTATGGGGGCACCTTAAATGTTAAATAGGCCTATCTGGGACTTGAACCTTGTTGCATAATTATTGCTATAGGCCTACTTTATTATTATTATTATTTGTTTATCATCATAATTTATGAACTGTTGCATTGCCAAAAAAATTGTATTCAGAAACAGAACAGCACTGCTGATCTAACATTTAGCAGGATTTTTAATTTACGCCGTTATTTTAAATCCCGGTAGAAACATGACATGTCAGCAACGAGACTCGGCTGACACTTTGGCAGGGAGGTAAGTGGACTGCCACACACGCAGTGGCGCTGGTGGGGGAGCTGCGCTTTTTGCAGTGAGCAACCTTTCTTTACTTTCCGGATGACCCTCGTACCATACAAAAAGTGAAGTACCATTGTGTGAGTAAAAGCGAATTATAGTGTAGAATTGAGGAGTTAGTAATGTTAATATTAATTAGGATTTTAAGCTTAATTTTCTTTTTAAACAAATTTTCCTTTTTAAATTCAGATCACTGTAATGAGAAAAGGTTTTTTTTACTAAACCTGTTTAGAATAATAGTTTATCTGCACATTTATGATACCTTAAAACTATCCTGGAAAAATCCGTTTAATTTCTCAGCTGCAGAGCTGGCTGACGGAGAATATTGTAATCCTTAACCTTCCACATGAGGCTGCGGATTACAACTAATTAGCAACCTACACCACACCACTGTCAATCTCACCTCCATATCCTTCCTGGCGATGACATTCTTGAGCTCCAGTATCTGAGACCCGACGTTGCCCGAGGCCAGCAGCGCGTACTTGTCTCTCCGTCCTCCCGGGTTGCGGCAGTTGCTCAACTCCCTCTGTAAACTCTGCGTCTCCACTCGCAGCCTGTCACAGGTCATCTCCAACTCTCTGTTCTTGCTCTATAACAGAGAAAGTCTTATTTGTATTAACATTAAGACTAAAATGCTTTCCTTATTTTATTTATTTTTAGCAAGATAACAAATTTAATAATAGACTTATCATTGTTGAAAAATTGTATACTCTAAAATGTAAGACTTACATAGCAAGTGTTTATGTTTGGTATACAACTATATTCATAATAAAAATAACTCTGATTATGTCAATTTCCCTATAACGTTATTCCTAACAAGATTACAAGAATAATTGACTACTGACTTGGGAATTAAAACACTTTTAATATATGTCATAAAATAAGCTTGGTAAGTTAGGCAGAAATTTTAATTAAAAGTTTAGCTACGGTGTTAACAGTAAAACTTTATTAATTTTTCCTGAAGGAACCACATAAAAACTTCTAATTACCACTTCCAAGTTTGCCAACAACTTAAGTTACTTTACTTAACAGCTTGCTTCAAACAACTTAAATTACAGCTCCACCCTGCTTTTCAAAATTATCTTTTACCAGTTAAATTTTAGTTTTATTTTTTTTAACAGATAACCTTACTTACTGCAGAGGCCATTCTTACCCCGGATGGTGCTTAGCCTCACCTACACACTGCCTTCAGCCTTCTCTGTCCTGAGCCTGATCTTCATTTCTGCCCTTCTCAAGTCTCGCTTCATCTGGTCTTTCCATCTCAGTTTTTATCTACCATGTGGCCTTCTGCCTTCTTGGTTGATCTTGATTACTTTTTTTACCAGATGCCCTTATAAGTTTTAATGCGATAACAGCTACATTCCGCAGTGTCTCCTCACCTTGTAGGAGGTGACTTCTATCTGCAGCTTGACGATGGTCTCTCGCGCGTCCTTGAGCTGCTCCTGCAGAGTGTCTGTGGTTGTCTTCGACACCATCCCCTGCAGCTCGTTCTGCAGCCTTTGTTTCTCCTCCACCAACTTGCTCTCCCTCTGTTTCCATCCCTCCTGTAACAAAACATTTACAAGATATTGCGCTTGGTTACAATGATTAACACCATCCCCAACAGATCTTACTCTTTCAAATTTAGCAATAACTTAATTTTCACCCTCTCTGAGTTATTTATCTTGTGAACGCTGGTTGATTTTGAATTCACCTTCTTTAAGTGAAAGGTGAATGAGCGCAAGGAATCAAGAAACCAAATAAAAAGAGGAAGTAACATGGGTAAAGAATTTGCTCACCGTTATGACAATGAATACTAAACACTAAGGTCAGGTTTTAGAGGCAGACTCATAAAGAATGTTCATCAGCGTGAGATAATTCTGCATTTAACGAGACACAGCGTATGGCCATAGATTAAGAATAATCTGTGGTATGACAGAGACAATAGCTACTGATCCATGTACACAGGCCAACGCTAACTCTTTATGAAGTGCACAGCTTCATCTCCAATAATCAAAACATCAAAAACTGCCTTAATTTTGTATCATAGAACTGACAGACGTTCTTAGCGTTTATGTGTTCACTGATTAGGGGCCATACACATATTATGTAACACATTTTTTCACCATTTAAGAACCCCCCCATCCCCATGTAACGTACCACAAAGCTTGGCCATACTCCCCCCATCCCCCCTCAATGTGTAACGTTACTCAATCGTAGTAGGCTTTAAAACAGCTTAAACCTTTTAAACATTGTTTTATTAGCAATTTGGAATATGTATTTCAATAAATCATTAAACTATAAATGATTTTCTTTTAACAGCATTTTGTAATATCTTTTTTCAAATCAAAATGTATACAAACAAACAAGACTGTTACTAATAATTATAAACAACAAAATAATAAGCTATCTCACCTAAAACGTAACAAATTTAATTTATGACTAATACAAATACAAAACGACTTTAAAAACTAAAGATGTGGGTGGCATTGCGCAATACTGTATCAAGTCATGATTTTACACTCTAAAACAACACAAAACACACGTGTAAAGCAATACAGAACTTACTCAAACCACGTTATGTATTTATTTTTAGTTTAACTGTTATTAAAATGGTATGACAGAAGTATTTTTTATATAACTAACTGTAACTTTGATTTAGATATCAATTTGATTATTTTTTAATTTTGAAAGATTTACAACAGTATGAACAGATACGGGAGTGCGCCAGCTCTTAGGGTTAATATGTGTGAGTTACATAACGTTGATCCAACCCCGCCTCCCCTTAAGAGTGTTATGTAATTTATGTATGGCTCCTAATGGGAAAAGTGATATTGGCTCAGCAAAAGAAGAGAGAAGTGAAATCGCCTGCCAAATATTCATTTCTCTCAATGCACACAGAGCAATAAGTGAGCAAAACAAATTTGCCCACCTCGTTGAAAAGGAAATTTTCCAACATTGCCAAGAGTAACTTTGTGAAAAATGTTATTGAAACTACTTAATAATTTAAATTACTGAGAATTCTATGAGTAAATTTTGGCCCCCTTTGTACTAAAATTTCAGGAAGAATCGTCAGCACAAATAAAAAGCTCTAAAAGTAGTTGTAAACAGAGTTTGTATGATCCAAAATAATATTACTGATGCAAAGACTAAATACTAAAATTACTAGCCTAAAAACAACAAAAAACAGGTCCTTTTGTTTGATAATTTTGACTTTGAGATTAAATACAGTTATGACACTACAGCATTTTTGTGAGAAAATACCGAACCAAAAATAATTACTCAGCGTTCTGAGAAGTATGCACAGGTGTCCAGCCAAGGGGTATACAAACTCACTAAGTTGTGTTATACTAATGGAAACCCCTACTAACTCCATAACCTCCCTTCAAGTCTTCCAGCATCAGCTAAGGGTCTTGTGCAACTGACAATCTTTGACCCCAAAGTAAACTGTCAAATTACAATATTAACACATTCAATTGGAATTTTAAGAAATCACCTGTACAACAAGAATCAATAAGCATACAAATGAAAATAGTTTTCATATTTTTACATATTTAGTAATACAAATTTTTAATAGTTTATACACATTTGTATGTTTACTTTGGCCTATAAAAAATCAATTGTTTGGCAACTTTTGTTTCAGCAACTTACGATGTGAAAGAAGGTGTAAATGTTATGATATGTATATAATTATGTCTTTTCACAAATACCCAGAAAAACAAGTCTGATGGTAAAATCAGGGAACGAACCTTGGGATTTTTATTTACAGACTCAAATTTCAATTCTAATTCTTTAGTGAAACATAAAAACGTTACATAAGAGGTCATATGCATTATTTAATACATTTATTTGCTGGTAATTTCAAACCTTCCCTGTCCCCCCATACAGCACACCATGCCACTTGAGCAAAACACCATTTGTTTTAAAAATTTATATGTTTATTTTTCGTAACATATTTATCTCAGTTTTAGGTAATAAATTTAATTTAATGGAGATAAGGACTTTTTTGCAATATGATATATGCACATGTTTACTAGCCGTACAAGTTTGTTAGTTTAACCACAGAACACAGTACAGGTAAATGTGTTTTCAGTCAGGCTTTTTCATGGTGTAATCAGGTTTGTCAGCTATACTATTTATAAAATAAATAGTTACTAGAGCAATGAATTAACAGAAACAAATTAATGCAGGACATATTTTTTCATTAATTAATTTTATGATAATTGATTTTGCTGTAAAACAATATGTAAAAATGTGCTAACTGTTACCATTGCAGAGGGGTGGTGTTAGGGATTGGATGTTACAGTGGCTTAGACCACTAGAACAACTGACAACTTCCCACTTTTGTAGCCATGCCAAAACACTTCAAAATTATTATCCGAGATTCACCACTACAGGTAGGCTCTTCTACATTCAGTACTCAAGTTGAAGGCATATTTTTGTTCATGGTCAGCCACCGTATGAAATGTATTATAATGAAGTAAGCATTGTTCATTTGTCCAATCTTTTTAAGGGCTGAAACCAAAATAAAAACTGAAAGATACCTTTTTCAATTACCTTTCTATTTAGTCAACCTACATTTTTGGCCAGGCCCCATTATTAAAATGTAATCGTTTCTGTGTCTCCTTAGCAGTTCTACTGCAACCCAATAAAACCAGAAAATTGCTTTCCTATATTCTCTTTCCTTTGTATAATACACTAAACGATTTGTAAATAGATTAATTTTGTTAAAGAGTTGTCACACTAGTGGTATTAAACACCAATAAAGATATGTTTAAAAGCATCATTTGTTGTAAGAAAAAGTCAATTATGTATTATATTTGTGATATAACCAAAGCACATTTTTACTATTTGCATCACACTTAATCTTAAAATATATTGCCAGTAATTTGATGAAGTTCAAACCCCATTCCTATGTTAGACCTACTTTTGTCGTGTTATTTTACCACAGATGGAACTTTTAAAACTCAATATTAAATTCCCTTCCAATTATTTTTCTTTAATTGATTTTGTTCATCTTGCAGTTTATTAGCGGCCTATACCAATTTTAAAATGGACTTTACATCATAATGTTCTTATATTGCGAATTCTACTCACAATTTTAGTACTTGGCAGCTAACATAAAATCAAGTAATTTTCTGTGATCAATTTTTGCAATGCGAACAACAACTACAGGAAATCAGTGACAATTTATGAGATTTAATTATGGCGGTTCCAGGAAAGACGCCCGTGAGGCACAGTGGCGGCCAAAATATGACACTCACAGACTCACAAAACTCGGCAGGGACTGCGGACTGCTAGAATATGTATCTTTTGCGAAAATGTACCAATTTGGGGGTAAAATCAGGGATGAAAAATATGCCTTATTGATCAAAGATAAAGTTAGGGAAACCAAGGGAAAATCAGGTTTTACAGAAGAAACGTTTTAGCATAAATAAAGTTATGTCCTTTTTTACAGCGTTTTGAAATGTCGTCAGTAAGAGTTAAAAAAACTAAGGGTTATGAGTCAGATAACTGATTTCGAACCAAACAAAGTATAGCAAGTAATAGTTTGCATAGTAAGTATGCATACAGTGATGGTGTGATGGAGATTGCAGACGACGCGATGCCGGCGCCGCTAGCCATGACATGGCCAAGTCACGGAGGAGGCACGTTTTACATTGTCTGCTTTTATTAGAAAATATGCGAGGTAAGTAGGTTTATAGCAGTGTTTTTCGCAGTGAGATTCTTATGGCACACTTGCAGTTTATAGAACTATGAATTGCCTGAACACCGGATTGTTTCTTATCGTATTTGTTTTCGTAATACTATGTAAACGGTTTTATATTTTCAAATCGAAAATATAATATATATTTAATTCAGAAGTATTTTTAATGTGTTAAGAACGTTATATCATAAATCTAGATGGAACTGATCGATGATACAGATCTCAGTAGGATACTGGCAGCAACATAGAATGTATTATCCTATTTTCCCTGTTCCTATTACATAGCCTACCAACTATATTATCGATAAAGGGATACGGCACAACTCTATTACATTAGTGTTACCTTAAAATTATTTTAAGGCAATCCGAAATAGAAAAGGTCAAACCCTAAAAGCAAGCTCTGAGAAAATTTAAATGGTATTTTTTTTGGAGTATGACATAACGTAATTTGTTCTCTCTGAAAAGTGTATCGAAATTCCTAAACCAACCATTTAATACTCTCAACTCTGTTTTTAGAATTCCACGCCTTGATTTAATCCCATTGAAGTACGTTAAAACAAGCAAAGTTTTCACAACAGCTTCTCCTGTTATCATACAACTTCAATTATTATATTCAATACGTCCTTTGCATTAAAATAAGTGGTCCTGTTAAAGATTAATGGTCCCCTTATGTTGCAGATTGAAATCATGCAACACTAACAATTACACGAGTAGGCCTAGACTTCATTTTCTACTTAAGAACACGAAAGATTATACAAATATCCATGGTATATCAACATAAATATTCAATCAATACTTATAGAATATAAGCTAATCCACAATAAACTAATCTAGAATTACGTGACCAAATATTCTAAGAAATCTCATTTTCTTCACACCAATATTTAATTGCAAGTTAAGTACGCTTTTCGGTTTTTCGATTTAACCGTCAATTGGGAGCGCTTCGGTCATTAGAAATTTAAACCGAGAACCGAGCGGAATGAAACCACTGGAAACATCTTAATTCCATGCGGGAGTTTACAGTTCTAAGGGGGCAGCAGGTGTCCGGTTAGTTTAGGTGATTTGGCCGAGCCACCGCGGGCATCAACATCAACACGACCATCAGTAGGGCGTCGACACCCACTGCAACGGGACTGCCACCTGACTGGACTGCGCCACCGACACCGTCAGTGACAGACGTTTTGTAAATATACAGATAATATGCCCCTACAAAATGGGGTTGGAAAATTGCATTTTAGTCTACAATTCGGATAACTCTGCGTCGCGGCGTGAAAATATATTGCAATGAGGGCAAAACAGGAGCGTTGCAGGTTGCAGAGGCTCGCAAGGTCGATGGGCACAATAGCAATACTGTACAATCGGCAGACTCTAAATGAAATTCAAAAGAAGAAAGTCAACACTTCTCTAGCCAGTTTTTCACAATCGCAAAATAATATGCGATTCTGAACGATTATCAAAAAGTTTTTTTTGGATGGTTTCACAATTTAGCTGATGGATTTGACAGGAAAAACTTTCGAGGATTACAAAAATTGTTGAAACCATTCAAACAGCAAGTAGAAATTTACTTATACTATATACCGAGGTCAAATGCTGAGGTACATTCCAAAGATGAGGTAATGGATACTTTGTTTAAAATTTATTGTTGGTGATAGTGAGTTTACGTTATTTAAGGAATCATTGCGGACATTTTCCATCACTTAAGTGTAAAAACAAGTTTCACGACGTTTCGGGGTCTGGAGTCTGGTCCCGTCTTCAGGTCAGAAAATACCTATAGAACATAACAAATTACAAAACAAATTAAGGGCACAATCCAGGCAAGGCTGTAAACTCCGAAAAAAAGCTAAAACAGAGAACTGCTTTCCAGCCTTGCCTGGATTGTGCCCTTAATTTGTTGTGTAATTTGTTATGTTCTATAGGTATTTTCTCACCTGAAGGCGGGATCAGATTCCAGATCCAGAAACGTGAGTAGTGTGCATTTGAGGCTGCTGGGGCGGAAGTGACGTCATCCGGTCACGTGACCGGATGCGCTGAGTCATTAAACACGTCATCTGAGCCTCAGCCAGTGACGTAGGCGGTTTTGTGACGTAATGAGGGAAAGGTTAAAGTTCAAGGTCACGGGGAGGGTGTTTTAAAAAAGTACTACCTCGCACGCGTAAAATTCGATTGTGATTCGATAGTTAATCGATAAAAAATATCGAATGAAAACAATCGAATGAAGCAATCGAATGATACGAGTGCGAGGTAGTACTATTTCATTTATTACTTTATTATTTACATTTCTTTTTATTTACAATAAGTTATGTTTACAATAATGTATGTTTACAATAGTTCCCCGTTGTTTGTCGTCATCGATGTTGTTGATCCGGAGTCGCGGCCATCACTTCGTTTTCTGATGAAAGGCGGTAGATACTTTGACCCCTGCGCAGAGTCTATGTTGTTTGTTGCGATCAGTTCTAAAGATAAACTGTAGCCATTCGCTAGGAGAAGTCTTAACTCCTCTTTAAAAACCTCCAGGTCCGTAGAAGTTGATAGATAAATAGAGTCATAATAAATACATCGAATCTTGAGTGACATGATAATGTTATTTTGTGAAGAGCGCGGAGAGAGGATGATGTTCACCAGTCGAGAGCTGGAGGTGTACTGACTATTCACAAGCTAGCGTTGCAATCGTACCAAATGGTGGGGGTAAAAGTGTGGTGGGGCGGAGCAGATGGCGGACGGCAGATGGTAGGCGGCAGATGGCAGGCGGCAGGCGGCAGGTGACAAGTGCGCGGCAGATGGCAGCCGACGTGGGGAGGAAGACTTTGAACAAAATATCCATTAGTTACCCATCAAAATATTTGTGGTTCCATGTGCACCACGCAAAAGTTGGTCTGCTCGTTGAAGTTCCTCCTCTAGTTTAGTAACCAGCCGAAAATCCGCTTCCATTTCATCCTCCTGCTCTGGAAATTGCGGCTGCGCACACCACCTCTTGCAAGCATAATCATACGCGTTCTTATATTCCTCCAGGACTTGTTCATATGTCCTAGGCTGCTGGGATACAGTTTGCATCGCCGCTCCTTGCTTAACCTCGGTAGTCTCAAGAGTTGCCACCAACTCCTTCTCACTAATCACACCTCCCCAAATAATGTTATTGCCACGGCTTATGATGTTGCTTGTTGGCTGCTGAGATGTAGTTTGCTCAACCTCGGTAGCGTCAAGAGTTGCAATCAACTCCTCCTCACAAACCGCATCTCCCCAAATATTGTCGTTGACGCTGCTCATGGTGTTGTCTGTTCCAATGATTGTATAGTAATGCAGCGTTTGAGTGTAATTTAGGTACTCGTCCCTTCCCCCACCACATCACTCCCCCCACCACACCACTTCCCCCACCAAGTTTTTACATCGCGCACTAACTAGCGTACACGCATTAGTTAGGGTCTGACTCTTACACTGTCAAGACCGTAGCTCCTTAACTGAAAACTTCAATTAATTTGTCTCAACACTATATGTGTATAAATATTACAGTCACTATGATCTAAACTAGTGCATGTTTCCATGTGTTGCTTCTTGTGCAGCAGACAACTGGCTAAGAGTGTTTCAACCTTGGCTATTCTACGATGGAACCGCTCATTGTCCGCTAAAAGCGTAGACATTCTATCTTCATCGTCGGAGAAGTAGAAGGTGGTGGCAAGCGGGCTACTGAAGGACACCTTACTCATATTCCTGTAAAACTGTGACATGTTCAGACGTTAACACAACCTATATATAGGTAGATGATCATCCGACAAGAGCTGGAAGTATAATGATGTACCGCTAGCGAGTAGGATAGACACCTATCCCCACCACAACGTTACCTTGTCCTTCAAACAGTTGTTTTTCGCTACAGTTGCTATACCCTTGGTCGGATCTGAAGTCTGTTTGCACTAACTTGTTCGTCTGATCAATCCGCGTAGTTTGAGTACCCACTTGATATATTTTAAACCGCAAATAAAGAAGTTATGTAGGTTTGACCTCTAAAATAGCTGTATTTTAGCTATTACTGCTATGCCCTTGGTCGGATCTGAATCTTGTTTGCACCACCTTGTTTGTCTGATCAATCCGCGTAATTTGAATACCCACTTGATATATTTTAATCCGTAAATAAAGAAGTTATTTAGGTTTGACCTCCAAAATAGTTGTTTTTAGCTATTACTGCTATACCCTTGGTCGGATCTGAATTTCGTTTGCACCAACTTGTTCGTCTGATCAATCCGCGTAATTTGAGTACCCACTTGATATACTTTAATCCGTAAATAAAGAAGTTATTTAGGTTTAACCTCCAAAATAGTTGTTTGTAGCTATTACTGCTATACCCTTGGTCGGATTTGAATTCTGTTTGCACCAACTTGTTTGTCTGATCATTTCGCGTAATTTGAGTACCCACATGACATACTTTACACAAACTTTGTACCCCCCCCCTCCCCCCCCCAAAAATGGGTCATGTTCAAGGTCAACCCCAAGGTCAAGGACCTTAGGACTTAGAAATTTTCACAAAGTGGGCTGCACACAAACATGAGACTAACAGTCTCCTGCCTATGTACAGGCCAAGTCCCTAACTTGAAATGCTTAGGGTGGTCCTGAAAAGGACCGTTTGTGTTTGAAGGAGATGGTGGATAAGGAGCGGTGGACAGTGATTACTTTATTTCTTCGTAACCCACTTTACTTGACCTTTCTGCCGTACCAAAAACAAGTCGCACTCGGTCTCAGGAGGTGGCAGAGTGGACCTTGGAAGGTGAACCTTGACGTAACGGCCGCCAAAGAGGTGTTGGAGTAGGTACTCGTCGCCGATCTTCCCCACAAATAAATATTCCATGTTCAACTTCAACTGGGCAAACTTGACGGTGACAGACTCCAGCGGCGATACCAACTCGGTAAGTTTCACCGTAGCCGTCCTCTTCATTATTTCCTCAACAGTTGGAGGTGGCGATGAAGGTCGAGGCGCTGAAGGGCGAGGCGGTGTCGATGGCGGAGATGCAGAAGACGTCGAAGGCCGTTGATCAAAGTAAAGTGGGTGGTTCCGAAAATTTCTTTGTATACAAGACCTAAAAGAACTAGGTCTTTTGAAACCGCTCCTTTTCTCCGAAGACTTCTTCAAAGTCTCCTTCAAACGTTGCAGTTTCTCGGGTGTGATGGAAGAAGACATAGCGCAGAGGTGTATACAGTTCGCAAGGCAAAGCTGGAATGAGGTACCAGACGGAGCAAAGCGGGTCGTCAAGTGTAACCGTGACATTTCCATATACGGGTAGAAAGCTAAAGACCGGTCTACATCCTGTTCCCCTTCCACCGTGACGACACAACCCCCCCCCCCTTGACGTCACGGGGCGGAGCCCCCCCCCCCCCTGACGTCACGGGGCGGACCCCCCCCTTGACGTAACCCCCCCCCGATTTGGGTCATGTTCAAGGTCACCCCCCCCTCGACTTCCCCCTTCCGCTTCGGTGACGTCACTTTGCCTTTATAAGCGGGAGCAGTCCGCAGTCTCGTCGCAGTAGCTTGCCGCCCGCTGTTTGGATATACGTCCCAGTGGGTTGCACTCTGCTGCAGCGTAGGTCTGTTAAGTGTGCGTTGGGCCCGACGCGCAATTAAGAGATCCGCGCCCTTGCATGTTTAGTTAGTTTGTTTAAGCATGTTAGATAACGCTTGTAGTTTGCTGCTAGGTAATGTAGTTAGTCTAATATATATGTTAGTGTTTGGTATTGGTTTGAAGTGTTTTATTTACTAATAACATATGTACTCCCGGCCCTACAGGTCCCTCAACAACCTTGGTCAAAACTTGGGTTCGCAGCAGCCTGACGCCGGGTGTTTGGGTCTACGTCCCACCGGGTTTCAGTGATACTGTTGACCTTTGCAAAACCGACCTTGGCTGTTTTTGTAAAAATAACGTTAACTGATTAATTTGTTTCTTTTACATAGTTGCTGGTAAAGTCTTTATTTTCAAAGTAATGTATCTTGTTTCTCATCCTTTTCCTAACCCCCTGACAATAAGGTACGGCCCTGAAAACCGGCCTTGTCAATAAGATCAATACGGCCATGCAAACCGGTTGACACCACCTATCTCACCCATGAGAAACGTTTGTGAAATATAAAATCAGTCTCTTGTTTAAAATCAGTCTCTTGTTTAAAATCAGTCTCTTGTTTGTTGTCTTTTGTCCCCTTCCCCAATACAGAGCGGGGAATAGAGCAGTATGTTATGCTCTATTCCCCGCTTTGGCATTATGTCAGATGACCTTGACCTACTGACGGGACTTAGAAAAACTTTCGTTTGATCAAATATTGGAAGAAATATACTTTTAAAATAACCTATCTCAATCACCTCCACTCCCACCACTTACATCTCCCCACCATTTACATCTCCCACCACTTACATTGGGTATAAAAGAGGTTCCCCATCACTGGTAAAACATTCTGCTGTTTGTGTTTAACCATGGCGCATATCAGGAAGCAGACCAAGCCTAAGAAGATGGTCGTAGCAAAACCAGCTCTTGTAACACCTACTACCTCTTCTACTGCTTCTTCATCATCTACACCAACTACGTCTGCACCGTCTCTACTCCGCCAGGTTTTATCTTCGCCAGCTTCTTCATCGCCTGCTTCTTCATCATCCGGTCCTGCGTCCATACTCCGCCACGCATTACTGATGTCCTTGATAATCCCGGAAGAGTCGCAACCAAGGTCTCCATCTTCTCCACCACCAAGACCCAAGTCACCAACAAAATCATCTTTATCTTCCCCATCACCAAGGTCAAGGACAAGGTCTTCTTCGTCATCTTCTTCTTCGACATCTTCGAGCTCGAGGTCCTCGTCTTCTTCATCTTCGAGCTCGGGATCATCATCACCGAGTTCAAGATCTTCAACACCCACTATACCGCAGATCATTTCTCCAATTATCACTCCACCTTCCACAAGTTTTCGTCCGTCAGTAATCTGCATAAATGATCAAACTCCTTCAGAGAAATTTAATGAATTAAAATCCTTGAGAAGGAAGTGCTTACTTCCTGCACAACAATGTAAATACAGTTTTAAAAAAGGTGCAAGGAAAGGGGAACGTTGTGCTAAATCTTGTGTCTTAGATGAAGAATTATGCAGCTTTCATTTAAGACAAAAACACAAGGGTACCGTTTCTCTTTCCACACCACATCCAACAGTGAAACCAGCCAAAACTCGGATTAATAGGCTTTGTAAAAACAAACAATACTTCTTTGTCAAAATAATGGGTTTCTTAAAGGTCATGTTAAAATGTGGAGACCAACTCTACATTTTAAGATTACCTAAAGCCATGCGCCATCCCTACAAACCCACGAAAAAGCACTATCTAATCAGAGACAATTCAGGAACCACTGTGTGGAAAAAATTGTAATAACCTTTTTCCAAATTAAATCAAGTCTTTCTTTTTCCAAATTAAAAAAAAAAGTGTGGACAACCTATTTACATTTTGTAGCATATGCTGCAGAGTGTAAATAGGTTGTCCACACTTTTTTTTTACAATGTTACAACGACCTTGACCTAGATAACGGACTTAGAAACCTTTCGCTCTGTTTAAATTCCTTTTCAAACCAAAACATTGACCTGTTCACCAACCTTTTAGGTGGGGGTAAGCGGGTATATAAGCGTGGCGTCGTAGAACATATTCATTAGTCAGCTATGGAGACTCCAGCAGGTTCATCCAACTCATCAGCTACTGATATGGAAGTAATCTGGAAACGTAGAGCGAAACAAAATAGTGCACGTTCGCGAAGAAACGAAAATAAAGTAAGAGAAGGATTCAAAAGATTACAAGTCGCTGTACCATTTGCTAATCCTAGTGATTCTAGGGTTTCAAAAATTCGACAGGCAGTACAATATATTAAGTTCCTTCAAACACAGCTTCAAGAACCTTGTATAAAAGCTGAACTGCCTGAGGAACCGCTGCCCCCCTCAATCTTACAAAAAGAATTAGGGAACGTTTTTGTCGAACCTCCGACCCTTAAAAAAGAAGATGACTAAACAATGAGAGGGGTTAAAAAAAAAAAAAAAAAAAAAAAAAACAAAGCGGGGAATAGATCAGTTTGTGTTCAAAGTGAGAATCACTTACTGCTCTATTCCCCGTTTTGGCAATATGTTCAGACGACCTTGACCCAATAAAAAGACTTAGAATATTCGTGTATAGTAGTGACTTACACTCCGTGTGGTAAAATAATGGAAGATATATTTATTTCTTAACACGATATACCCCTTCCCTAACCCTTGTACTCCCACCACTAACCCCCACCATTTAAACGTAGTATAAAAGGGGTTCCCTATCACTGGTAAAATCATTCTGCTGAAAATGAGTACACCCGCTCTCCCTATCGCTGCAGCAACACTAGTAGTAAGCAGAAAGGTTGAAAATCACGATCAGTTAATTGTCTTAATAGATTACTGCACAAGTTTCTCGATTGGGAGGTTGGTTGTGATTTGTATATGTGGAAGCCTACGGCTCCAGTGTATAATAGTGAACAGGAAGCATGGAAAACAAGCTATAAATACAATGTAAAGTTACTTAAAATGATTGATATAATGGAAAGGTTACTCCGGCAGAAATGGATCATCAATGCAACATTTTATATTAAACCAAACCATTGTTGAATCAATAAAAAGGAGAGAGATTAAAAACAGAGCGGGGAATAGATCAGTTTGAGGTCTAAGTGAGAACCACTTACTGCTCTATTCCCCGTTCTGGTGGTATGTTCAGACGACCTTGACCCACTTACAAGACTTGTCATTCTGCGACATCGATGTTTGATATAAAATGTACTTCCTACAATAATATCCTTGTCATTTACCCCCACCACGTAAACTTGGTATTTAAGCGACCGCATCGGAATATCCCCAGTAGTTAGCTATGGATTCCCAAGCAAGCACATCCAAAGAGTATAAAGATGAACTATCAGAGTTTTTGAAGTTCAACAATTGCTTGCGGAACCGAAGAGCCGAAAACGCATTAAGAACAAAAACATATAAGCTGACAATGCAAAAAGCCTACCGGAGATTATCAAGTAAAGTCCCGGGCGTTAAATCTACTACTAAAACAAAGGACATGATATATCGGGCAATAGAATACATAAAACATCTGCAGGAAATAGTTGCAGAAGTTCCTTCTGAAGAACCGGTCTCTCTTGAACCGATAGAATGCGTGTTCCTGGTGGAAGATAGGTTGGCGAAACATCATTTTCTTGAGGAAGAACCGTCAGCCTACAAACAAATCTTCCTCATGGATGAAGACCAGGATGAATAACTGGGTTGACAAAATTAAAGACGTCTGGAATACAAAGCGGGGAATAGATCAGTTTGTGGTCCAAGTGAGAATCACTTACTGCTCTATTCCCCGTTTTGGTAACATGTTCAAACGACCTTGACCCACTTCAGGACTTGGAAACAACTTTGTTTAGTAATAAATATATATTTAACAACAATATCCCCTCCCCAACGCCCCCCCCTCTAAATATTGTGGTATAAAAGGCGAGTTTGTATCAATGGTTGAATCAGTCTAGTCATGGCACCAAGAGACATCATCTTTCCTCATCCACGAGAGGTAATTCTAATGTTAAAAAACATTATGTTAGAAGATGAAGATGAAAATGAAGATGCGGTGTTGGAAGATGAAGAAGTTGATTCCGTAGAGATGGAAGCCGTGAGTTGGATGGAACAATTGGAGAGTGATGAGGATATCTCTAGTGTAGCGGATGACGTGGAGGAAAACTCGAATTCGGACGATGCGGAGTGTTACCAACAGTCACTCTGTTTGGAACACATGGAGGCAACTCCGAGTGGTAGTAGGACCCTTTTTGAGGGTACCTACGTCACTAGCTTTCTCCCCCGTCGCTTATTTCCGTTTGATGAGTCGGATGTGTCAGATGAGTCTGATTAGTTTTCTTCGTTAACCTTCCAACTACAAATACAGAGCGGGGAATAGATCAGTTTGTAG
Source organism: Allygus modestus (assembly GCA_963675035.1). Classification (NCBI taxonomy): domain Eukaryota; kingdom Metazoa; phylum Arthropoda; class Insecta; order Hemiptera; family Cicadellidae; genus Allygus; species Allygus modestus. The sequence goes on from OY776112.1 coordinate 235,146,353, forward strand.
TCAAAGTGAGAACTACTTACTGCTCTATTCCCCGTTCTGGAAATATCTTCAGATGACCTTGACCTATATCTGGACTTGGAAACAACTTCTTTTGATACAATAATTATTACTAAATCAAACATATGCTCCAAGAGGGGGGTACTCTAATGGTGGGGGTAAGCAGGTATTTAACCATGCGCTTTGGAATACACGTATTAGTCAGCTATGGATTCGCAAGCAAGCACATCCAACTCCAGATCTGGCTACAATCAGAGAAACGCTGAACACTCAAAGAAATGGAGAGTGAATATTAACACTGGATATGAGAGATTACAAAGTGTAATCCCATTCGCCAATCCTCGAGATGCAAAAATAACCGTTTTGTATAAGGCCATGGAATATATCAAAAGTTTACAGTTAAAACTCCAAGAACCGCTGTCAGCTCCCTCAATCGACCAAAAACTGTTGGAAGCATGTCCTCTGACTGAAGATGAAAAACTCCAAGAACCGCTGTCAGCTCCCTCAATCGATCAAAAACTGTTGGAATCATGTCCTCTGACTGAAGATGACTTGGCGGTTCAACATTTCTTTGCTGAAGAACCCTCATACAAACAACTTTTTGAAGATCAGGATAATTAAAAGAAAACTTAAAGATCTGTTAAATAATACAAAGCGGGGAATAGATCAGTTTGTGGTCCAAGTGAGAATCACTTACTGCTCTATTCCCCGTTTTGGCAACATGTTCAAACGACCTTGACCCACTTTGGGGACTTGAAAACATCTTGGTTTGATGCAAAATGTACTGCCTGCGTAAAATTTGGTATTTCTTCACTAACACATATACTCCGGCATGTATACCCCCCACCACTGGTCTTTTTCGGGTATAAATAGAGGTGAATTTTGGAGTGTTATTAGTAGCTGGTTAGCCTTTGAGGAAGACACAGTTATAATATGTATCGGTGCGATATTTGTAAAGCTTCATTTAGAGATGATTGGCTTTTAGCCATTCATAAAGAACTAAAACATAATCCCAACACAAATACAAAAGAAGAACAAAATGAACAAGAATTAGATTCAATCGACCATCAATTAGCACAACATCAATTTGCAAACCTAAATCAAAAAGAACAAAATGAAGTTTTAAGACCGAGTGTCATCCATTATGCACACTCAACGCCATCAACATCGACTTCTACGCCTGTTATGTCTACACTTCATCATCCTTCAACATCAACACCATCGACTTCTACGCCTGCTATGTCTACACTTCACCATCCTTCAACATCAACACCATCAACATCGACTTCAACGCCTGCTATGTCTACACTTCACCCTCCTTCAACATCAACAGCTGCTATGTCTACTCTTCACCGACCCTCAACATCAACAGCAGTAGATGTGGAACTACACGCTCAAGCACTACCTGGTAAGGTAGTAACACATTTTAAAATTGACAACGTAAAATTACAACTTGAAAACTTTTTACATAACGCCAAAGAATTAGTAACCAAAACACTAAAGAATGAACAAAAAAGATTAAATTTTATCAAATTTGGACTGTTGCTAGATGCCATATTCACTAACATTCAAAACGAATCATCACCAAGAGGTTTCATGACAAAAAACCGAACCATCATGGCTGCGTCAGATATTGAAAAAATCGTAACAGAATGTTTTGAGGAACTTTTGACGAAACTACTAGAGCATGAAGGAAGAGGATCTGGATGGACTTTATTAAGTATAACAAGTCTGGATGTTAGAGTTCATAAACACGGTTATGGAATGAGAGGAAGTAGTTACATTCCTCTTCCGAAAAAAATAAGTGATACAAAATCCTGTATTAATGTGCAAAATGAAGATAACGAATGTTTTAAATATGCTATGTTGGTAAAATATGTAAACAAAGACCATAAAAAAAGACCGAGTCAAAAATATGAAGAATTTATTTTTGATTTATTTGGACTTTACCTATCGCTTCTAGTGTTTAAAACTACACTACGTTTCGGGAGGTAAGGAAACTCCTCCCGTTATCAAGTGAACCCTACTTACATCTAAATATCAAACTCTTACACCTAACTAACCTACATTTTTTTGGATTTTTTTGATTTTTCTTTTACATTCTAATTTACACTAACACAAAGATAACAAAAAATCAAGTACAATACTCTAACACAAAATGTATATCACACCTAACTAACCTACATTTTTTTTAATATTTTCCTTTACAATTTAATTTGACTAACAGAAAGATAACAAATATATATACAAAAAAAATCGAATACAATACACTAACACAACATTTATATGTACGAACAAATGAAAAACTGACAATACATTACCTGTTCTGCATCGTGGCCTCCAAGCTGACGGGCAAACACGGGAAACGGGCTCACGTCCATCCACAACCAAACCGCACACTAGACTAGTGGCTAGCGGCAGTGGAGGGGGGAGAGCCGTTACCCCCACCTACCGACAGGGGCACGTGATGACACAGCTGTGGCTACCCACACGTCTTTGTCGACGGGAACATGACACGGAAACCAAAAACTGCACGATTCCTCCTAGAATGATACACGGGCACCAGTACGATATTCTCATAGAGATTACCGCATGCCTCCAAGGTGAGCATTGGGAACTGGTCATGCAATCAGGTGGCCGTGTTTCCTCCAAGGGCGATCACGGACGCATGTGTCGTAGCCGCATTGGATGGACTCTAGACGCAGGAGCAACTGTAACACAAGGAACTGGCGTGTGTTTGCGGGGTGGTTTTTGACTGAAATGGTTTTTAATTAAGGGAATCCATAGTGGCCTGACATAAATACTACTCTGACTTATTGGATTTTCATGTAATTTAATTAATGCCCCTTCAACAAACTTTCTTTTATAATAGTGAGACTCATGATGTATAATTTTTGCCTCTTCCCAACTAAATTTATGATCATTTTCCCAGGCGTGTTTTGCCAATTTAGATTTTACTGTTTCGCCATTTTTTGTGTTTCTTTTATGTTCGTTTATACGAACTTTTAGCGGCCTTTTAGTTTCCCCTATATATTCACCCTCACATTCACATTTGATGCTGTAGATACAGTTTTTTGAGGCTTGTTCTTCATTTTTCGGTTTTACTTTAGTTAGTTGCTGTCTCAGAGTGTTTGACGATTTAGTCAAAAACCACCCCGCAAACACACGCCAGTTCCTTGTGTTACAGTTGCTCCTGCGTCTAGAGTCCATCCAATGCGGCTACGACACATGCGTCCGTGATCGCCCTTGGAGGAAACACGGCCACCTGATTGCATGACCAGTTCCCAATGCTCACCTTGGAGGCATGCGGTAATCTCTATGAGAATATCGTACTGGTGCCCGTGTAGCATTCTAGGAGGAATCGTGCAGTTTTTGGTTTCCGTGTCATGTTCCCGTCGACAAAGACGTGTGGGTAGCCACAGCTGTGTCGTCACGTGCCCCTGTCGGTAGGTGGGGGTAACGGCTCTCTCCCCTCCACTGCCGCTAGCCACTAGTCTAGTGTGCGGTTTGGTTGTGGATGGACGTGAGCCCGTTTCCCGTGTTTGCCCGTCAGCTTGGAGGCCACGATGCAGAACAGGTAATGTATTGTCAGTTTTTCATTTGTTCGTACATATAAATGTTGTGTTAGTGTATTATACTCGATTTTTTTTGTATATATATTTGTTATCTTTCTGTTAGTCAAATTAAATTGTAAAGGAAAATATTAAAAAAAATGTAGGTTAGTTAGGTGTGATATACATTTTGTGTTAGAGTATTGTATTTGATTTTTTGTTATCTTTGTGTTAGTGTAAATTAGAATGTAAAAGAAAAATCAAAAAAATCCAAAAAAATGTAGGTTAGTTAGGTGTAAGAGTTTGATATTTAGATGTAAGTAGGGTTCACTTGATAACGGGAGGAGTTTCCTTACCTCCCGAAACGTAGTGTAGTTTTAAACACTAGAAGCGATAGGTAAAGTCCAAATAAATCAAAAATAAATTCAAATCCATCGCTATTATGAGTTTCAAAAATACAATATGAAGAAGTTCAACATAAGTATAATTTCCAGGGAATGACTTACCCTGTTGCAATTACTGATATATCAAAATTTGAAAAGCAAAATCCGTCGGCTTCAGTCAACATATTTGGTTTGGATTCGTCAAATAATGTGTATCCCTTGCGCATAACATCGAATGAGCGCAACAATCATACAGACTTGTTATTAATCAATAAAGGAGAGATATATCATTACGTGTATGTAAAAGATTTTGAAGGGCTCGTATGTAAACAGTTAACAAAACATAAAAGGAAAATCACAACATGTAAGAGATGCTTTTGCCATGTGAACAAACCATTAAGAAGAGGAGGTTCAGAATGGTTATTAGAACACCAAAGGTTATGTAGTGGAAACTATGAGGTTAGAATTAAATTGCCACATCCTAGCAGATCATACGTACAATTTGACAAAGTAAATCAACAATACCCTATTCCATTTGTTGTGTACGCGGATTTCGAAGCATCTTTACTTCCAATTGAACAAGAAGAAGAGGATATCGCAAAAAGAAGCAAATATCAAAAACACGCACCAAACAGTTATTCTATACTAACAAAATCCACGCTGTCTGAAGAACATCTTCAAGAATTTGGACTATCATCTGCTCCGAAGATTTATCGCGGTGAACAAGCAGCGAAACACTTTGTAGACGATTTGTATTACATTGCCTCTAAGGTGGAAGAACTCTACAAAATTAAAATACCGATGCTACCTATGGAAGAACATCAACTTCAACATCACAATCTGGCAACAACATGTTATCTGTGTAATAACATATTTACACCAGATAACGTTAAAGTTCGTGATCACGACCATCTTACAGGAGTCTACAGAGGAGCAGCCTGTAACGCTTGCAACTTGAATTACAAAGTACCATCTTTTATACCCGTTGTTCTACATAACCTTAGCGGATATGACTCTCATTTCATAATCCCGGAGTTAGGAAGAGATGATGGAGCAATAGATGTTTTGGCAACAACAATGGAAAAATTTATAAGCTTCTCTAAAAAGGTTGGCAAAATAAAACTTAGGTTTATTGATTCGTTTAGATTTATGCCTTCTAGCCTAATGAAATTAACTGAGAATTTAAAAAGAGAAGATCTGATAGAAACAAGCAAAATTGTAGCCAGTAGTAAAATGGATCTGGTTCTTCGAAAAGGGGTCTTCCCCTACGATTACATCGATGGACTGCATAGATTTAATGAAACATCACTTCCTCCACCAGAACAATTTAACAACAAACTTAATGATTCGGAAATTTCACTTGAAGATTATCAACATGCATGTCGAGTATGGAACGAGTTGGATATGAAGACTTTAGGAGAATACTCAGACTTTTATGTAAAACTTGACGTGACTCTTCTCTGCGATGTTATGGAAGAATTCCGAAGAACCTGTTTTGCAGCATACGGTTTGGACCCTCTACATTCGTATACATCTCCAGGACTAGCTTGGCAAGCAATGCTGAAAGAAACAAAATGCAAACTCCAGCTGTTAACAGATATAGATATGGTTTTAATGGTTGAGTCGGGTGTTAGAGGTGGATTAACTCAAAGCGTGACAAGACATGTTAAAGCCAACAACAAATATTTACCTGACCATGATCAAGAGAAACCTTCAACGTACTTGGGATATTTCGACGCAAATAATCTGTATGGATGGGCCATGTCGAACCCACTTCCATTTGACAACTTTAAATGGGTTGATCCCGACTGTATTGGCGATATATCACAAATTCCAAAACATGGAGATACCGGATATATTTTGGATTGCGACTTTGAATATCCAGAACATTTACACGATCTTCATTATGACCTTCCACTCCTTGCAAGAACAGAAATTTCACCAACTGGAAAACACCCCAAATTAATGATGACCCTTAACAATAAACAACGATACGTAGCTCACTATTGAGTTGTTCAACAAGCTATCGAATTAGGTTTACGTCTTACTAAAATTAATAGAGCTGTGGAATTTTCCCAATCGTGCTGGTTGAAACCGTACATAGACTCGAATACTACCAGAAGAGCAGCCGCTACATCAGCCTTTCAAAAAGACTTTTTTAAATTGATGAACAATGCAATATTCGGTAAAACATTGGAAAACAAAAGAAGACATAAAAATGTTAAACTTGTTACAGATCCAAACAAACTACAGAAACTTGTACAACAGCCAAATTTTGGAACATCTATAATTATTAACGAAAATATTGTAGCTGTATCTATGAAGAAAACAAGTGTGAAGATGGATCGTCCTTTGTATATAGGTATGTCAATCCTGGATATCTCCAAGACTCATATGTACGATTTTCATTATAAAAAGATGGTCACCTTTTATGGACGAGAAAACATCGGCATCTCCTACATGGATACAGACGCCTTTATATATTGGATAATTACTAACGATATGTATGAAGACCTTCGGACATTTGATTACAAAAACGATTTTGACTTTTCCGACTATCCAAAAGATCATCCAAACTACGACAATGACAGAAACAAAAAAGTGCTTGGCAAATTTAAAGATGAAGCCAATGGTGTTATACTTCAAGAAATTGTTGCACTAATGTCAAAATTATATTCTTTACAACTAAATGAAAACCAAGTCATTAAGAAAGCTAAAGGAGTAAAAAGTTTGTATTTAAAGAAGAATGTGCATTTTAATCACTATAAGAAATGTTTATTTGAAGATCAAGATATAACAGCAAAATTCAACACAATCAGAAGTTTCAACCATCAGCTGTACAGCGTGACGGAGGTAAAAAAAGCTCTCTCTTCAAATGATGACAAACGCCACATCCTTGCAGACAACATCCACACTCTACCATTCGGCCACTACTCCCTCAACCCTATTGACGAGTAACCCTTTCATCGTCCTACATCCCTTTTCCTTTTCCTTTCCGTATAAAAGGGGGAACACAGCAGTATTTTGCTGTGTTCCCCCTTTTATACATTAGTTTAGAATGACCTTGACCTATATAAGCAGATTTATACAAAAGAATATTTAATATCATATCAGCTGTCTTCGTGAAACCATCATGTCAGACCTGAAGGAGAAGATTATTAATGAGCTACACAAACCTGCAAGAATAAAGTTTCCAAGAAGAAATACTGTTATAAAAGGGATAAATGATCTATATCAAGCGGATTTAATTGAAATGCGACCGCATAGCAGAATAAACAAAGGATTTAAATATATACTCACAATTATTAATTGTTTTACAAAAGTTGCAGACGCTTTGCCTCTAAAGGACAAGACTGGTAAAAGCGTAACAGAAGCCATGGAAATAGCCATAAAAAGAGATAAAAACAAAATTAAACATTTACAAACTGATGATGGAACAGAATACTTTAATACAAACTTTGCACAGTTAATGAATAAATATAAAATAAATCATTATTCTACAAATTCAGAGAAAAAAGCAGCTATTGTAGAAAGATTCAATAGAACCTTAAAAGGAGCACTGTATAAACAATTTTCAAAAAGAGGTTCTTACGTATGGTATGATGTTTTACCACAATTAATAAATGATTATAACAACAGGTTTCATAGAACTATCGGTATGAAACCTAACAAAGTAAATAGAAGAAATGCAAAAGATGTATTAAAACGCATTAAGAAAAATACAAAGCCTAAAGTAGAAAAAATGCAGCCAAGAAAATTTAATGTAAGTGATAAAGTACGGATTAGTAAATATAAGGGAGTGTTTACCAAGAAATACCTTCCCAATTGGACGAATGAAGTTTTTACAGTGTATAAAGTGCAACCGACTGTACCTGAAACGTATATCTTAAAAGATAACAAAGGAGATTTGTTGCAAGGTGCATTTTATGGACATGAAATGTTAAAGTCAACAGTAGGTGATGTATATCTTGTTGAAAAAGTGTTACAAAGAACAAAGGACGCAGTTAAAGTGCGGTGGTTAGGGTTTAACAAAACTGAGGATTCATGGATACCTATAAAGGACTTGGTTTAATGCAAGCAACTCATTTCATCGTTAACCTTTGAGCAGGATGGAGATTATTAACCATAAAGATCGATTCAATATTAATAACATAGATGATTTAACTGTGGATAACGTTAAAATCAACAATGGTAAACACGGTAGTTTACTTCCAAACACTGTTCGATGTATAGTAAGTGGCCCCTCAAACTGCGGAAAGACCAATGTTGTCTTTAATTTGATCACTAATCCGCAGGGATTAAGGTTTAATAACCTATATATTTTTTCAAAGTCTCTACATCAACCAAAGTATCAATTGCTGGATAAAATCCTATCTGATGTGTCTGATGTTAATTTTTACAAATTTAACGCTAGTGATAGCATTATGCAACCAAACGAAGCGAAACCGTATTCTGTATTTATATTTGACGATGTATCTTGTGAAAATCAGGATACTATTAGAAACTACTTTGCCATGGGAAGACATAATAACATCGACAGCATATATATAGGACAAACCTATAGCAAAATCCCAAAACAACTTATCAGAGATAATGCAAATATTCTGATTGTATTCAAACAAGATGATACTAACCTAAAACATATATATAACGATCATGTGAATGCGGATATGCCATTTGAAAAGTTTAAAGAACTTTGCGGAAAAGCATGGGCGGAAAAGTATGGATTTTTGGTTATTATGAAAGATCATGCTATAAAATATGGTCGTTATAGAATAGGTTTTGATAAATTCGTTTTAATACACTGATTAGCGGTATTACTGTACAAGTCGTCAAGGTGTGAAGATGGTTAACCAGGAAAAGCTATTAAAGGAAATAAAATCACTTAGTGATTCTATTAGACAAAAAAACCGAGCTTTAAAATCAGGTATAAATGAAAGAGAGCAATTTTTAGAAACAACATTCAAACCTGTTACTGAACCTTTAAAGCGATTAGCACAAAATATGGAAAAACCTTCAATTCGCTTCGAAGGAGACAAAATGCTACCAATTTCCAAATATGAAGAAGAATTTCAGAATGATGAAAGTTTTGGCCAGTTACATACATCTGAAGAAAGCGACGAGTATGAAGAAAGCGGAGATATAGAGGATTTAAAGGAAAAGGATATTGCAGAAGATACAAGTACAGAAGATACAAGTGTAGAAGATACAAGAGCAGAAGAAGAGGATATTAACCCATCCAACTTAAGCAAATTAGGCACGGATATTATGTTTAAAGGAACACTTGGAAGAACATATACGTTAAAAATGTTACACGCCGCACATGCTAATCGAAGTTATCATACCTATGGAGCTAGAATAGAGGATAAAGGATTAATGATTGGAGATAGCAAGTTAGATATAAACGAAAATGATGATATAGTTATTGGAGATAAGAAATATAAAGGTACAAAAGGTTTGTTTGAACTTATCTTTAAAAATAATCCTGGTAAATATACTAAAAGGGATTTACAATTGTTTAAAAATATATTAGAGTATACAAATGCACATAGAAAAAAGTATTCCAAAGACCTACCTATTCATAGAAATCGGTCAATAAAATATACAAGTATTATATCTAGTCTTTTCCCCTCAAAATCAAAAAAAGCTCAAATTAAAAGAAGAGCTTTATCTTCTGCTGAATTAAATGTTTTGCATAAAAAGAGAAAAACAACTGATCCTACCACATCTGGAAGGGGATTATTGAAAAATTTGTATAAAACTAATATAATATATTACAACGATATAAATAAGTTAGTTGATCGAATGAGATTATTACATGAAGCCATGGAAGCCGGGCACACTGGTTTAGAAAACGAATGGGTAGCTTTGGTTGATGAACTGCGAAAACAAGGAATAATTGTTCAGTAGACGCATATATATATATATATATATATATATATATATATATATATATATATATATAATAAGAACCTAAACGATAGCGATTCAGTTACATCATGAGTGTGGACAAGTTTGGACGGTATTCCGAGTTTGGAGTAAAATCTGGATATAGTGAAAAAAGAGCTGGGTTTCCGTTAACATCTGACGGCAACTATAATTTTGAAGGAAAAGTAATTCAAAATGTTGGTGATCCGCTTATGTCGTCTGATGCGGTTACGGTACAGTACATGAAAAAAAGAACCCCAACTGTACACGAAGATCATTGGGGGTTTTCCGGTAAAAGGTTAAGCGATATACAATATCCCATTTATGATGGTGAAGCAGTAAATTTAGCTACTCTAAAATTGTTAACGATCTACAAAAGGAATAAAACTGACACAAGCTATGATGTAAAAAAATTAAAATTATCAAATGTAGGTGATTGTGAGCAGGATGGAGACGCTGTAAATAAGAAAATGTTTGATATTGTACACAAGAAATGGACTACGGAATATGAAAAACATTTGGAAAGGTTTGGTGCAGCTCTATTCCATTATATCCATCGGGCTTCAGGAAGAGATGCAGCTTCAGATGTTGACAGTCACAATTATTTAGACTGGAAAAATATACACAATCCAGAGAAACCTAATCAACGAGATAAACCGTCTAAGCCTTCTAAAGTCAAGACATTAGGAAAGGAGGATAAAGTGAATGTGATTAATGAACCAACAGAAAACAATGAAGATTACATAAGAGAAAAAAGAATTTAAAATACCCCCCATGATAAGGGATAAAGCATCAGTCATATTCGAGAGACGATACAGAGAGGATGATGGAATCCAATATTACTGCGTGGAGTTTAATATCTCAAGAGCCGAGATTTCCCCAAGGAGTGTTGACAGATGGTTTTGTTCAACGGTTTGATAGATATATGGATTGGGAACAACTTTCCATACATTACCTCTTTACAATGACTATGTTAAGAATTTATTTTCACAGAGTTAACTGGATCCATATTTTACAAAGACAACAGTTTTCAGAAGACTTCCTCGTAGAGATGACATCGAATTTTAATAACTGTTGGGAAGTAATAAGTAAATATCAAAATCTCTCTGAGAATTACATTGACAATTTTAAAGATAAACTAGACTGGGATGTGTTATTCAATTATCAACGATTAAGTGGCAAGTTTCTAAGGGAACATGACAACTATTTAAAGTTTATTCATTTTACCGAAGACAACGATACCATCACCAGCGGAGAAACATCTGGAACATCTTCAATTACACCTTATTTCTATTTTTACTACTTTTATTTAATATGTCTACATTTAATTAATAAATCCATTTCGATATAATAAATGGATTTTAAACAGTATATAATACAAGAAACCAAAACTGATATTACATTCATTGTAAGACATTTATAGAGTGCACCTACTGATTGTAAGTTTTGCTATAAATAGCCATGTCGAGGGTTAAACGCATCAGTCATAATCGAGAGAGATTACAGAGAGGAAGGGGAATAGCATCAACAGCATTTTCTCTATTGAGTAAACCGGTTGGAGCTATAGTTAACAAGGCGATTGATTTATTACCTGTGGAATTACATTTACCTGGAGGATATCAATATTGTGGTCCTGGAACCAAATTAGAGAAACGTCTTGCTAGAGGAGATCCTGGAATAAATAAGCTCGATCAGGCTTGTAAACAGCACGATATAGCGTATTCCAAATTTGGTGATACTAAAAATAGATCAATAGCGGATAAAGCACTTGCTGAGAAAGCTTGGCAAAGAGTAAAATCTAGTGACGCGAGTATTGGTGAAAAAGCAGCGTCTTTAGCAGTAACAGCAGCAATGAAAGCAAAAACTACGTTTGGAGGAGGAAAGAGAAGAAGGCGTGGGAAAAAACCCGCTAAAAAACAAGGAGGTAATATCAGAAGAAAACGTCGATCTACCAATGGTAAAGCTAAAAAGAAACCAACAATATGGTCAATGATAAAAAAGGGAGGAGGATTATACCTAAGACCGTATCGTGTGTATTAAATAAGAAAGAGCAATTAATAATTAAAAACAAAGAATTGACCAATGAAGAACTGATTACATATGCTTCTTGTTTGAAAATCCCATTTTTTAGAGGAGTATTTATGAAAGATGAGTTACCGGTTAAAATGTGGAAAAATGAGACTGGTATTGTAAATTTGGATAATAGTGAAGGATTAGGCACTCATTGGGTGTGTTACAAGAAACTTGGTAAAACCATTTATTATTTCGACAGTTTTGGAGACCTTCCACCACCGAAAGAACTTCAACAATACTTTCGTGCGGCAGAAAATGTTTTTTACAATCATACAAGAAAACAACCTGATGATACATCCATTTGCGGTCATTTATGTTTAGACGTTTTAGCTAAAAGTGTTAGTCAACTTTAAGATGTCCTCGTATACAGTGTCATTAACCGGTAACTCATGTACTTTGCGCAGTATTCTGTTTCCAGCGCTACGTTTGCAAAAAGGAAGACTATGGGAAGCCGCATTATTGGATTTAACAACATATAACTCTATTCCAAACGTTAGTGAAGGAATTAATAACAAAATACATTATTACAAGACAAAAGATGATAAAGGAAAGTATTCAGCTTTGGAAGAATTCAGTTTACCAACAGGAGCTTATGAAATTGATAATATAAATGAAGTTATACAAAAACATATGGGAAAAGAAAATATAACGATAAAAGGCAATAACAATACAATGAAAGCCGAAATTACGTCTAAGTATTATATTGATTTTAGCCAAGAACATTCAATTGGTAGTGTATTGGGGTTTTCTAAGGAAACAAAAGTATTAGAACCTAATAAAACTCATTCTGGGAATAAAACTGTGACGATCATCAAAGTTAATAGCATAGACATTACATGTAACATTATACAAGGATCCTACAGAGATGGAGAGAATCGTCATATATTACACACATTCTACCCATCAGTTGCACCGGGTTTCAAGATAGTAGAAAAGCCTCAAAACCTTGTGTACCTACCGTTAAACACCAGTTTCATTTCAGACATCGTGCTGAACATAGTGGATCAAGACGGAAACCTTATTGACTTTAGAGGAGAAGCTATTACTGTAAGAATACATATAAAATCATCCGCTTAGACAATGGGGTTATCATTTAAAAAGAGAGAGCCAACAAGCAAAGAGGTCAGTAGCTTATCAGCTGTAGAAGGGTTAACAAGTGACAACATTCGTTTTCTAGAAGAAATTGGATTAAAAGTCATTAACAATGGATATACTGGATATAGCGCAGGGTCCAACATTCGACGAGACCTTATGGGAAAAGGAATATCACACGCACAACCCTTACGCTTCGTCCAAATTAAACAATAACGATGAAATTAGGATTCCTATACAACAACAAGACATTTATACTCTTCCATGCGAAAGTTATTTATATATTGAAGGAAAAGTAACAAAAAATGATGGTACTGCTGGAACCACTGTTCCGTTCATAAATAATCCTATGGCATTTTTGTTTGACGAGATTAGATATGAAATTTCAGGAGTTACAGTCGATTCAACAAAAAAGGTTGGAATTTCCAGTACATTGAAAGGATTAGCGTCTTTAACACCAAATGAGAAGAATCTGTTAGCTGTTGCAGGATGGGTTGCACCAGACAAAAGTACAATCGCTCCTGACTCTTCGGGAAACTTTGATTTCTACGTACCTTTAAGATTACTCCTAGGATTTGCTGAAGACTACAGAAGAATAATAATAAATGTAAAACAAGAACTAGTTTTATTAAGATCATCAAACGATAATGATATTATTAAAGCAGCTGCTGGAACAACTGATGCCAATTTAGACTGGAAATTAACATTAGACAAGATTGTTTGGAGAGTACCACATGTGCGACTAAATGATGAACACAGGATTACATTATTAAGAAAGTTAAAATCAGATCGAGACATTGTAATGCCATTCAGAAGCTGGGAGTTTCATGAATACCCCGTTTTACCTACAACACAACGACATACATGGACTGTAAAAACTTCTACTCATTTGGAAAAAGCGAGATATGTAATATTTGGATTACAAACGAAGAAGAAAAGTATAATAACTGAAAATGCTGGTGAATTTGACCATTGTAAATTAACAAACTGTAAAGTGTTCCTGAATTCACAATTCTTTCCCTACGACAACTTTAATATTTCTTTTGATAAGAAAAGATACAGTGTTTTATACGACATGTACGCTAGGTTCCAAAATTCATATTACGGCAAAACAAATACACCTCTACTATCTCCCGTTCAGTTTGAATCGAAAGCTCCGATTGTTGTAATTGATTGTTCCAAACAAAATGAATCTGTAAAATCGTCTAGTGTTGATATAAAAATAGAAATGGAATTTCAAGAAAACGTACCTGCAAATACATCTGCGTATTGTTTAATTTTGCACGATAAAATTGTTACATACACACCGTTGACCGGTATTGTAAAGACAGTATTATAAAACGTTGTACCACCACCGGCACCGCCACTGTCGCTAACCTATAAATAGCGGAGCAACAATGCAGGTCTTCAGTTGATCGTCTATCGGCGCATGGGTAACATCTTCTACAAAATGAGTTCTCCATCTGTTGTACAAGGTGATGCAGAGGTAGCACCGTTATTGGAACGTGATAATACTAGTGAAGCAGAAATCATCAAGGAAATAACTGCATTTTTAAAGTTTGGTAAAAGAGATAGAGAGGAGGAAATTAATGCAGACCCATCAAAGGTAGTACCAAAGAGGAAGAAGAAAGTTGAAGAAAATATTCCTCCTCGCATTTTAACTGAAGTTTTTCTGCGAATCTTTTACCCCATCTCAGCATGCATCAGTAAAAGTGTATCAGTTGGATTGATGAAATCATTGGATTATTCCCCTACAGTAATACTACACCATGGAACAAAGGAGAAAGTAGTATATGGAGAAAGTATTGTTTTCGTAAAAATTTTCGAATTTGAGTTTTCAGTGGAAATATTCGTTTTGGTGCTCCCTGAACCCAAAAAAGTGGTTTTTACGTGATGTCTGTCTGTGTGTGTGTGTGTCCGTGTGTGTGTGTGTGTCTGTGTGGATGTGTACAGAGCTAGAGCCCTAACCTATGGGCCGATTTTTATGAAATTTGGCGTGTAGGTACTAATCCACGATATCTCCAGGCGTTTTTTTCATTTTTTTGAATTTTTTATTTTTAAGGGTAATTATCCCCCAAAAACCGCCAAAAAACATGAAAAATCCAAATTTCTCAAAAACGGCTCTAACGATTTTGATTAAACTTTCGTGGTTTGTAGAACTTTAGGTTTCCAACAAAATGACACCACCCGCATTTCTGGAAAAATGCGGGTTCAGAAATTACAGGACTTAAAACATCAAAAATTCAGTTTTTTTGATTTTTCATAAAAAATCATAAATGTTAAAAAAGATTACTATTCACCATTAAAAAGAGCTCAAAAAACTAAATAAATTAGTATTTTAAATTACTATTCTACGATTGCTAGTTGCGGAGAAAATTGAAATTTTCATTTAGCGGTAAACACAGTACGTTGTCCAATGTTATTCTTATGGGGAATACAAAAATAACTATTTCTCTCTTATTTACTGATCAATTTCATTTGATATGCAGGTCAAGTTAGCATTGACCAACAGATGATGTTCGAAATGTGTTGCTATTTAACCCTGGGGGGGGCAAGGGGGCATTTCCCCTCTCAAAACTACTGTGTGTAGCAACGGACTCTATAGTGCCTCCAAAAAAGCAATTTGGGTGGATATTTCTGAAAACAACTATTTTAGACAATTTTCTGTACATTTATCTATACTTCATATTCTATATTTAGTAAATAACAAATATTTTTGTCATTAAAGTTTGGCTAAAAGGGAGAAAGTATGTGTCAGTTTCCTGATACCACCGGCACCGCCACTGTCGCTAACCTATAAATAGCGGAGCAACAATGCAGGTCTTCAGTTGATCGTCTATCGGCGCATGGGTAACATCTTCTACAAAATGAGTTCTCCATCTGTTGTACAAGGTGATGCAGAGGTAGCACCGTTATTGGAACGTGATAATACTAGTGAAGCAGAAATCATCAAGGAAATAACTGCATTTTTAAAGTTTGGTAAAAGAGATAGAGAGGAGGAAATTAATGCAGACCCATCAAAGGTAGTACCAAAGAGGAAGAAGAAAGTTGAAGAAAATATTCCTCCTCGCATTTTAACTGAAGTTTTTCTGCGAATCTTTTACCCCATCTCAGCATGCATCAGTAAAAGTGTATCAGTTGGATTGATGAAATCATTGGATTATTCCCCTACAGTAATACTACACCATGGAACAAATAAACGGTATCAGGAAACTGACACATACTTTCTCCCTTTTAGCCAAACTTTAATGACAAAAATATTTGTTATTTACTAAATATAGAATATGAAGTATAGATAAATGTACAGAAAATTGTCTAAAATAGTTGTTTTCAGAAATATCCACCCAAATTGCTTTTTTGGAGGCACTATAGAGTCCGTTGCTACACACAGTAGTTTTGAGAGGGGAAATGCCCCCTTGCCCCCCCCCCAGGGTTAAATAGCAACACATTTCGAACATCATCTGTTGGTCAATGCTAACTTGACAAGCATATCAAATGAAATTGATCAGTAAATAAGAGAGAAATAGTTATTTTTGTATTCCCCATAAGAATAACATTGGACAACGTACTGTGTTTACCGCTAAATGAAAATTTCAATTTTCTCCGCAACTAGCAATCGTAGAATAGTAATTTAAAATACTAATTTATTTAGTTTTTTGAGCTCTTTTTAATGGTGAATAGTAATCTTTTTTAACATTTATGATTTTTTATGAAAAATCAAAAAAACTGAATTTTTGATGTTTTAAGTCCTGTAATTTCTGAACCCGCATTTTTCCAGAAATGCGGGTGGTGTCATTTTGTTGGAAACCTAAAGTTCTACAAACCACGAAAGTTTAATCAAAATCGTTAGAGCCGTTTTTGAGAAATTTGGATTTTTCATGTTTTTTGGCGGTTTTTGGGGGATAATTACCCTTAAAAATAAAAAATTCAAAAAAATGAAAAAAACGCCTGGAGATATCGTGGATTAGTACCTACACGCCAAATTTCATAAAAATCGGCCCATAGGTTAGGGCTCTAGCTCTGTACACATCCACACAGACACACACACACACACACGGACACACACACACACACACACACACACACACACACAGACAGACATCACGTAAAAACCACTTTTTTGGGTTCAGGGAGCACCAAAACGAATATTTCCACTGAAAACTCAAATTCGAAAATTTTTACGAAAACAATACTTTCTCCATATACTATGTATAGGGGGAGAAAGTAAAAAGGTTTTATTTTCGCAAAATGCTTGGGAGTCATTTTTGAAACATGTACATTTAATAGAATGTTATTTAACTAACAGTTTGTGTGGAAGGAAAACACATATTCGACTTTTGGATTGTGACAATGAAATCGATATTGTTAAACATCGCGGACAACCACAAGTGCGAATTAGAGACTTGACTCAACATGAAAATAAGATTCTACTGTCACGTGAAGAATTCTACGTTTTAAACTACGCAACAGAACCTATTACAAGGTACATGAGACAGTTGGTATTTGCAAGCGCTATTATTAAAGAATATTTGGTCGATACTTTGGAAAAACAACCTGATAGCACCATCGTGTACGGACCTGTGGATACATCTATTTTTAATAGAATACCTCATGAAGTTTGCATGTGGAGAAAGTTAAAGGATTTTGAACCACTTGTAGAAATCGCTACAGAAGCTACAGAAGAAACAACACAGGAAGAAGAAGAAACGGAGAAACAAGAAGAAGAAGAAAACGAAACACAAGAAGAAGAAGTTAAAAAAGACTAAAGTTTGACTTAGTAAAGAATAACACACGTGGGGTAGGCCTATTGGGGACGGTGCCCACGTTAAATATACACCAACGCGCCTGCAACTGTACGGCCTGGTATTTAACCTACCGTGGTGTGGAAAACAGTTTAGTTGATCGCTAGGTGCCATGATGAGCGGAGGGGATGAAGAAGTGAGTGTAAAGCCTTGAGTAATAGAATTTCAAGCATTTCGAAATAATGACGATAGGTTTATTATCAAGGAATTAGTAATTTTAGACTTGCTTACATTTGTAGCCTACCCATTCACGTTTGAAGCTCCTTTTTCTTTTAACAAACTTAACACCAAAGCAAAAAGTACAAACAAATGGATAACAAACTACTTTCATCACATACATTGGTATGAAGGATTTATAAGCTACAGTAATCTGCACAGTATTATGTTTAACTTTTGCAAACAATATTCACATATATACACAAGAGGATTAGAAAAAAAGAACTGGATACAAAAGTATACGCACGGTAATGTTTTCGATATAACTATCAGTAAGGACTTTAACATTAATCTCGGTAATATTTGTGTCGCTGCAAAAGATCTTAAACACGGTCAAACAAACTGTGCATTGTACAACGCATATCGTTTGGCTGCTTACTTGAAACAAACGCAGGAATGTGGTGGGGGTAGCGGAGAACAGAAATGTGGTGGGGTAGCGGGGCCTATAAATACGAGGAGACAACACCGCTTCAGCATGAGTATTATTCGAGACTCCGAAGAGGCAACATCAAAGAAGACACCACCACTGACGAAGATGGCATCACAACAATATCTACAAACATTGGTTGATCAATTCAACACTCACTCAAAATCGAACCTTCTGCTAACTAAAAAATGTTCAGAACTAAAAGAACAAAGACATTACATTATTCATAGCATCAAGAAAGTGGAAACCACACATGGAGAAGCAATTCTAGTATCATTGTGCGAAGGACCTATGACTCCAGGAGATGAGCCGAAGTTTCAAGTATTTCTTCCAAAACGATTTGTTCAACTGCTACAAAATGAAGACTTGCGAGATATTCAACCGGGGACGTTGTATTTGGTATCACACGGTGTAAGCGGCAACAACTCGACGGAACTCACTCTGCACATCATGCATCATTGTACATAATGTCTCTATTTGTTTTTCTCTGTTTGTATTTCTAGTCATCAATGTTAGACTTAAGCTTATTGTATTGTAAAATGTTTGTTTAATAAAGAAAGAATAACATAAAAAAAAATAAAATAAAAAAAATAAAAACAGCAACATAGCAGTATATTATTTTATATACTGCTGTGTTGCTTTTTTTTAAAATTCAAATGGATGACCTTGAACTTTCATTCAGGGTTAACTTATGAAGGGGTATAAAAGAGAGGGAGCAGTGAAGTTAGTCTCAGTCTTGTCTAACACACGCTGCAGCTAACATGTCGGTGCCACCGATGAACAATTTATTTTTCGATAACAATTTGAAGACATATTGTTGCGAGTTGCAATGTTTTAAAATACCAGGTGATCAAGTTGACGGGAAAGCTTGTCGTAAGTGCAGGTGTTTCAGCTATTGCATATGTAGATGTAAAACATATCAAATGAACCGTCAAGATAAAATACAAGAATTACGGCGACGGCTTGCATTACTTTGGCGGCGAATGGAGTAGCAACCATCTGCCGCGCACTTGCCACCTGCCGCCTACCATCTGCCGCCTGCCATCTGCCGCCTGCCATCTGCCGTCCGCCATCTGCTCCGCCCCACCACACTTTTACCCCCACCATTTAGTACGATTACAACGCTAGCTTGTGAATAGCCAGTACACCTCCGGCTCTCGACCGGTGAACATCGAGCTGCTCGTCCCGACTGTGTGTTCCCTGCAGTCACATAAATAGGCAAGGAACACACAGTCGGGATGGGCCGATTGGACAAACAAGCGCAACACTTGAAAACTACGTCGCGACTCCGGATCAACAACATCGATGACGACAAACAACGGGGAACTATTGTAAACATAAATTATTGTAAACATAACTTATTGTAAATAAAAAGAAATGTAAATAATAAAGTAATAAATGAAATAGTACTACCTCGCACTCGTATCATTCGATTGCTTCATTCGATTGTTTTCATTCGATATTTCTTATCGATTAACTATCGAATCACAATCGAATTTTACGCGTGCGAGGTAGTACTTTTTTAAAACACCCTCCCCGTGACCTTGAACTTTAACCTTTCCCTCATTACGTCACAAAACCGCCTACGTCACTGGCTGAGGCTCAGATGACGTGTTTAATGACTCAGCGCATCCGGTCACGTGACCGGATGACGTCACTTCCGCCCCAGCAGCCTCAAATGCACACTACTAACGTGGTGAAACTTTATTTTAATCATCAGTGAAGGAAAATTTCCTTAACAACTATAATTTCTTAAATAACAGGTACTGGATGGTTCTTTATCAGCTAACCTAATTTAAGAAATTCGTCTATCCTCAATCACTTCATTGTCTAATTAATTCGAAACTTAAAATCCTAATGAATAAGGTCGATTACTAATTCGTATGGGTTATTTCTATTCAAATTCATATTCCGCCATCAATACGACAATCGATCAGTCTCTCTGCAAACAAAACTCCAAGCGACGGGTGTGATTGAATGCACGAACGAGTGCAAGCAACCACATACTCGGTCTAACAGAGACACAGACAATCGGAGTTGACAGTGACAATGTTATTAAAGACCGAAATATTGGCAGGGCAGACAGTTGTGAAAGTAACTGATTCGCAGTCATCCACTGTCGGCGGGTGAAATACCCGACTGGGAAAGCTAACTGCCCACGATATGTCTCACCTCGGCAAGTGTAGGACTTGTGGATGATACCATACAATATAACACACATAAACCGATGTTTATACAACTTTGCACTGCTAGTGTAACGCCAGCTTATACGACACAAGCAAAAATAAGGTTCCTATACAAAAAATATACGATATGCAAAACCCCATAAAAGGGTTAATTCATACTGTATTTTACAAAGACACAACAGAATTCAAAACGAAAATTATATCTATATAAACAACTCAAAATCAAATATCCAAATAAACCAATTTTCCAAAATAGTCAGTGTTCATTTTCAAAAATGTGCGTTGGATCAAGCCTCCTCCTCCCCTAAATATCGCGGCGTGACGTTATGCAATAACTACGCATCGCCAGTCATTGTGTTACGTAATACTGGACGTGAGTGGCCTTGGAAAAAACATTAGTTTTGTTCTGCATCGTTCAACGAATGATAATGGGGCATTAGTGATGGCTTAGAACTAGATACGGGTATCATTTGTCCCGAGGACGAAGGTAGAATACCTTTGCATATACAGAATATGTTGTAGGAGAAATGCTCAGATTTGGAATTAAGAGAACCTCTGTGTTACGAACGACGGGTGGGGAATTCTGAAGGGCGTTGGTGGGGGAGGTTACATTGTATAATAAGTAGGAAAACTTATTCTCACGCTTCATGTGGTCTATCAGATTTAGATGATATACCGGCGAGGTTTAACAATAATACAAACTGAAAACAGTCCTAACACGGGCAGTTTCAGACGTGATCGTATCTCCTGGTTACACGTAAAAAACCTCAATAGTCAGTTTAATGAAAGACAGAATTTACAGTGAACGTATTTTTGCGTCTAAAATATATATAATTTTGTCCTAAAAACCGAAATTTGTTTATATATTTTTAAAAGCTATTACAAAGAAAACGTCCAGTGGCTCAATTAAGTATCCTATTTGAGCAGTTTACTTAGAAGTGCATTTTTTCCCTAAGACTATAACTAGTTATTTCGTAAGAGAAATTCTGTATGTACCAATTTACCTACAACACGTTCATAGCTTTGTTTCCAACGCATATTTGGCAAAATTAATTCTGTAGTTCGATTTAGTCCAAATTTGTTTTTTCAACTCCAGCTGCATTTGTGTTCACAGTACACATTTCAAACCCCTCAAATTGTTTTGGACGCAAATGAATTCTAACCCGAAACCCCTGCAACCTAAGTCCAAGATGCTAACCGTTAGGCTAGCGAGTTACCCGCACAGATACTGTCGGTCGTTTCAGCAGACAGAAGCGCCAAAACAAACCACTCGGCAAGGGCCGCGACTGCGGGGGTGTGAATCATCCCTCCCCGGGGACTGTAAACTCCCACATTCACACTGCGTCGTCTGATTACAACCTTTGACATTTAAATTAGTAAAATGAATCACCGAATGTCTCCTCGCCGCGGCGGGGGTGGCAACCCTTACACTTCAACCTAATTCAGGCCGTCGCTTCGTCGGGACTAGGTACATAGGATCTAGCACTTACAATTATTGGAGAGTAGATTTTATGGATGACAAAATATTCGTTTCACATATCGCGTACTTGTGTCGTCTTCACAACACTAACTAACTGGCATTCTTCAACAAATCAGTACGGTACTGTATGTGTTCTCAACAAGGTCGTACGTTCTGATAGTAGTTTTCTTGTGCGGGTTTGCATGCTAAGTTAAAGTCACCAAGTGCTAAATTAACGGTACTGTTCAAAGTTTTATAATATAGTTTATCAGCTTGAATTAACAGACCAATCAAACAGTGGAAAACACAGTATCTCAGTTCGGTTAATGAATTGATTATTAACAATGCGGAGTTCTATTCTTGATGGCACGGGTATTTTCTCTATTTTATGCTTTCATGAAGTTGTTGTTTGGACAACGTTAATGTAGTATAGTAATTTAAAATGTAAATCAAAGCAAAGTAAATTTAAAATCAAATTGTTGAATTTTATATTAATAAAAATTAGTAAATTAAATGAACTTTAACGGCAAAATGGATACTTAGTTCGAACATCAATTTGTCAATTAAATATTAACTTGTATAAACAAATGGAGAGTAATAATAACAGATAATTTGTAATAAAACATGAAGAAATTGCAGACGATAACTTGGAAAAAATCGTAGAATTTAAGAACAACACGGAGTTAAGAAAATTGCAGTTGTTTTTCATCTACATGCAGTTTAAAATGTAAAATAATTTTCGCATCCAATAGTAAACAATATCATCAATTAGTTCCGTCGAAAACATGTAAAATCCAACCCAACCCAATCTAAAGAAAAACACGTTCCTTGTGTGAACCAAAACTAAAAAAAACCCAATGACGACAAATTATTAAGCATTTAACTGTCTAAAGCATGCAAACACAAACCAAAGTTAAACTAAGTTATTGAGATTCCGGTTTACCCTACGAATACAATATCTGCGTCGTCGCTTGAAAATACTGCTGAGATAAGGAATAGGAACTTAGCAAAGGTCCACAGGATACTGTTCGTGACAGCGATAATACAGAATTTTAAAGATGAGTCTAATATTTTCTGGTATAATTTACAATCTCAAAATAGTGTTTCTGTTTTATGTTAGTTTTTTTTTAAGTATGACACCTCAATTTAGATTCTATAGTTTACGAGGCCAATGTAAAGGCCAATCATACAAACTCTTTCACTGTGCCGCCCAGCTACATTACAAACTTGCTAAGTCACGTTTTAATCACGGAAACGAAATGGGTGGAAGTAGGCGAAACTAAAATCATAAATTTATTGGTATATGTTTATACCAAAAGCTGGCAAGATCTCCTTAAGGTCACTCAGCATATTAAATACCCATTTTTAATTTCCCTTAAGGAAACGTGACTCAATAAAACAGAACACATTAAGCAGAGAAGGCACCAGTAAATCCAGGTGGATTTCTAAACCCTAAGAGCAATGTTATCTTTCAAATTCCATTCATCCTAAACGGGTGGTCGGATATTGTTGATTTATGGCTTGTTTTAAAGAGGAAAAATAACTAAGCGACTTCAGTGAGCAAAGTTTCAAATTTATTATTTATTTATTGATAATTTCGCCTCAAAATACGAAAAATTAAATAATATTTGAATCTAATTTTGGAAAATAGTTTCAGTGAAATCGCTAGATAATTACTCGTACACCATTCCTACTAACATTGATTCACTAATAACTACTGATCGGGACTTGAAAGTTAACATTGGCCTTTTGGGGGAAGCAGATAGAAACGCCGTAAGTCTCGTGACTGGTGCCTCCTCTTAACCCCCGTTATATTTACCTCAAAAGTAAACAAACTAACATACGAGACATCTGTCACAGAATTTTCCAATCAAACGCTGTTCAACACAAACGTTAAATATTCTGAGCAACGCGAGGAGGGGGTGGTGTCCGTTACCCTTGGTATATAACGGTGCGGCGGTGGCGGCGCGGCAGTTCGCGCGAGACATGGGAGCTACGCGGACGGCGGCGACGATCGCGGTGGCAGTGGCGGCGGTGCTGGCGGCGGCGACGGCGCAGGTGGCGGAGGAGGCGGTGGAGGCCGTGGAAGCCAGGAAGGTCTACGATGGAGCCCAGCTGTTGAGGGTCTCCACGCCCAGTGAGGAGTTGAGGGAGAAGGTCGTCCAGTTGGACGATGAGGAGGGTAAGTTACGGTGTAAAATGGATTCACACTGTTCAGAGGATTTGTTGCCAAGTAATATTTGAAGGTGTTAAAAAATATATGTTAGAATCAACATTTTGTACCAGCAAATGTTCAACCCCAGGTGAAAAATTAAAAAATGCATACATTTTACTGGGACTTCTCGAAAAGATAATTAAAGTACTGATAGCCAATATTAAGGTCTCCATAACAGATACAAAACTGATACTACAATTTGAAACTGATTAATAGGCCTAACACTTTTGCCGGCTAATATTTGTCACAATAAAGAGATACAAATTGTATTTTACTGCCTTTGTTAATAATAACTTCCATTGAGCAAAATTTTCATATATTTTAAATCAAAATTTAGTTGTATAATGATATTTATTACAATGCTAAATTAACACATTTTACAGTGAAAGCTGCTGCAACAAAGATACTCAGACAATAAATAGAAAATTATGCTATAATTATGTAAAATATATTTCTGAACTGATTGAGCTGGCATTATTGATATGAAGAAGAAAATAATAAAATAAGATTGTTGAACTCAAGCAATTAATGACAAGGGGAAAAAGTGAAGTCTACTTAAAGACCTCAAATTAAACGCATGTCCTAACAATCATTATCATGTCCCGAGAAGTCATATTGATAAACTCCAAGTAATTTAATAATCTAAGAGATCAAATAATAGGCTATTTTATGTATAAAAATATATGTATCAACGACAACATTTTAATAAGGTGATTTAAATAAAATAATATATTGTTTTACTTCTCAAGGGTTAATACAATTTGATTTTTAGAGAAATATTTCTATAAAGCTTTACAGTTGATTCAAGAAAGGGTACTTTGATAAACTTTGAGCTTTTAGTTTGAAAACACCAAACTACAAAGAGAGTTGGAAATACCGAACTAGTTACTGAAACTTGAACAACATTTGCAAGCTATTTCATGTCTTCCTTACCTTTTACATATTTTAACCACTCCCAAGTAATACTATCATTGTTCATAATTATTTTAATGTTATTTAACTTAAATAGGGAGTCGTCTCATAAATCAATTAAAAGAGTTTTAAATTTATTTTTATAATTTTACATGTGGGAATCTGGTTTTGTCAAGAAATTACTCATAGGATTAGATTTATATGCCAACTACCCTATGGTTTTACCAAAAATAACACTCCCAACAGTTTTTTTTGTAATATAGCCTAACGCTTGATAAAAAATAAACACTGACTATTTTGGAACCCTCCAATATAGCACTCTGATTTTAGAAGGGATTGTACCTTTCACAGACTTTTTTAAGGACTGTTAAAAATAATTATTTTAAGTATATGATTTAATTTAAAAGATGTGACCTATATTCGTCTCAAAAGTTAATAGATAAATTTGGTTTCATATCACCCTTTTAAACTTTTCAGGTGGGCCAAACCCTCTAGAGAACTCTAGTTTATTACTGATGTTGATGAACAAATATTTAAACTTTGAGAATTTCTCCATACAAATTAAAATAAAGTGATCAAATAAGTGAATATTAATCAAATAAGTATCCACAAAATAAGTTTCTAAAATATAGAAAAATAAGGATATAGGAAATAAGTTTCTAAAAATTGAATTATATAAGTTTGTTTACATAGTTCTACATTTCAGCTCTACAGTATTAACTCAAGTGAGACACTCCTCGCAGAGATAGCAATTGCAACACACTAAATTGTTAAACATATATGAAATGGGTTTTAGAATTTATGATCCTGTGTATAGTTCACTAAGCGATGTGTTTTTTGTGATCAAATAAGTGAATGTTGAAACATTTTATTTCCATTTCTGACATGGCAAAATACGCAAAGGTAAAATTTCTACGCATAAATTGCTTGTTAAATCATTTTATTATATGATTACTAGGTGAATCTGAACCCTTTTGTCCTGTTTTGTAGATTTAATTTTTGGGTCTTGAAAAAAACAGCGAATCTGTTTGTGATTTTTCTAAATATTTTTATACTTTAAGGACTGTTCAACAAAGAAGCATAACAAAATTTGACATAAATATGTATATTAGCACAAAAAAAACAAACTTATACAACCCTGTTTCTTTAACTATAAAGCTAATTCAAGATAGCGGGTATTTAAAAACTTCAATGTAAAATTGTATGAAAATCTTAGGTATATATTTTTAAAATATCAAAATGAGGAGTTCAAGAGAAAATCAAATGAAATCTAATTTGCTGCAATCAGATATGACCAAGATGTTATAAAATAAATAGTATTATGAGGATTTAGATATTTCACATAAATATATATATATATATCTATTTTTATTTTAAGGTCCGCTTCTTTGAAATGACTTTAAGTTAAAGAAACAAAATGCTAAAAAAATGTTATACATACTAAGATACTCATTAATGGAAAATTTCAAGCTTCAATTTTTAATGTCCCTTGAGTTTTAAAAACATTTTTAAAAGTCACAAACTGACCAACATAATATGCAAAAGTCAGACATTTTAGTTTAATTAAGACTAAAACAACTTTAATTAATATCTATTGGATCACAATACATTTGAAAGCCAGTTTATATTTGGCCTGACCCAAGGACCACATCAACAAAGCAGGACTCAAGAGTCCTGATATACCCTGTATTTGAGGGTAAATATTGGTTTTCTCTTAAGATCTCCTACATTTAAAATATCAATGAACTAACACTAATAATTATCAGCAATTTACAACTTGAAGAAGAATAATGTAGTCCACGCTGACTAAAAATTTAAAATCAGCAATGATAGGTGTAAATAAATTTGTATTTCAGCAAGTTATACTTTTCAAAAAGACCACCAACTTGACTGCATCCTTGCGAATCTCTTGCGAGTTTTTAAGGTGATTAGTTTAACATTTTGTGTGCAGGTGTGCAGGAATGGCACGTGGGGGAGAAGCTGGTGGACCTGTTCGTGCAGGCGGACAAAGTGGCAGAGGTGAAGGGCAAGTTGGACAACCTGAAGACAACGTACACCATCGTCATGGACAACGTCCAACGAGCCATCGACACCGAGAACCCTCCCCTCTCCACCGAGGATCTCGAGCTGGTCGGTCGGAAAGGTGAGGACGAGTTTTAACCTTGGTTTTAACGTGAGAAATTAAAGAAAACAACTTCATAAATGACTCTTGTAAATTGGTATTTTAGTCATAGTCATATTTATTTCTGAATAGATTTTACATCATTTGTATATCTCAGTCGAGTACATGAAATTTAATGCATATTTGGTAAATACAAATTCCAGTTTTCATAATAAACTGGTTAAATTAAGTAATTATATTTATTCCCTGGAAAAATCATTAAAATTAGTTTATTAATTAATTACATAACATAATTTATATCACGTTAGCGACTTTGTTTCACTACCAAGCAATGTACTTCAGGAATCCCTTGAGGTACACAAGAGTGACGGTCCAGCAACGGTCAACCTCTTATAGCGGAAATCAGTAAAGAGGCTCAGTATTTATAACCAAGAAAAATATGTACACTTTGCAATTTTCCCAATTTTATTGTCATTACCAAGTAATCAGAACGATAACCAATATATACCGTAATTGTATAGTTACTAAAATAATTTTTTGACATTTCAAGAAAACTTATACATACATCAGAAGTAGGAAGCTTTAACTCAGAAATTTCATAACATAACAGAATTTTCCACGTTAATTCCCCACCAGTCAATCAACACATAACTAAAGTGCTTTAACTAAGGTGCTTTTCCTACCTCCTCCACAAAACAAATAAAGATATCAAACTTTGCTCTTTCCACTAAGGATTTTATAAATGTCTTGAGACTTTTTACTGGTATGTTTTCTAGTACAATAGAAATAAGTTAAAATTTAAGTTGATGTTTTTGGTTGATAATAATATATATTCACCTTTTTTGGATTTTTAAATACATAAACTGTCCATAAAGAAAAGAACAGAACTTACATTTTATTTAATATATAGGAATATCTGAATGGTTGATGCAAGAAATGTCATGATGTAGATATTGATATATAGATTAATAAATACCCAACCCAAACACCTAAACCTTACAGATAATTAATTTTGTTTATGTAACAGACTATACAACAGTTATATTTAGTATTGTATAAACAAACAGAACAAATATTATATGCTCTCTTTACCAAGATAACATGATAGTCCATGGGGGACCAAGCCATGCTCGGTGATATTTAGTTTCCATTGGTTAATAATCTCAATAATTAATTGCTGGAAGGTTATTATAATCTACAGGAAATCTTCTAATTTTATTCTCAATTTTAGTTACCGTGGCTAATTAATGATGGATATTTTAATTAATGATATTGATGATATTTTATGTCAGTTTATGGAATATTCCTAGAGCAGTTTTTTACCCCCTCCCCCCCTCCACTCTGAGCAGATTTGCTTCGCTCAATTGGTCAGATCCAGCCTAAGTGTAAGAAAAGGCCTAACTTTGCCAGTTAAAATAAAGAATTTTTCATTTCATTTCAATTGCCGCTTTTCCGCATATTAGAGACATCCAGTTGTTATTATAACTCAATCTCACTTGAGGTAGTATTTGTTATGTATAAACATGTGTAAATGTTACGGAACTTTGACAGTACACACTGGTTATTTATTCTCAGCTGTTATGATTATTGTTTTGATTTGAAACTCCATTTGCTCAATGTTAAATTTTCCAATTTGCAAATGACTTTTTAGCAAAATATGTTTTCCCGGGGTTGAAGTTTTTACCAATCAATTTTTGAGGTTCAAAACCCCCTAATCCCAAAATTTAAGCAAAACCCTTCCGCTGGATTCCGACATCAATTTTGCAAACAAACATACAGACATTGCTTGTATTAGAGTATGGGATAATATGTGATAAAGAAGCAGATACAAAATACACATACAACACACATACTTATAACTAATACACTATGTTATTAGTATTGAAAAAGAGATCCAGTAAAAAATATTACGTACAAACTGGTTGGGTAGCATCGTGGCTATAGTGCTCGCCTCATAATCCGAGGTTCAGTAGATTGGTCCTGACATGATACAGAACCCAGCTGACATTTGCCATTGGGCTATTAATTAATTATGCTTTCTGAGGAAAGATAAACCTTTTCTTACAAAACAACATTACAACCAGAATTCAGGCCATTCCCTTTAAAAAAATTGGAAATGCCACTGGCGTATATACTTGAAACCAAAACATATATCTGGATATAAATGAAAAACATAATTATGTATGTCTTATTTGTTTTTAATGTTCTCTTTAAAGGAGTAAAACTTTCAATGGATTTTAGAATGCATAGATGTGGAACATGAGACTGTTCAACTGTTCAAACAAGCAAACCATCAGACAACAGCTCAAATATTTAATAATAAATATATAGGAGAATCCTAATATTATCAGTTTAATTTTACTATAAAAAACGAAAGCCCTGGTTTGTTCATTAAAAATTATCCAACTGCTGAAGGGGCAAAATTAGGTGAACTGATTCTGCAGGTCTAAAATAGGAACAATTATTTTTATAGACATTCAATTTATTACTGATATTAACTTATTCAGAATAGTTTATAACGTTGTCCACATAGTGCAACACACACCACTGCTATTCCCAGGTGAAACCAGGTACCTACTACAGCGGCTGGTATACCATAAAACAAAATGCGGAAACATTTTAATCAGCAAGGAAATTAAGTGCATAGGAATAATCACATGACAACAATGTTTCAAAATTAGCATTACACAACCTAGCCTGAGGTATAAAGCCATAAACATACAAAAATTAATATATATCGATTATCTAATCAACTTTTATACGCTTTTTCCTCTTATATGTGCCTTTTTAATTAAAAATGTTTTGGTTAAAGAAGTTGTTAATTTTAAAAACAATGATTTTGTTTTGGAAATTTTGATTATTTTTTTGTTTTTGCAGATAATAACCCTTAAAATAAAAAAAAATTTAAATGAAAAACTTCTGGAGATACAATAGGATTTTTAACTGCAAACCAAATGTCATTAAAATTGGACCATTAGTGTTGCCTCTAGGTCTCTGTACATATATAAACAAACATGCATAACAACGAAAACCACTAATTTAGGTTCAAACCATCAAAACGGATATTTCAACCATAGAAAAATTCTTTCTCAATATGGGGAAGGAAATGAAAAGAGACGATTTTTTAGGTCTGTAACTTGAATTAATAGAAACTCAGATTAATATACAGAGGTAAAATGTTGAAAAATATTCAAATCAGAAGGCTAGATAAATGGAAAAAATCTGTGTTAAAATACTGAAGGAGTTATTTATTACAGGAGATAGCATGTAGGATGGCAGCGTGAAAGTAAATCTGACTAAATTGCTAAAAAAGTTGAAATAAACTAAAGCCACAGTATTTTGTTTCAATTGATACCATGTTACATTAACAATTTAGGAGCATTCATTCAAGTCTTCCAATAAGGTCATTAGGTAAAGATTTTGTTGATTTGCTTATTGGGACATACCAAAATCTTATCCACCAAGTACTTAAAATATTCTTGATTCTTGAAGAAAAAACAACCCAACAAAGATATAAACGTAAACTATGTCCAAGCTGTGGGTTGTGCCTACATAACACATTTTAGCTGGTGTGCAGTTATTGTGTATTGCAGCCGATCCTTGTATTGTATGCAGCCAAGAGACGATGGTGTGGCAAATGCCCAACAGGTCGTGGAACCTACAAGCTATGCTGCGACCAACAGTCCAAGGGTGAGAGGGTCTTTCTTCTTGCTTTCCCACTGTCTTTCCAATTCTTTCTGGATGGATTTTTCTCTCATTGCCTTTTTCTGTTAGTGTCATGCTTTCTTCACTATGTCTTTTGCACATAGGGCTTCTGTGTTGTGTATTGCACCTGTGGCTTCTTTCGTTCAATTTCTGGCTCGTTCCTTTTTCTTTGGCTTTCAGCACAGTGTATTGCACCTTAGTGATTTGGAAATGTTTGTAAGGTAGGTAACAATTCGGACCACTTCAATCTGTATCGCTTCTATGGAATGATAATATTTTAATGACATGCTCCAGTGATAACTCTTAATCACTTCCTTCTTTATCTTAATGGCTTTTAACTCCTTACCCCATTTCTGTCCTTTGTATTACATGTGTAATGGAATTTGTTGCTGAGTACTGACCACTATCTTATTAAAGCAAAGTTTTTGTTAATGTTTGTTGTGTTTTGTTCTTCTTAGAAGTAAGTTAATAATTCCTATAATGTAGAATTAATTCAAGGAACAAACTCCTTTCACATTCTAATCATAAAATTAAAGTAACGTAAAATATAGTAGGAAAATTAAACTGCAAGTTACAAATGTAACAATAACGTAAAAAATATTATTTTAGGCTCAACTGAAAATTAAAATTAACAATGTAACCTGTTAGCTCGGTTACTAAGTATTTTTTTAACATGTTATTAATAAAGGAGGTATTATTTATTAAGTAAAATAATTTGTATCAAAATAAATATAAATAAGTTTTGGCAATCACATAAGTCATATGGAAGTGAACTTTTACCACATCCACAACTCTTTCTGTCACATTCTTAACATTTCACTAAAAGATTTAAATATTGTTTGATGCTTTTTGCCTGCCTTTGGCACCTTGGTCCCTAGAAAAAATAACGTATAATGAAGGAAATAAGTTTCTAAAAATTGAATTATATAAGTTTGTTTACATAGTTCTACATTTCAGCTCTACAGTATTAACTCAAGTGAGACACTCCTCGCAGAGATAGCAATTGCAACACACTAAATTGTTACACATATATGAAATGGGTTTTAGAATTTATGATCCTGTGTATAGTTCACTAAGCGATGTGTTTTTTGCCAAACTCTTTAATTGTACTGACATGTATACAATGTTACTCAGCTTTCACTTAAAATAACCCATAAAAATGTTCAAAATGTGTTGGTGGTCACAAAGCGCCAATAGGTTGGAAAGTAGTGTGTTCCACACGTTTGTAGTGAAAAGGGTTTAGCATACTTTTGAGGTTTGAAGTTTGTATACATGATATTGAGAAAAATTGTAAGTAATATTTTAGCGGCGCATTTTTTATATCATTTACAGTAAAAAAATGTCCTATATACATAAGTCCTACAATGCTTTGTTCCTGTGTATCCGTAAACTTGTAAAGAAACTTTAAGTGTTTATTTGTAGCTTGTTTGGTATAGCTGCTATAATGGTTAGGCAAAGAATAAGAGTAATACAGCGTCCATTACTGGGCAAGTGTGAAGGAAACACTACGATCATGGGCTATAATCATTAAAATTTTGATTATTTTATCCTTTGTTCATTAGTGCTGATATTTCAAGTTTTGCCTTGTAATTCAGGGAACTTAACAGCTTTATTTTACTGGTTCAGATAACTACTGAACTGCATAATTTGGGTGATTGCTGTTGTCAATAATTGTTATTAATAGCCAACAACTTTTTGATATATTAAAAATGTATGAGATTTTTAATCTCTCTTTATAATTCAGAAACCACAGTACAAAAAAGTATAAAGCATTTTTATTTTATTTTCTTACTCAACATAACTTGTACATTACAAACAATAATTATCTAAGATTAACGTTTTTTAATTTTCAAAGTAAAAACGACACGATTTTACCCATTCCCTCCCCTTCCCAAACCCGATGCTATTCCAGCAAACGCTTTTTACCACATTTAGAGCTGTGAGTGCTGAATAACTTCCAACAGTCAGATTTTTTTGGAGTTCAAGTTTCAGTGCTAACTTTACTCTACTATAAGTTTTGCACTGTATTGGAAACAACCCCTACAATGATTAGCATATCTGAGGAAGCCCACTTGGTGTTGACTAACCACTGTATTGTCTAGGCCACCGTATGACCTGGCAGTACTACCACAGACTGGATGACATAGACGGATATCTCGAGTACTTGGCTCAGACGTACCCCAACATTGTCAGTGTACAATCCATCGGCAGTTCTGTGATGGGTAAACCTCTCAAGATGATCAAGATATCCTCCGGCGAACCCAATGCCAAAGCTCTCTGGATTGATGGAGGTATTCAATTTGTATAATATCACCACTTTCAATTACATTTATATTTTTACTTGTTTAAGAATGAGAGCTTATGTTAACAGTAATGTTTACAGAATTTGAACCCTCAACAACAAAAAATGTATAAAGGTAAAATGTTTTCTATGTAGCCTCTCAGAAATCCGGATTGGATTAGTCCAGGCTCCGAGTAGTTTGGACTGGTGATCTTGAATTTTTAACAATATTTTGTTGTAAATATAAATAACAGCAAAAAACTTAATGTTTTAGAGCCTTCAGTTTTGGTGTGATTAGCCTGCTTTATACAAATGTCATGTAGTTTGCATCGTCGGGTGTTCTGTGTTTCAGTAAAATTGTCATTTACAATTTACAAGGCAGTGCAAATTGTCGGGCAGTCGGAAGTTGTATGACTCATGGCAACCCCCGGAAAATCCAGATTTTTCAAAATCCGGGTCGGCCATCCGCTACATTAGTTCAGATTTCTGAGCGTCTACTGTATTAACCTTCTAAAGGGA
Source organism: Allygus modestus (assembly GCA_963675035.1). Lineage (NCBI taxonomy): Eukaryota > Metazoa > Arthropoda > Insecta > Hemiptera > Cicadellidae > Allygus > Allygus modestus. The sequence goes on from OY776112.1 coordinate 235,180,221, forward strand.
TTACCATGACAATATTAAGTTAGATAATTGAAGTAAGGGCTGAAAATTAGAGACGTGCGAGTACTTGAAATTTCGAGTTTGAGCCGAGTTCGGCACTGAAACTCGAGGTTTTACTGTAACTCGAAAGTTTCGAGCGAGTTTACTTTCACCGTTTACCTGCGCGTTGTCTGTAAATTGAAATTGAGTGTGATCGCAATTGAGGTGTTAAAGAGTTGTGATGTGGATTTTAGTGTTTTATTAATAAATAAGTAAGTTGTGGTTTATAAATTTGTATTACTCTTTACACCAAAATGGAGGATTTTCCAGGACCTTCAGATTGAGTTGTATGAACACTGTCTGTATAGTCCACTTTTCGGTTAACCTAACCTTGTAATTTTTTTAATTAAAATATCAAAAATATATCTCTAATTAAATCTAATAGGTAAGCATAAGAAGTTTGAGCTTGTTTTTTGTTCCACAATAATTGAAATTGAGTCAATCCATTAATTTTAGACTCAACTGTCCTTTGGCATTGAGCTGTTTTTAAAGATAAGTGATTTGTTTTGGCCTTGTTTAAGTTTCATTAATGAGTTTTTAAATAATTTGTAATATTTTAAAACTCTATTTAAGACATGGCTTCAATTTCATCAATTGATTTGCCAGGCACTTTCAAACATATCTTCATGTTGTTACTAACTTATTGTTCTTATTAGGACTATGAGAGTTAATGCTAAGATATGTTAGTAAATACATTTTGTGTGGTAAGAAACTAGGCTAATGTTTTTACCATGTAATAGGCCATATTGAAATTAAAATAAAAGTTTATTTTAACTTGTAGGCCTAAATGTAATTTTATTTACTCAATTCAGAGAAAGATGTAGCCTAGGCCTGAACATAATATATAAAACATAGGAAAAATAAAAAGGAGGAAATAAAATAAAAAACAGATTATTTTTTAATGAAACTGTTGATTAATACTATATAGGCTGTAACAACATTAATACCAACAGATTAAAAGTATTTTATCTTCATGGAAATGTTATGCAATTACTTTGGTATGATTTATTTTCAGATAAATACAATAGTTCAATCGAATTTTGAAAAACTACCTCAGCCGAAAAGTAGCTTTAAATTCAAAGAAGTTGATGATAGGGAAATTGAAAGGATAATTAAGTCTTTTGAAAACAAATTTTCAGCAGGAGTGGATGACATTCCAATCACCATTGTTAAATATGCTTTCCCATTTATTTCAAGACTGTTAACCCATATTATGAATTCTTCTTTAATTTGCGGTTTTTTCCCTTGTAGATTAAAACTTGCTAAAATAATACCTGTTTATAAAAATGGGGATGCATATGATCCCTCTAGTTATAGACCAATATCATTACTGCCTGTATTTTCAAAAAATTTAGAAAAAGTTGTTTATAACCAGCTTCTGAATTTCCTGGAGTCAAATCAATTGTTGGATCAAGAACAACATGGTTTTCGACCAGGAAAATCTACATTAACTGCAAGTATAGATTTTATTGAATCAATTATTAACTCAATCAACAGAAATGAAAAAGTAATTGGAATTTTCCTCGACTTTTCAAAAGCATTTGATACTGTGTCACATGAGAAATTGCTTGACGTTCTTCATGGTTTAAACATAAATAATAAAGAGCTTAAATGGTTCAGTTCTTATTTAAAAGACCGACAACAATGTGTCCAAATTCAACATAATCTTAGCTATCCAAATTGTAAATACAAATACACTCACAATGTTTGCTCCAATTACAAAACCGTTAGAAATGGTGTCCCCCAGGGATCTATTTTGGGCCCCCTGTTATTTCTTTGCTACATGAGGGGGTTCCCAAAGGCTATCCATGGAGGAGGCTCGATGTATCTCTATGCTGATGACACTAATATCACAGTTACGGGTAATTCGCAAGAAGAAGTTGAACTAAAATCTTTTTTAAATCTTCTGTCAGTTAAGGACTTCTCAAATAGTAAAAATATCCTAATAAATTCTAATAAACCAAACTTTTTATCATTTTCCACAAAACAAACAAGATTAAAATTACAACCAAACGTTTACATTGATGGTTCACACTTGAACCAAGTAGAGCACACCAAATTTCTTGGATTGATATTGGACCAACACTTGAACTGGGATAAGCATATTCAACATGTAGTAGGTAAAATGGCAACTGGTCTGTACGCCTTGCGACAAATGTCAAGGGTGTGCAATATTCAGACCTTAAAAACCATTTATTTTGCTTTGATAAATTCACACATGTCTTATGGTATAGCTATATATGGCGGAACCACTAAAAAAAACTTAGACAAGATTCTTCGTCAACAAAAAAAGCACTCCGAATTATTTTTAACATTAAAAATCGACAATCAGTAAAGCCATATTTTTCTAAATTAGGTGTTATGACTGTCTATGACCTGTACATATTTGAAACAATATTACATGTGAAAAAATTAAACCTTCAAACCAATGATACAAATTTTCACAATTATAATTTAAGAAATAACAGGCAGGTAGAAAAACATAAATTAAAGTTTTTTGAGAGGAAAACTAGTTTTATTGGCACTAAGTTTTTATTTAGTTTGCCTAAAAATATAACAAATGAAAATAACTTTAATGTTTTAAAAAAAACTCTGAAGGAATATCTGCTCACTGTATCCCTTTATTCTCTCGAGGAATTTTGGGATCTAAGAAATGCAACATAAATTATGTTTATAAACTTTGACTAAAAGTTATTTAACATTAATTGTTACATCCTTATGAAAGTAAAATTATTTAGTGATAAGGCCCTTATGTATATATTCTTGACACTATTCAATGTATTGTAAATACTGTTCGATGAATAAAGATGATTTGAATTTTAATAAATATACTTACCTTTTTCCAATGAAGCAGGAATCCATTTATTTGACTTAATATTGTTATTTTCAGGTCATAGTGACTAGAAAAGTATATTTTAATAACAACATTTACAAATGGACCCCTATACACTGTTTTGATCCAATTCAAGTCGAACTATGAGTGTTTTTTTGTTTTGTTTTTTATACTCGACTCAAACTCGAGATTTGAATCTTTTGCCATTTACTCGACTCGAATTAAAAAACCTGTACTCGCACATCTCTCCTGAAAACGATTAAAGGCAATGAAACAAACTGTCTCAGTTTCATTAAAATAGATCCCCAACTGCATGAGCTTAATATAAACTAGACAAATTTAGTTTTAAAATTCCTGAAAGTTTTTCTAGCTTTGTGCGAAGTGAATGTTATAGTGCTCATCCATCTCATTTCTTCCCTCAGGAACTCACGCGAGAGAATGGATCTCCCCTGCCTCCGTAACCTACATCATAAACCAACTCGTGGAAAACCGGGACAACCATGCTGACACAGTGAAGGGCATTGACTTCTACATCCTCCCAGTGGTGAATCCTGATGGGTACGAATACTCGCACACCAACGACCGACTTTGGCGCAAGAACCGGGCGCCGAACGGCTACTGCGTAGGAACCGACCTGAACCGCAACTGGGGGTATAAGTGGGGTGGCGCTGGGTCAAGCAAGGTTCCCTGCAAGGAGATATTCGCTGGACCTAAGGCCTTCTCGGAGCCTGAGACTCAAGCTATAGCCAACTTTGTTCTGGCAAACAAGGATAACATAAAGGTAAATGGAATGTGGCCATATATATATGTATGGCAGAGATTATGTTCTGTCAATAGAAGTAATGTGCCCTCTCTTTTTCATGTTAAAACAATAATTTAATTGAGTGAAGACAATAAAATGTCACTATTATTTTAGATAAATTTTAATTTTAATTATTTAGATTATTTTAGGTAAGATAAATTTTAAAAAAGAGGTTTTCATCATATATGTTTACTGAATTCACATTTTAACATACAAAAAGATAAGATTTTGTTTTAAAGCCAATTCAATAAGCAAGTGAGTACATTAAGTTTTTTTTATACAATAATTTGTTTGTAGTTGCCATACCTAAAAGCATAATATACAATCAAGTTTTACTGTGCTAACATTTGAAACATAACATACAGTAGGAAAAATATTTATTCATAGGATAATTGTTTGTTTATTATAAGAAATTATATTATTTTAATCCTATTTACTTGGAAATTTACTGAAAACCGCCCCTTTGTTCTTAAGTGCTAGACAAATTTCCTTGGGCTTTTAAGCTGCTGTCCAGGGATTAATTATTCTGACTGTTCAGAGGTCAATTATTCTGACTGTGTGGACGGGATTTCTGTGCACTTATTGATTCCCAGTTTTACCCTCCAGCTGGGTAATCATTCATGAGCAAAGCTTCCTTTAACTTGTTCTGTAAAAGCTTGCTAAGATTAACATCTCACTGTCTTATCACCATATAGGCTTTAGGCTCACAGTGACAGGCAGAAGAGGTTGAAAAACTAACATAATTAAGTTAACAAATATTTGTAACAATGTCCCACAATGTTCCAGGGCTACCTGACATTCCACAGTTACGGACAGTATATTCTGTACCCGTGGGGCTATGATCGTAAAGTACCCCCAGACTACATGGACCTGGACCGTGTCGCCAAAGCCATGGGTGAGGCTATGCAGAAGATAGGTGGTCACCCCTTCACCGTCGGCGCGGCAGCTAACACGCTCTACTCAGCGGCTGGAGGGGCTGATGACTGGGCCAAGGTAATCTTCTCTATATTTACCGACAAAATATTTATAAATCCGAATGTATAAGTTAATCCAAGTGATGTTAAGAAAATCTAAGTTGAAATTTTACTATAGTAGCACTTGACCACAGTTGACAACATTTAGCAATACTTAGAATCATAGGCAATGCGTGACCCAAACTTTCGGAGGGCACATTGCCCAAGTGTCTGGGATTACATCCTCTAAAAAAAGTAAAAATAATAATCAGTTTTTACAAAATCTTAAAACAATTATTTAGATATATTAAATAACAAATAACATAAACTGTTACGTAATTTCATTAGGCAAATCGATACGTCCAAATTTCAAGCACAACATTTCACCTACAGCTTTCGGCAATGGCCCACTTTAAAGCTTAAGGGCCAAGGACGGTGAGAAAAATCAGAAATTTCAAAAATTACCTAGGCTAGGCCCCAATGGATTTCAAAGATCCAATGATTTACTAGTGGAAATATCACTACACTGTTTTTATTAATCAGCAAAAAATCAACTAATGATCATCTGTGATTATTAATTATGTGATTTAAGATTCTACTTTATGCGTTAACATGTGTTCATACTCCCCTAGAGATTTATTCTCCTCAGCATGCAAACAGTAAATTAAAACAAACTTTTAGGTCCTACAAGCCGCTAGTAAACTGTTATTTGACTATTCTCAAAATATACAGTGAACAAGTTCATTGTTCGTTTATGAAACTCCAGAAACTAATGGGATACTGCATTTTTTTACTAATCACCAGTTAATGTTGTGTGGAAAAAAATTATTTACTTTCTGTATTATGTCACCAGGATTATAAACCAAATAACAGCTGTGCCTTGAAAAACTGTTTAATACTTTACAATAAGCCCTTTTCCTTTTGATTTAAGAAGCTTTATTATATTCTGATAAATTATTTTAAATAAAAAGATGAGTCTTTGTTTGCCTCTTTTGATAAATCCTGCTCTTAATTAAAAAATCGCTCAAAGAAAATTCAATTACAAATTCATTACTAAAAGATTAGCAAAATTATTTATTTTGGTGAATGTCATGTTTTAGGGGGTCGCTGGTATCAAGTACACATACACCATTGAGCTGCCAGACACGGGACGCTACGGTTTCATCCTGCCGGCCAGCTTCATCCAGCCCACCGCCAAGGAAGCTCTAGCCGCGGTCAAGGTGTTGGCGGAAGAAGCGAGGAACACACCTTGACACAGCTAAACTGTCCTATGTTATTTATTGATAACTTATTTATGATGTTTTAAGAGTAAATTATATTTTTCTACTTTTTGTTTTATTAACTAACATTAACATTTGGCATTTCAACTTTAAAGTTTGCGTGACCATAAAAAATCTATGATCACCTATAAAAAAAAACACTATTTTGACCTACGCTGTTGCTAACTTATCAATAAAATAAACCCTCCCACATTTGAACCCTCAAAAATCCAAAATCTTTGGTATCAGGATCGTTAATGATAAAATTGTTATAATTAATCTTAAAAGAAGAACAGAGTGCTAAGAAGTAATAACAGAAGTACTAAGACCAGGGTCTATTGGTATGATGCAGGATTTAAATGGGACTTTGTCAACAATCTTAGTAGCCTTACCCTATGAATCTAATTATAAAATTATAAAAAGAATATGATTTGACTAAAAACTATACAGTTATGATTCAACTGAGTTTGTGAGTTAGGAGCGCTAAAAATGCAATTTCCTTATACCTTAGTAGAAGTATGAGAATCTATGAAAAATAAGAAGGATTTGAAGGGTACTAAGTTTTCTAAGCATTCAATACGATTATTGAATACACAATTTTTGAGTAAAAACGAGTGTTATTGCAATTCCAGGAAGCAGAACAGAACGTCAGTGTATGTGCTTGCATGCACTGTAAGTTGCCGTCAGTGTGTGCCAGTAATGACGAGTGAGTCTAATTTTTCATAATTATTATTATTGTAAATCCATTTGCCAAGATATGTGGTGACCCTTATACACATGAACAAAGACTTGCATTTCCCCATAATCTTGTTTTCACTACAATCATAGAGAGATGCTCAAGAAAAGCTGAGATTAAGAGTTAAGCAATTCTCAATGTTTTCAAGACGTCTTCACGGCGCTGCCCTGAGCTCATGTGAATTCAAATCCAAGGTCAGTTGCATTATTAAGATTTAAGACGACAATCTTTCTAAGAGATTTATTGCCAATCAGTTGTGCTGTGAGTCAACTGAAGGGCACGATAATAGGGGCAGACATTACTGTTGCCCAGGAAAGGTCAACTGATAACCATCATACTACCAGGTATGAGTAGTTTTGCAAATAATCCGACTGAAGAAATATTAAAGAACAATCCCAACACATAAAAACGCTTACCTTTAGATTTGATATTTCTTTACACAGTTTCTTATTTTCTCTCTCGTAGCCAGCAAGGAGTTGTTCCTGGCATTTGATCTCGTTCTCCAGTCTTTCGATCTCTTGAATTTTTAAATCAGGACTTTTCTCAAGTTGTGAATGTTTTTGTAGTTCAAAAATCTGTAACAATATCAAGTATTATACATACACATATTACATATTTTAACATATATTAGTTCATTCTACATTTATGTTACACTTCCCAAACGCAATGAAAACAGTTTGAACATTTGTTTTAAATCAATCCTTCTAGTTTTTTTTTAACTATTATTTTTAGTATCATACAAAAATATTGATAAATATTTGAAAAATGCTGAACTTTTTTGAAAGTATACACTCGAGAAATGTCACAGCATTTTCTATTAGAATGCAAACCTTCGGGAAAAACACCACTGCAACTTTATTATTATTTTCCAATATTTGATAGTGATTACTTTTTATTAAAATTGAGTTTAACATGTTTTATAATGAAGTTGAAATGACACCCAAAAGAAAGAGCGTGTAATCAAAACAGTGTGAGCAACGCTTGGCACTAAAAGGGTTAATCCACAAAAGTGTGGGCAGTCAGAATAAAAATGAAAGGGTGTGTAATTTGTCATTACTGGTTACAACTTAAAATGCTTCTATAAATTGATTACAATACATGTTACAGAAGGTTAGGGCCTATAGATCAATCTTAATTTTCCCTTTTACATTTTATAATTTAGTTGTGTTGAACAATAGCTTAAATAAACTTAATTCTTAATTTTTAATATATCAGGATTGCCAAGAATTTTATAAATACACATTTTTAGGGATAAGCCAGTTCTCGGTTGTATTGTAAATGATGATTGGAAGATGTAATATTGGTTATAAATCCTGACCAGGCATTCATGCCATAACGACCCCCAATGAATCATGAGTTTTTGGCCTTAAACATTTGATCAACCACATAATACCAGCCGTAAATGACGATCCAATAATATAATATTAGCCGAGACTACTGTGCCACAGGGCATAGACTCAAATGACAAACGCACCGCGTAACACCATCTGAAACTGCAAACGGACCACAGTTCATCAAGATTAATATAAATTAATCATTGGATCTGTATATATCATGCAGATAGACTTGGCAAAACCTGTTGATTTATACTAGCCTGTAAACCAAACTGAAGAAAATTGGTACTACCTACATATTTTGAAAGACATTTACTGATGATTTTAGAAGGTTGAGAATTTTTTTAATTTAAAAAATCTGTATAAGCTTTTTTAATTAAACAATTTCGAAAAGCCAACTTTTTTGACACAACTTGTACAGATCAAACATTTTGTATTAATTTATTTGTTGAATTTCGTATCACCACTAACTTAAATTACCTTGTCATTCAAACAAGTGATTTGTTTTGTCAGACCGTAGATTTCCTTGTTGTGTGCCAGCTTCAGCTCCTGTATTTCATAGGTATATTTCTGTCTGAGGGCTTCAAGCTGTGCTTCAGGATCTAAAATATATATATTTCAAGGATAAAATTTATCAAGCGAAAAACAAACTTTCAGGGCGGTATGAATAAATAAAACTTTATATTAATAACGTTTTCTTTATTTCTTTATAGATGTATTCTTGCTGATTACCTGTTCATGTATTAACAGCTGCAATTATTTTGATGGAAAACAAAGGAAACATCTGGGTTTTTTGAATTGGAAATTGGAAATGTTATACACTTTCAGTTTTTGCGATAGTTTCGAGTTCTATGTCCTAAATAGAAAATCTAAAGCCAGTTTGCACATCTGCACACCTAGACAGACGTTTTGGTATATAATATGTGGGGGTAAGTCTTAAAACAAAAAAGCCTTATTGTTTACAAAGTTTGCATGTAGCGTATTAATAATATAGATTATAGATCCTAATTTGTTATAATTCCAACATTTCAACTCAGCCATTATTTCGCAAAACTTGTTCATGAAAAATCAAAGTAATTTAGTTTATAATATTGATAAGCATAGTTATAACTCCAGAGCCAAACATAATATGCAATTCCCGTTCGTTAGATTAAGTAAAACTCTGAAGAAGCCATCTGTAATTGGTACAAGACTATTCAACGATGTTAGTCTTTTAGGTGCAAGAAGGCTTAAGGCTGCTGCAATCCGCTTCTTGCTTCAAAGCGCATTTTATAAGATGGATTGATTTTTTAAAACTGTAGTTAGACTACAGAAGACTTTTGATAAAGATGGATTAGCCACTTTGTTCCTGATGTTAGGCCTAATGTTTTAAACTTTTTAACCCATTGGCTTATCTGAAATTTGCCACCTGACAAACCGTTCAGTTTCATAAGAAAAAAATTACATAAATGTAGACTTTTACTAAAACTGTCACTATAGCAAGAATTATTGCTCAATTTACTTAATTTTTGCACTAATCTTTAGAGAAATAAATTATCTACAAGAAGAAAATACTTTTGACAGCATTTATGTATGGTAAATATTATATAAAATATATAAATATTTTCTTTGGTTAATGAACAACGAGTTTGATTTAAACTTGAGTTGACCGAGGAATGCAAGTGAGCGAAGCGAACTCCGAAAGGGGGTTTGGGGGCGAAGCCTCCAACGGCGATAAGCCTAGTATATATATATATATATATATATATATATATATATATATATAGAGAGAGAGAGAGAGAGAGAGAGAGAGAGAGAGAGAGAGAGAGAGAGAGTCCGTGAATGCAATAACTTGAGTAAAAAAAACCAATTTCGATGAAATTTGGCTCAAATGTGAAAAGTGACATTCATGACTTTAAGTTCGAAATATAGAAAAATCGGACCATGGGAGGGGGGGTTATGGGGGTTTTAAGTTTTCAAAAAATCAGTTTTTGGAATTTTTCACTCAAAATTTGTAAAACACTTAATTCTGGTTTTGATTAATAAAAAAAAATTTAAATTCTAATTCATTAACCTAGGTCAAGTCGTTTTGGAGAGAAAATCCAAAAAACATACTCATAAAATTTCCAATGTTAATCTTACAGGAAAAAGGTTTTTAGATTTTCCTCAGTTAATTTTATTGAAAACTTCACATTTGTAGCTCCCAATAAGTTCAGCTCTAAAAAACAATCATTAAATGGTATTAAAGGTTCTACTACCAACCGTTGCAGAGATATTATTAGTGCTAAACACAGTAGGTTGTCCAGTGTTATTCTTATGGAGAATAAATCAAATTACATATCTCGATTATTTATAAATTTATATTGATGAAACTTGGTATGTGGCTTCACCTAGTTGTAGTCTATTAATATTTGCACAAAAAATAATTTTGAATTTACTTTCCCCGAAGCAGTAAACCTGCATACTCAGCAGTAGTGTTATTATTATGGAGAATAGTTCATGATTGGTATCTCCCTTAGTTAAGAACCTAAATTAATAAAACTTGGTATAAAGCTTCACCTTGTTGAGCTATTTTGATAATTGCATAAAAACATGTTGCTTATTTTCCTTGTTGAAACAAACCTGCGTACTCAGCCCTAATGTTATTCTTATGGAGAATAAACAACATGTTATATATCACTTATTTATGAATGTATTGTTATGAATCTTGGTAAGTGGCTTTATGAGACACAAATTTATGCATTGGAAATTCGCTGAGTCTGCAGATTTGCTGCGACGGGGGTTATTTATTTCTTGTATTATATGAATGCTTTTCTTCACAACTTATACATTTTTCATTATTTATCTTAACATACAATATCCATTCTAAAACATATATAGCTAAAATCTTAAGTCTGACAAAGTGTTGTTTAACAGACTCATGACTCTTAATTATTAACATGGTTCTCAAAGCTTTTTTTTGCATTGCCAAAATTTTGTTCAAATTTTTGTCCGAAGTCCCTCTATAAACTCCTATATTATAGGCTATATGTTATTGTTCGTGGGCATAAAATATCATTTTTAAGACTGGTAAACTACAGATATAAGATAGTTGTTTTTTGCAAAACCCCAGCATTATTTATTTTAATTACCGATTCAACGTGTATATCCCAAGTCAGGTCTAGTTTTTTTAAATTAAATTAAATCCTGCTCACTTTTAGAAGGATATGCAAGTTTGGAAAACACTTTGGAATTTTTTTATTAAAAACTAATAAGAATGAAATTTAAATATTTTGTCTCAATAAGAATAAAAATGGTTGTGTCTCTTAATATTTCTGTAAGACGCCGACACAACTAAGGTGTATTTTAAGGCAAATATGAAAGAATGATGAGTGAGAATGGGTAATATGAGTATGGGTGAGATGTCTCGTGTAGCCTTGTTACTAAGACCGAATGATTCTTTAGCCAGGATCATTAATTAATAACCCAATGACCGATGTCAAACTATTACCCTGCAAACCATTTTAATTATGTTTTCCCAACTTGGAAATTTTGGAGAGCAGAATACGCTGCCTTTAGACAGAGGTGTATAGCTAGCAGGCTAAGGATAATAAGTAGCTAAGGATAAGAAGCAACAAATTAAAATATTATTTTCAAATGCATTTGCTAATCCACTTTAGTGATAAACTATCAAATATTCTCAAAATAAATACACAAGTTGGATAAATTACCTTTATGGCTGTTAGACAAAGTATGCAGTGACATATCATTGCTGTTCTCTAATTCTGCTTGAGTTGTAATCTCAGATTTGGATTCTGTATTAATGACATTGGTGTTTGTTTTTGGCAGCTCTTGATCTATTGGTTTTGTACCTCCAATATTTCTGATTTTTTTATTTGATTCGTCAATTGCCCTTTTACTAAATTCATTATCTTGGTCACGAGTTGATGCCATTTCTCTGTCTCGCTCGGGCTGTTTCTCAAATGAATTGTTATTAGGCTTATCCTGCCGAGAGAAAATGCCCATAATATCTTTGTCTAACTTCTCGGAGCTTCCTGATCCCTGCATTTGGAAACTTCTTCCTCTGTCTGATAAATCATGACTGAGACTATCTTTCACAATGATACTCTCCATCGAAGAACAAATGCTGCTTGTTCCGCTTTTACTCTTATTAGGAGTGACAACTTCTTCAAGATCGTTTTTCTTATTGCATGATTCACTAGCCTTTGATGTCTTCGAAAGAGCCTTGGATGTTTTGTTCCAGCTTCGTTCACCACTGTCAGTCGATGAGAAAAGGGGTGTTGTCGCACGTATCAGTTCATTTGCTTCCTCGATTATTTCTTCAATGTTCTTATCTTCAGTTGTACCTGAAATAGACTCACAAAATATAAAATCAGGGTTTTTTTCTCTCGAAGCAGCTCATATATCTAAGCTGTTTAACATTGTACTCGAGTCTAACAACGATTGATCTTCTAACAACATTTTCAGTTTTGACTGAGTCTAACATTAGGAATTTGGTTTAGCCTAACAAAAATTGGTTTTGATCGAATGTAACAGATTCATTTCAGTCTATACAGCAAATCTTGAAATTGAAACTATAGGACTATTTTCAGTGGGTCTTAAGAAACAAATATATTTTTTGGGGTTGTTTTAAAAATTACTAAGAATGTTGGGGCCTATTATAGGCCTACAGTACTTCTTCCGGTAATTTTTTCCAGCTTATAGAATGGCAAAAATGTTTAAATAAAATTTACAGTAATTTTAATTTAATTCCACATAAAAAACATAATATATATGTTATGTATATACCACAACTTAAAAACATATATATATATATATATATATATATATATGTTTTCACTAATTATACACATTTAACAAGATGTTTCTTTATTTCTCACCAAAGATGTTTCTTTCCTCAGGAGGTAAGATCTGGATCATTTTGTCAAGGAGTTTTCCAACAATGTCATCTGAAAAATGTAAAATCTTTGTTATAAAACTTAAAATACACCCATTTCAGTAGACCTGCCTACTCCGCATAAGTATATTGCCATATATTAAGAAAGGGGTCAAATAATATTCAGTTCTTACTTTTACCGCACTTAAATGTTAGGTACTAAAACTCCAAATGTGACAAGAGCATGTTAAAACATTAAAAAATTATCTTCAATATTAACACGTTAGCTGCCACGTATATGTCTGGGAAGTATACACTGCAGATCTGGTCGGGCCAATACACAGGTTTAAGTAGTTTCACTATTATGCTACTCCCAAAATCTAGTGGCAATCAATTGCACAACTATGACAGGACACATTCCATGCCAACTTGATAGTGTTGTATGGAGTTCCTAATATTTTAAAAGCTGGTTAAAACCCTGCCACATTATATCCAAACTATGCCGTCCAACTAGGTGGGCACAATTTTCTGCCTATTCATTTGTGTATTTTTGTTAGGCCTACATCAACATTTTTCGCATATTATAATGATGTATTATTAATTTCCAAGAGTCTAATGATGAGGTTCTAAGTACCTCCAAAGGAAATTTAAACAAAATTTTAGTTTTTCAAAAAAAAGCTCTACGGATAATGTTGAAATTAAATTGGCTCGAATCAGCCAAAGAACATTTTCCAGCATTAGGAATCATGACTGTTTTTACCTTATACATTTTTGAACTGATTATGGTAGTTAAAAGGAACTCAAATGACCTATGTTTATTGGGGTCTTATCACAACCGTAACACCAGATATAGGAATAATTTTAGTTACAACAGACACAAATTAAAATTCTATGAGAAAAAGCCATGTTATGCGGGTATCAGGTATTTTAATGCCTTGCCTGCTGATTTAAAAAATAATTTACATTTTGAACAATTTAAATACAAGTTAAAGAAATTTATTATAAAGATTATAAAGATATTATAAAGATATTATAAAGATTTGTAAATCTTTATATTCTTTGGAGGAGTTTTTTTAATAATTCATATAATTATAAGAAACTGTGCAATAAATAACAATGTTATTAAATTATGTACCTTAGTATTAAGTTAAAAAGCTTGTATTTTTTACGCTATGATTGACGCCATTCTGTACTATTGTATTGCAATGAATAAACATGAGTTGATTTGATTTGATTTGATTAATAAAGGGGCGGTTTTAGGAATTGGGTGGACCCTGTTCCGTGTAATAATATGAAATAATTATTCTGCATAAACTTTCTCTTCAAATTCCTAAAACAAATGGTTTTGTTTATTATTTTTTTAGTTTTAGCGAATTTCCCCTATAGGGAAGAAGCTATTACCGTAGGCCTCATGGTAAGACTTAAGTCCGAGACCATGATAATTTTTTGTTTTGAGGTCCCCAAATGACAAAAACACTATTCGTTCAAATTTATATATATATATATATATATTATATTATTAAGTTCACTGCATAGGGCTACTATTATAATTATTATTTTTAAAAGAAAATTACCAGAGTACCCTTCAAAATATATATATAATATAAATATAATGCAGGCGCAACAAAAAAATCCAATCTTTGAAACAATCAAAAAAATCAAAAGTAATTAATCATATATAGATAGATAATTTAGCATATGTTAACAAAATTATCATACTGTTTTATTTATTTACAGGTTATTTAATTTTAAGTTTAAGGTTATTAGTTCACTCGAAACACGTGTCAGTGAATTAAAAATGAATTTTGAAGGGTACTCTGGTAATTTTCTTTTAAAAATAATAAATATATATATATATATATATGTGTGTGTGTCCGTGAATGCGATAACTTGAGTAAAAAACGTCCGATTTCGATGAAATTTGGCTCAAATGTGTAAAATGACAATCATGACTTTAAGTTTGAAAACCAGAAAAATCGGACCATGGGAAGGGGGGTTTATGGGGGTTCTAAATTTTCTAAAAATCAGTTTTTTGCATTTTTCACCCTATAATTTTTTTAAAACTTAATTTTGGTTTCGACCATGTTATAGAGCTTAAAAAAACAAATAATATAGTATTTTGAATTATTAACCTAGGTTAAGTGGTTGCGGAGAAAATCCAAAAAAACCTAAGTTACTCATAAAATCTCCCATGTTAATCTTATGGGAAAAAGGTTTTTGGCATTTCCTCAGTTTATTTTAATTTAAACTTCACATCTGCTTTTAGAAATCTGTCCAGTTCCACAAAACAATCATTTTGGTGTTTAAATTGTGATTCTACGCCCAACCGTTGGTGAGATATTCAAAGTGCTAAACACAGTACGTTGTCCAATGTTATCCTTATGGAGAATAAATAAAATTTTGTATCTCGATTACCTATGAATGTATCTTGATGAAACTTGGTATGTGGCTTCATGTAGTACTGGTACATTGATATTTACACAAAAAATTGATTTTTTGTTGGTTATTCCCGTAGCAGCATACCTGCGTACTCAGCCCCCATATTATTCTTATGGAGAATAAGTCAAATGTAATGACTCCCTTAATTTTGACCATAAATTAATAAAAATTGGTATGTAGCTTCACTTGGTTGAGTTATAATTGCATAAAAACCCATTTTTTGTTCCTTGTTGCAGCAAACCTGCTTACTCAGCCCCCACGTTATTCTTATGGAGAATAACTAAAATGCAATATAGCGCTTATTTATGATTGAATATTGATGAAACTTGGTATGTGGCTTCGCCTAGTTAAATTATATTTATATTAGCATAAAAATCAATTGTTTGTGTTCCTAGTTTCAGCAAACCTACGTACTCATTACCAATTTTATTCTTATGGAGAATAATTAAAATCGCTTATATGTGAATATATTTTTATGAAACTTGGTACGCGATTTTATGTGGAATTCAGACAAATATTATGCATTGGAAATTCGCTGAGTACGCAGGTTTGCTGCGACAGGGGTATTTAAAACCACACCAGCTATTTCATTGTCTGTTACACGAGATAGACAAGGTCCAGATTTTATTGTTCCATAAAGTGTGTGTGTGTGTGTGTGTGTGTGTGTGTGTGTTGTATTGGTTATCATGCTGGTGAATTTTTACACTACTCCAGAAGAACAAAGTGATCCTTTTCTCACTTTAAATGTTTTTATGATATATTTATTATAAGAAATTAGGCAGGAACAGCGCATCACTCATAACATACGGACAACCAACCAGCCGTCAAACTGAAAGTACGGCAACTGCTGCCGGCTAGTGCAGCCAACAAACTCGTGATCCACTGATATCTTTCAAATTTCCCTTTGTAAAATCTGGGCAAAATAAGTGTACATTAATGAAACGTTGTAATAATAATCATGTAAAAATTTTGGGTGAGCCTGGGCCTATCTGCTAGAACTGCCCCAAAGCTGCTCGACTGAAAATCGAAAGGGTACTACAAAATACCTTATTAGGCTGAAGTAGCTATTGATAGCTAAACTCTTTAAGAGAAACAAACAAACCCTTTAAGTGAACATAATAAATAAAGGGAACTCACCTTGGCCACTGACAGATGACGCCTCGACTTCGACATGTCTTGTTGCTTCTACACTTTCAGATATTGTTTTGAATAAATCCTAAAAATCAAAATGTATAATGGATCAGCTATGTTACATTTTTTAATGGAATATAAGATTTTATGCTTTTAATCAATTTGGCAAAATATTAATCATGTATTTTGATGTTAAATGTTTTTAGCGAATTTCCCCTATAGGGAAGAAGCTATTACCAAAGTCGGCATGGCAAGACCTAGGCCCAGGACCATGATAACTTTTATTTTTGAGGTCCCCAGTCAAAAACACCATCTGTTCAAAACTATATATATGTATATATATATATATATATATATATATATATATATATATATATATATATAATTTGAATTATATATGTGTGTGTCTCTGGGTGCGATAACCCTCGTAAAAATGGTCCGATTTTTATGAAATTTGGTTCAAACATGTAAAGCAATATTTATGACTAAGTTTGTAAACCAGACAGAACGACCTATCCAAAGAGGTATTTTGGGGGGGTTTTGGATCCAAAAAATAGGTTTTTTTGATTTTTTTACATAGAATATTTTAAATCAAGTTTTACTTTCCAACATTGAATTCAGCTTAACACATTCACTGCGGGTGGCCCACCGGTGACATTCAGAATTCGCCTCCAAAATGCGGGTTGCCCACCGGTGACATATTGTGCCATTTCGTGTTTGTGGACTCAGTGTGGTTCAGCTATTCGGGGAAGGTTGAACTGCTACAGCATTGTTCCATAGAATGTGCGTCATAGTAAGGTACCATTGGTTCGAGAATTGCGCGTTCGCGGTGGGGGCGGGATGACCTTGGAAGGGGGAGGGCGCATCCCTTTGTTTACCTGGCCAGTGTGGCCCTACCACTTGTTGATAACCGATCGATAACCTCCGCGAAGTTGTTTTGGTAGTTTTGAGGTTATAGACACGTGTTTGCGAATTGCGTATCCTTTGCTTGCGTTTCGGCGTGTGTGTTTCGCCGGGTGCGGGTTGCCCACCGGTGGGGACTAAGTTTATAACTTTGTTTCATCGTTACTAATCTATATATTGTGTTTTGTGCGTACATTATAGTTTTATTTTGTGTTGTGATCACTGAAAATGGATCCTTCAATACCTGGAACATCAAGAGATGTTCTTCAGCCACAACTTGACGAAAATCTGGAGGATATCGTTGCAGATGACCCTATTCAGCGTGTTATGGATGAAGATGTATCCGATCGTGAAAATGATGAAGATAATGATGCCGGCTCGTGTGATAGCGGTGAGGACGACCCAGATATCTACACTACAGCTCCAGAATGGACGATACAGACATCAGGTATGAGACCCATTGTATTTACCAGGACTGATACTCTGCTGGTGCCAATTCCTGGGCAAGGGTCCCCGATTGACTGGTTCAACCTTTTGGTAGACGAAGTTTTGTTAGAAAATATCTGCAAACACAGTAATAAGTATGCTTTCAAAGTATTTTCTAAACCCACTCTAACTCTTAAATCTACAATTTGTAAGTGGACGGATTTGACGGAACCTGAACTAAAAATATTTATTGGTTTAGTCCTACATATGGGTCCAGTTAGGCTAAACAGAATCCAAGATTATTGGAGAACGGATCCACTTTTTGATTTGCAATTGTTTAGACAAAGTATGTCTAGGGATAGATTTTTGAATATCCTCCGTGTCCTTTATTTCAACGAAGATAAAAATGAAGGTGACAAGAAAGAAACAATGGATAAAGTCGCCCCGCTTGTTGCATATTTCAACAATAAAATGTACCAGATCTGTTACCCTCAAAAAGAACTATCTATTGATGAGGCGATGGTGTTGTGGCGGGGTAGATTATATTTCCGTAAATATATCAAAGGAAAAAGGCACAAATATGGAGTGAAGTTATAGTCGCTTTGTGAACACCAGGGATTAATTTTAAAATTTCTGGTTTATGGTGGCTCTTTAGATGAGGTAGTAGGCGGACAAGGCCACACAGAAAAAGTAGTCATGTACTTACTACAAGAAAAGCTAGGAAATGGTCACGCTGTCTATATGGATAATTTTTATAATTCCTATAGCTTGGCATCCAGACTTGGCTAATAAGACCTATTGCACTGGAACCCTGAGACAAAATCGTAAGCTTGTACCGATAGAAGTAAGGGAAAAGTCATTGAAGAAAGGAGAAACGATTGCTCGCTATGGGAATAGCGTCATGATTGGAAAGTGGAAGGATAAGCTTACAGTCTTGTACATATCAACTGAGCACGAAAATGAAATAATAGAATTTGAAAATAAAAGAAAGCAAACTAAATTGAAACCACTTCCAATCGTAAAATATAACGCTTTTATGAGCGGTGTGGACAGAGCGGACCAAATGATGAGCTATTACCCCTGTGAACACAAAACGGTCAGGTGGTACAAAAAGATGTTTGTGCACATTTTACAGATGCTTCTTCTGAACTCCCATGCGTTGTGCAAGATGTATAGTAAGAAAATGACATTTTATGACTACCGACTGCATGTAATAAAAACTCTCCTGCCAGCACATATGCCACCAACCACTGAAAGCCCTACACAAAAGCGTGCACGGCAGGCTGTTCATATGATTATGAAGTCTGAAGACCGTGATGCCAGTAACCGTCTGAAAAGAAAAATATGTCGTAGCTGCTGGAAAAACACAGGGAAAAGAGTAAAAACTGTGTTTTATTGCCAGACCTGCCCCGACGGCCCTGGATTATGCATGGGTCAGTGTTTTGAGTCATATCATGACTCACTATAAACTGAAAAGACAAACAAAGTGAAAAACAAGATTGTACATAGTGTAAATAGTATTCGTTAGTTTAAGTGTCGTCGTAAGTTGATTGCGGAGCGAGCGCGGCTGAGGTCAATGCCCGTGCGGCGACGGTGCAACGGGACGTTTCGTGCATACTGCGGGTGGCCCACCGGTGACATATAACTTCTGACGCACAAAACCAATGGTAAGAGTCTTGAATATGGATTATGATACTTATTCCTCACTTTATAACATAAAAAGAAAAGCTTTTATGAAATAAAAATGTTCAGTCATTGGGTTGCGCTTAATATAAGATTTTCGCAGCAAATGTGTTAAAAAATAATTAAAAAAAAATGTGGAGTTTTGATCATTGCTCTAAATCAATTGGTTACAGAGATATTGAAAGTGCTAAAAACAGTACGTTGTCCAATGTTATTCTTATGGAAAATAAGACAAATTTATATCTCGCTTATTTATTAACTTATTCTGACGAAACTTGGTATATATTTCTTCGTATCGTTGTATCTATTGATTTTTGCACAAAAAACAATTTTTTTGCCAATAGTTCACGTAGCAGCAAAACCTGCATACTCCGCCTACATGTTATTCTTATGGAGAAAAAGTAAAATGTTATCTCCGTTAATTATGAACATAAATTAATTAAACTTAGTATGTGGCTTTACCTGGTTGAGTTACATTAATATTTGTATAAAACCTCATTTTTGGTGTTCCTTGTTTCAGCAAACCTGCATACTCAACCGCCATTTTATTCTTATATAGAATAATTCAAATATCATAAATCATTTATTTATGAGAGTATATTGATGAAACTTGGTGTGTGGCTTTGTGTGGTATTAAGGTACAAATATATATATATATATATATATATATATATATATATATATATATATATATGTATTGGAAATTTTCTGAGTAAGCAGGTTTGCTGCTACGAAGTTATTTGTTATTTTAACATTTTATTAGTTAGCTATTTCTTTATGGGATATAAGTAAAAAATATCTTACATCACTTCAACATATAATATTTACACATATAACATATTCATACACAAGATGGTAAATATGCATAAGAGATGGTAAAAGGCAATCGATTTCAAGCGGTCACACCAATCATCATCAGGCCCTATCTACAGTAGAACCTCACTTATTCTAAACTCAGAGGGCAGCCAATTTATTTCAAATTAAAGGAAGTTTGGTATAGAGGTTATAAGATGAGAATGAAATTCAAATTATAGAGGCAGAGACAACAAATATCAATGAATTCAGATCTGGAGGAAACTGAGTATACACATGAATCCACGTTTTAACAGGCTTGTTTTTTGCGCTTAATTCAAATTTCAGAGGTTTACAGTATGACATTTCGTATTGAATTGGTTGACTTTGAATTTGAGAGGTAACGTGAATTACAGGAACAAATTCAAATTCTAGAGGCTACATTATGCGTTAAAACACTTCGCATTAGGGCCATTCCATGTCAAATCATCCAGCCAAATTACAATTTGACACCCAAGTTCTCAGATTTTTATGAAATTTTGTATACATTAAGTGTGTACAAAAATAAGAAAAAATGCAAAGTTTCACCAAATTCCATTAAGTAGTTTCAGAATTATAGTCGTTTAAAGTTTTAGAAAAATGTAATTTCCGATGGCAGTATGAGCGGGAAATCAGCTTGTATGTTTCCACGTTTTTCTAAATAACATTTATATTTATGTAGCTAGAGGCTTCAAACTTTATGAATTTGTCCTAAATTTAATGGAGAATCAGATTATACTATAAGTGTTGGCATTATAACTTTTCATCATTGTTTAAAAATTCGTAAAACACAAAAATTATAGTTTTTTTCAAATTGTGACGTTTATGTAAAAAACAATCTTTGGCTAAAATCTCTCTCCAGATACCCTAATACAACCATATATCACTGAAAAGAGCATAACATTTCCTTATAAATGGTGAAATAATATTTGTGGGTTTATGTGTTCTAAAAGTTTTATTACAATGTGAAGTTAATAAATAAATTTTTGAATAGCGGAAAAGGTATTTTCATTGACAAAGACAGAGTTTGTGGTAAGGATGTTAGAAAGTCAATAATATCTTATAAAATATAGGACTATGGAGCTAAAATCATATGTAATACAATTTGCATGGTATATTTTGTAATAACATAAGTCTTACTGTTGGATATACCCTAACACATTTACAACAAATAATTTTGTACAGTATGATGTCATTTTGAATTTAAATGTATACCCTTGTTAGCCTACGTATTACTGGAGAGCTGCATGTCAGTCTCAAAAGGTGAAATAATATTTGCAAGTTGTAGCATTACAAGAGTTTTAATACAATATAAAAATATGAAATGACATGGCTTAAGTGCTCCTTTTTTACCTCAAAACTGAGGGTGTACTGATTTAGCTTACATTAAACAACCTCTTGAATTTATGATACCTACACAAAATATACAATATTTACATTTCACTTAGTTACTGCACTGGTTTACTTACTTCTTATCCAGATTTTCGTGGGAAAATTCTTCTGTTGTACAAAATGATAGTATATCTTCAAATTGTGTTAAAAGTTAAAAGTTGTTAAATAGTTTTTAAAAGTCTTGGCTTGGTTCGAAAGTAACTTGAAATGTAAGTAAACACAATCACTGAAACTTAAAACTGATGACCGTCTATAATGATATTTTAAAGTTGTCCCAGGCTGTGTTAATTTATTTTTGAGAGTCAGAATCAATCTTATAAGTTCAATCCAATTGTGACGTTACCACTGGAGGTTTTACTTTACAAAGGAGATGAGGTGGTGGTATGGGACAGTTTTCTTCTTTTTGAGGCCAATAAAAGTTTTCAGCTGTACCATGAGGATTGCATAAAGAGGATATTATAA
This sequence comes from Allygus modestus, assembly GCA_963675035.1. Classification (NCBI taxonomy): domain Eukaryota; kingdom Metazoa; phylum Arthropoda; class Insecta; order Hemiptera; family Cicadellidae; genus Allygus; species Allygus modestus. Next base: position 235,202,296 of record OY776112.1, read on the forward strand.
TCCCCTTCTTCCTCATTAATTTGCTGAACCATTCCAATCCACCAGTTGCTTTCATAAACCCAGGCAACAAAGGAACGGAGGTTAGGTTCAATCATTGTTCCTGATGGGTTAAACATGTTTTTTCTTAACACGTTGGCTGCTGTGGGCCCCGATCGGTTTTTTTTCTTAACATAGAAACTTATGCAAATTTCATGTTTAAACATGTTTGCAGCAGCGAAAGTGTTCAACAGATAACAGAGCCTGAGCTCACTCTTTTTGCTATGATTTCTTCTGACGATGCAGGCTGGAAAAAATTAAAACTTCTTGTTCCAGTTATGCTTTGCCCAGATTCAAAACGACTACTTTGGGTTATTCTGATATTTTCAATATCTTCTTCACTCAAAAAGAAAAATTTTATTTTTGAAAACAGATTATTACAAAGTGTGAACATTTGCCAAGCATTTACAATCCGTACACTTGCTTTTGAACTTTGGAGGTTTCTCTTTGTATTAGTTCTTTTGTCTTGCCCCCGATTCCGTCATATACGGTTTTTCCATAACTTGTTGCATGAAAAGACCTTCTATACGTTGCATGAAAAGACCTTCCATACCTTCCATGAAGATTTTCCATGACTTCCTTTAAGTTCAACTTTTTTTCCTGACAAATTCATCATGGTTTTTAAATTTTTATACTGTGCACTGCACCCATCAGTAATATATTCCACTCTGCCAACTGATGGAAATGTCAGCTTAATTAAATCAATCGTTTTTTCTTGGACAGAGAAGAAAAATGGTACATCGTGTCTTAGGTCATCAGAAATGAAACACTAGATGTTTCTAGTACCACAATGATGTTTTAAGGTACCATCTCCATTTTTAGAATATATTACTACAGGATGAACTGAACAACTTAAATGGCTCCAGTGGTATGACTGTACTTCATTTTGAAGAACAAAATTATAATTATCAGCGAAATCCATTAAGACCAAAACTTCATAAAATCCTAGGTTTTCATTTCATATTTTTATATTGTATTAAAACTCTTGTAATGCTACAACTTGCATATATTATTTCACCTTTTGAGACTGACATATGTGCAGCTCTCCAGTAATACGTAGGCTAACAAGGGTATACATTTAAATTCAAAATGACATCATACTGTACAAAATTATTTGTTGTAAATGTGTTAGGGTATACAGTAAGCCTTATGTTATTACAAAATATGCCATGCAAATTGTATTACATATGATTTTAGCTCCATAGACCTATATTTTATAAGATATTATTGACTTTCTAACATCCTTACCACAAACTCTGTCTTTGTCAATGAAAATACCTTTTCTGCTATTCAAAAATTTATTTATTAACTTTACATTGTAATAAAACTTTTAGAACACGTAAACCCACAAATATTATTTCACCATTTATAAGGAAATGTTATGCTCTTTTCAGTGATATATGGTTGTATTAGGGTATCTGGAGAGAGATTTTAGCCAAAGATTGTTTTTTACATAAACGTCAAAATTTGAAAAAAACTATAATTTTGGTGTTTTACGATTTTTTAAACAATGATGAAATGTTATAATGCCAACACTTATAGTATAATCTGATTCTCCATTAACTGTAGGACAAATTCATAAAGTTTGAAGCCTCTAGCTACATAAATATAAATATTATTTAGAAAAACGTGGAAACATACAAGCTGATTTCCCGCTCATGCTGCCATCGGAAATTACATTTTTCTAATACTTTAAACAACTATAATTCTGAAACTACTTAATGGAATTTAGTGAAACTGTGAATTTTTTCTAATTTTTGTACACACTTAATATATACAAATTTTTATTAAAATCTGACACCATGGGTGTCAGCCCCTGGATGATTTGGCATGGAATGGCCCATTATCGGTATATTACTTTTTGAATATTAGAGGTTTTCTGAAGTGAACAGACAAAAGTTACTAATAATAGAGGTTTGCGAATTATCGAGGTTCGTATTAGTGAGGTTCTACTGTATTTATTTTACAAGTTAAATTTAAATAATTTAGGCTAACTCAAATTGACTTTCACTCCTGCAGATTAGCAATAGGGAAAGCAGGTCTGTACATCTCTGTCACGTCTAGAATCGTTGACCCTCACTTTACACTACTGGAATAGGCTTAGATGATTTTTAACATAAATTCACTTGTTATTCATTGGTGATGACTAGTAAAGTTATGACAAACAACAAAATACTTACCGTACATAAACTTTCTTGTACCAGTAACTCAGAGGCAGGTGATGTCATAATGGGTAAAATGATTTCACTACTGGTAATACTTGAAGCTTTTTGTCATCCACCGAAGTCTGAAAAAAATCAAGGGATCAAGGATTGGACTGATTATTGAATACCTATGTTAAAATTTAAAGATGGTAGAAATCATCTGTTGCCGTCATCCCAGTCAGAAACAATATAGCCATGAGTACTTCGTTATGTTTAATAATTGTTTATGTTTTATAATTGCTGCTATTACTATCATCCATTATTAATTTTCCAAGCAATAATAGTTTAAAAAATCCAAAACCTTTGCACAAATTCTGTCCTAATAGAGGACAAAAATGGTACTTTTTCAAATTGAACAACATCGTAAAATTTATTTGTATTTTTATTTTGATAGTTTCAAATATGAACTGAGTGAATATAATTCAATAAATTTTATCAGCAAACATGTTAAAGACTACCATTTGATGTATAAGTCATACACTATAATAATCCAATTTTAAAATGGTCTTTACACATTACACAGAGAACTATCTTTGTACAGCGTACTGCGGTAGTTAAATTAGTGTAACACAAACAAACACAGTCACTAATTGTGAATGCATGAAATGCAGCAAAAACTTATTAAAAACAGGGGCATACAACAGTAAATCAAACAAGAAGGGACATCCTGCTGTGACAGATGCAGCAAGCTCATTGCTGTCGTTCAATTACCACCCGATCTTGACCGAGTACAAGGGAATTCGGTGATTGTAAGTATAATATTTATGAGCGAGATAACTGGGACTCAAGAAACACAAGTATGCCCAGAGACCCCTTTTTTACTAGGTATAGCCTATCTTGATAATATTATTCTTTTGGCTGGGGCCCCTGAAATTCGGGGGCCTGGGGTTGTGGGGGTGCCCCCTCCTCGTGGCAGCCCTGGGAAGTATTTTAAAAATATAATCAAGCAAGGCTGAACTTCCTACATACAGTAAATACAGACTTAACTATGCACCTAAAATACAATGAAACCAACTACCAAACATGCTGCAAATCAACTACAATCAAATTATTGAACGATGCTACATTCAGGTGGAGAATGTCCGAATAATACATTACCATAAAAAAAACTAATGAGAAGGATTCAGTAAAATATAAATCTGAATGCAGTTCTATATAAGGAAGGCTGTGAAACTATTGAATATCAATGTCAAACTGTCTTAAATAACAAAACTATCCATAGGCCTATCTCCTAATCAAAAATCAGAATAGGTACCAATAACAATAATAATAAAATGTCAATAACTCAAAGCTTTTTAAATGACAACAAAATCAAGAACTAGTCTAAGAAACCCAAAATTTGAAAATGTTAAGTAAACAAAGTAAGTCAAAGTTAAGAGTAATATAAAACATGGCGAAACATGGCTTGATGTGAAATATAAGCTTAACTATCCAGTGAGCTGCAGCAGAGGCTGGTTTATTTCTATTTGGTTTTATCATAAGGCTTATACCACTGACTATACACATATAGTCAATGCTGATACCAAACTGCAGCCAACTGCCCAGTTAAGCCTATTTGGAAATTGGAGTACCTACACTAAATGTAAAGTACCGTTATTTATTTAGATTATTTTTATAAAGATTTATTAGTCTTGATGTCTTACTCAGAGTTGTCACACGTTGCAATTCAGTTGGGACAGTCCCGATTTACGACCATTTTGCCCGTATCCCGAATTGGTACTTGTATAGACACGTAACGTGCTGAAGTATACATTTGGAAGTATAAATTGAGTTTATAACTTAGGACATTTTTGTAGCTGAATAACTTTGATTAAAATATTACAGGACCCTTATAGACCTAACTAGATTAAACTCTTCTGGTTTTGAATTGTTCAGTATCAGTACCTGTTAGGCCTAACTTGTTTAAAATTTATATTGACCACTGTTATGTTTATTTAAGAACAACAGCTGAGCCAACATTCTTGAAAAGCCAATATGTTATTTTGTGAATACTATATACTCCCCAGCGACATCTGCTTTGAGAGAAGAAGGAGGCTACCGGTACCATGGAAATATTTATGTAGGTATAGGCTGTCAAGAGTCAAGAGTTGGGCGTGCAACGACACTTTCGTGGTTTTCCAATCTTCAGTTTACAAATTGTACTGTTTTCTCTAGGTTTACTGGTGCGGTATATAAGTAATCACATTTTTTATATGAATAAGTGTTGTTTTCATGTTAATTAGATCGTAATGATAGCAGGATTTCTGACGATGTAAAAAGCTGTATCTATCAAAATCCCCGGCAAACAAAACTTAACTAGGTTTAATTTAATTGTGAAGGGGTCCCCGGTAGTGTATCCTGATTTTCAATCACGTAAAGGAGGAAACTCTGGTTTTACTTGAGAATCAATTAAAATTGGTTTGTGGACTGCTGATTATACCAATTGTTGGTTATTTTTCAAATTAATTAACAAATGCAAATGACATCCATTGTTTGGGATAACTTCAACTTTACTGTCCAATGTATGTATTACTATGATGAATAGAATAGGAATATGGTTACTATAAATCAAAATTATTTGCCAAGCTTTGAGTAAATTGTCTAAGCCCACCTACCTTTATTTATTAAACAGCAGCAGAAACTTAGATTCATTATAACTAAAACTCATGAGAAGATACAGAAAACATTACTTGCATGACATCCAATAACTTAATCATTTTTATAAAGCCGTCTTGACTTGACACTTGACATAACCTCAAAACACCAAGCTGTCTTTTTGTTTTAATCAAAATCAGGCGGCCCGCCCGTCGCGCCGCCCACCGGAAGTAAACAGATTGAATATTGTAATCAACGACATGCAAATGCAAATCATTATTATTGAATAAATATAACAATTATTTTCTCTTTACCTTTTCTAGTTTTTGGCATTATTTTAAAGCACATGTTTAACAAGTTCAAATGTATAAACTATAGTTATTTTTCTTGCTTATTTAATTTTACATTATGAATATAACAGTAACTTTATGTGTAATTAGACTTTGGGACTAATACTCGTGAAATTAGAGTGTTTATAGATATTAACTTTAATTTGTAAAACGTGATAACACATCAAAAGAGTTTCGTGTGTTCCAAAATAGTTGTATTTATTCTTTTCTTAAAGTGCATGTTAGGCTTTAATAAAAAAAAAGGTAAATTAAACATTTTCCCACACACCACAGGACCACAGGACCACAGGATTTGCACCCTTTCGTCTCTTATTTTGGACAGATTGTGTATAGTCATTTAGTATACCTGTCAGCTTCCCTGTTTAACTTAATTTGTTTTATTATATACTAGCAGCCAGCGTCACTTCGTGACTTATCTTTTTGAACTTTTGAGGAACCATACTTGGTTAAACCTAAAAGTAGTAAATCAATCATGTGTCCCAAAAATAGCTCGAAAACGCTCTGAATATAGTTCAATACATATTAGATACAAAATGATTATTATATATTGATGTGAAACCAGAAAAACACTGATGTCGAAGTATATATAATTTATGATAAAATATTTGAAAAGTTAGAACATACAAATTGTTGAACACTTTACTCATTCACTTCACTTCACTTCATTGTCTTATATGAAATGTCTATAATTCATCATAAAATATTTGAAAAGTTAGAGCACACAAATTGTTGAACACTTCACTCATTCACTTCACTTCATATTGGCTTATATGAAATGTCTAAAATTTGCATAATAAACTGACAAATGACGGGAAATTCACTGATGTTAAGGTATTGAATACATGGTAAAACGTATAAAAATTATTACAAAAATGACTGGCGTTTCAAAGATTATGAAATAAAACTTAAACACATTCTATTTTTGTATCAAGTTTAAAAACATATTACAATTTTCTAGATAAACTATGAACAAATAAAATTATAACTTTTTACTTTACATTTTAATTATAAAAAATAACAGCTTTCAACATCTACCATATAAGAGACAGTAAATTAGTTGAAATCAAACTTGCTATGTCCCAGATTTAAATGAGTGGTACTTTTCTTCGTGGTCAAAATTGAATTATTTTTTTCCTCCAAAAATCGATATTCCAAGAAATTAAATGAATTAGCCTATTTGAAAATTAACTTATAACTTTAAAGAAAAAAACAGTTTCATCATATAAACGAGATCGCACGCAGCACGCTGACGTGAGGGAAGTGAATTTCCACATAAAAACTTTTGAAACTCAAAATCAGTGTAAAAACATACATTTGTCCAATTTTTATTGAAATCTGAAAACATTGATTTTTTGGCTGTTCTGATACTCCTGGTTTCATTTACTTGCAAAGCTGGGAATACAATTTTGCGCATTATAAGGTTAGTAGAAGGTCCAGACAGGCTTGAAGGAAGGCGTGAGGTTGCTGGGGATGATAAAAGTACTCTAACAAAGGAATAATAGGCTTTTTTAGTGTAAAACCCCTATAAGACAACGCACTGTGTTTAGTCGATACACATTTTCTTTAATAACTCGTTAAATATTTATGCTAGAATGACGAGAGAGGGCTTAAAACTTTTGCCTTTCTAATTCCCATCTTTTTCATGCACTGATTTTACATCTGGGGCTTTAATGACCCTTTTTGGGCCCAAAAACTCAAAATTTTAAAGATTAATACCCAAAAAAGGGGTTTAGAGTTTCCCGATTGTTTTGCCCAACGAACTTGTTCAACTGATTACAGAAAGGAACGTCCCTACCAAATTTGAAGTAAATCGGGCAAAAAATGTGACCGCTAGAGTGCAAACACACATATATATATATATATATATATATATATATATATATATATATATATATATATATATATATATGTATATGTATATATATATATATATATAATTTTGAACGACCCCCCAAAACGTGTTCAGGGGGTCACGTTAGGAACTTCTATGGTGGTCCCGGGCTTAAGTTTCACCGTGCGGGTCATGCTAATAGTTCACTTTCCAAAGGAAATTCACTAATAAATGCAAGTGCTGTATTCTGCGGTCAAACTTAAGAACTCGATCAAATCATCACCATATGTTTTGTTATAACCAAATTCAAATTCAAATTCAAATTCAAATTTATCTTTATTCACCAATATACATTGAATAGCGTCACAATATACTTCATGGCACAAATTATAATTCTAAAGAAATACAAAAGAATCTCTTCACGAGGCCTGCTCTAATAATTTTTTATATAATTAATGATAAAAAGAGAACAAAAACAATTAATACTAGCAAAACAATTAAAATCTAGAGTACAAGAAAAATTAGTGATGATTATTCAACAACAACAACAAAATCTTCAAAAGAGTATAAGTTTAAAGTTAGTAGGTAATTTTTTTAAAGTCTTTTAAATTTTTCTAAATTTTGTTCCTCAAAAATATTTGTTGGTAAATGAAATAAAAATTTCAAATTGCAAGTGCAAATTGAAAAAAGTTCACAGGTTTAACAACAGATAATAGCACATTCGCTGAAATTTCAAAAGCCTCCTGGACGAAGGCTTTTCATGGGATATTTTTGAAACCCAAAAAAGGCACATCTAGAGAGAAGTAGCTTTAATTTGATACCAAATATGTATAGAAAAATAAATTTCTAGGGGTCGATATGCTGCGAAGAAAAATCGAGAAATTCTTTTAATAATATAGATTAACAGCCAGACCATTATGAAATTTAGTGGACATTATACCCATGTTACTGTTTTATATGTGAGTACTGCTAAGTCCCTTAAAAAGTTGATATATCTATTTAATACACAACTAAATTAATAAGTTGTGTTAACTAAATTCTATTTAAAGAGATTGTTGTACTTTGTATTTCAAAATAAAATTTATTTTCATTTTTAAAGATAAAAAAACATTAAACAGTGTCTGAAATAAATAATAATGGGATATTTTCATTGAACATCTAAAAATCATGGGTTTCAACTGTAAGGTATTTAATAAAGTGTTTGGTAAATCAATTTTAATTTGTTATTTTAATTACTCAAGCAACATATTTGATTTGCACATATTTTGTGTCTCTGCTATTGAAGACATACAGGAAAAAATAGAGGGTTATTTCATTCAACCTACTTCTAAATAAATAAATTAAAAACCAGGCACAATAGTTGCTTTACTTAACAAGTTTTATAAAATATAGTAAAATTAATTTGAAGATTTTCCTTCCTTAAATAAATATTTAGTAGAATCAGTTTAAATAATTGCAAGTCAGTAATACTAATAACTTGTTATTAGTGACATTTGAAAATAATCAAATGGGAACTCTACCGTATCAAAATAATTATTATGATTAATGAATATCAAAATGCTCTAAATTTTTAACTATGAAATTAAATCAACAAAATTACAGTAAAATTAATTTTTAATCGAGAAGGCCTTTTAGTATCAAAGATTAATGACCTGACGATGGTATCTTTGATACTGGAAAGGCCTAGTTTATTAAACGTTTATTTTTATTGGAATTTTCATGTTTTAATTTCATAGTTTAAAATACAAATTATTTTCAATAGCTCTAGTACAGTATGGCTCAATATGCTCGTTATGATTTCAAAATTCATAAAATCTCTTAGGATTTCTCTTCATTTGTGAGGCCTTAACAGTTGCAATGTCTATCTGCTGCAGACGATTAAACAAGACAATTTATTACTACTACTGGCTTTAAAAGGGGCCATAGCCCCCTAACTTGTTCCAATACTCTGCCTCATCTGATATATTAGCGAATTTCCCCTATAGGGAAGAAGCTATTACCGTAGTCAGCATGGTAAGACCTAGGCCCGGGACCATGATAACTTTTCGTTTTGAGGTCCCCAGACCCCAAAAACACCATTCGTTCGAAACTGTATACATACATATATATATATATAAAACACCATTCCTTCGAAACTGTATACATATATATGTATATATATATTTAAATATATATATATATATGCATATGTGTGTCCGTAAGCACAATAACTCTCGTAAAAATAACCCGAGTTTTATAAAATTTGGTATAAACGTGTAAAGCAAAATTTATGACTTTAAGTTCGAAAACCAGCCATATCGCTCCATCCGAAGGGGTATTTTGGGGGGGGTTTTGTACCCCAAAAATGGGTTTTTTGAATTTTTTACATGTAATTTTTGAAAAAGTCAAACATTGGTTTTTACCATTGAATTCAGCTTAAAAAACACACAATTTTGTATTTAGATCATTCCTCTACGTCAATTGGTTACCGAGATATTGAAAGTGCTAAACACAGTACGTTGTCTAATGTTATTCTTATGGAGGAAAAGAAAAATTTATATCTCGCACAAAAAAACATTTTTTTTGCCAAAGGCTCCCGTAGCAGCAAACCTGCGTACTCAGCCACCATGTTATTCTTATGGAGAATAATTAAATGCTATGTCTCTCTTAATTATGAACATAAATGAATAAAAACTGGTATACGTCTTCACCTAGTTAAGTTCTATTGATATTAGCGTAAAAACTCATTTATTGTGTTCCTTGTTGCAAACAAGGAACAAGGTTTGCAAACCTGCGTACTCAGCGCCAATGTTATTCTTAAGGAGAATAATTCAAATTGCATATATCGCTTATTTGTGAATATATTTTTATGAAACTTGGTAGGTGGCTTTATGTAGTGCTGTAATAAGACTTTTTTTATCTACATTGGAAATTCGCTGAGTAGGCAGGTTTGCTGCAACGGGGGTATTTACTCTTTACATGCTGAGCAAAATAACTGTAATTTCAAAAACAAAGTAGACACTTAATCACATGTTTTAATGTAAACAAAGCAGATTTTTTAAAATCCATGCTTTTCTTTTTGGGGGGGTTACGTTATTTCTCGTTTGCTGTTAACTTTTTAGAAATACTGTTATTTTAACAAGTCCCTGGGATCAGGATCTTAAATTGCTTACAGAATCTAAATATCTATAAAAGGCAAAGCCCTGGCTGACTGACTGACTCACTCACTCATCACTAATTCTCCACCTTCCCATATAGGTAGAGAGATGAAATGTTGTACACTGATTCTTTAAGCATAAAATAGGAAAACTAAATGGCTTTCATCCTGATCTGACCTTAGGGCTTTGCCAGAGATCCCATCAAATTTCCCATGTATTTCTTATGGACATTCATTAGTGAATTTCCTTAGGAAAGTGAACTATTAGCATGACCCGCACGGTGAAACTTAAGCCCGGGACCACCATAGAAGTTCCTAACGTGACCCCCTGAACAGGTTTTGGGGTGTCGTTCAAAATTGTATATATATATATATATATATGTGTGGGGGGGACTTTTTTACACACTGTATATATATATATATATATATATATTGAATATTTTTGAAATAGGGGTGTGTATGCACTCTAGCGGTTACATTTTTTGTCCGATTTACTTCAAATTTGGTAGGGACATTCCTTTCAGTAATCAGTTGGACAAGTTCGTTGGGCAAATCAATCGGAAAACTCTAAACTCCTTTTTTGGGGATTAATCTTTCAAATTTCGAGTTTTTGGGCCTAAATAGGGTCAGAAAAGCCCCGGATGTAAAATTAATTCATGTAAAAAGACAGGAATTAGTGAGTCAAAAGTTTAAGCCCTCTCTCGTCATTCTAACATAAATATTTACAGAGTTATTAAAGAAAATGTGTATCGACTAAACACAGTACGTTGTCTTTTGGGGGTTTTACATTGGAAAAGCCTGATATTAATTTGTAGGTGTACTTTTCTCATCCCCAGCAACCTCACGTCTACTTTCAAGCCTGACTGGACCCTCTCCTAACTTTACAATGCGCAAAACTGTATTCCCAGCATTGCAGGTAAATAAAACCAGAAGTATCAGAACAGCCAAAAAATCAATGTTTTCAGATTTCAATAGAAATTGGAATAAATGTTTGTTTTTACACTGATTCTGAATTTTAAAATTTGTTCTGTGGAAATTCACTTCCCTCACATTAGCGTGCTCCGAATAAACTCGTTTTTGTTTGGGCTGAAAATGAAAATACAATCAGCTGATCTTGATTCGTAGTGGTTCCACGGGCAAACCACAGAATGCAGCACACACAACTGTCATAGTTTTTAGCAAATTTCCCCTATAGGGAAGAAGCTATTACCGTAGGTAGCATGGTAAGACTTAAGCCCGAGACCATGATAACTTTTTGTTTTGAGGTCCCCAGATGCCAAAAACACTATTCGTTCAAATTTATATACATATACATATATATGTGTGTCCGTTACCACGATAACTTTTGAAAGAAACGCCAGATTTTGATGAAATTTGGCCCAAATGTGTAGAGTAACATTTATGATTTTAAGTTTGAAAACCAGATCGATCGGACTATGGGAAGGGGGTTTTATGGGGGTTTTCAATTTTCCAAAAATTAGTTTTTTGAAATTTTCCCCCTGAAATTTAAAAAACACTCAATTTTGGTTACAGCCATTTTATAGAGCATAAAAAAACAAATAATTTTTGTATTTTGAATCATTAACCTAGGTTAAGTGGTTGTAGAGAAAAGTCAAAAAAGTGTCCATAAAATTTTCCATGTTAATCTTATGGGAAAAAGGTTTTTGAATTTTCCTCAGATAATTTAACTGAAAACTTTATATTTCTTTTTACCAATCAGTTTATCTCTACAAAACAATCATTTTGGTGTTTTAAGTGTTGTTCTACGTCCAACCGTTGCAAAGATATTCAAAGTGCTAAACACAGTTTGTTGTCCAATGTTATCCTTAAGGAGAATAAATCAAATTTGATATCTCGATTATTTATGAATTGATGAAACTTGGTATGTGGCTTCACGTAGTACTGGTATATTGATATTTGCACACTAAATGGATTTTTTGTTGATTATCCCTGTAGCAGCAAACCTGCATACTCGGCCCCGATATTATTCATATGGAGAATAAATAAAGTTTATATCTCCCTTAGTTATGAACCTAAATTAATAAAACTTAGTATGCAGCTTCACCTGGTTGAGTTATATTGATAATTGCAAAAATACACATTTTTTATCTTCCTCGTTGCAGCAAACCTGCGTAATCAGCCATAATGTTATTCTTATAGAGAATAAATAAAATGCTATTTATCACTTATTTATGAATGGATTTTTGTGAAACTTGGTAAGTAGCTCTAGGTAGTAGTGAGACACATATATATGCATTGGAAATCCGCTGAGTATGCAGGTTTGCTGTGACGGGGTATTATAAATTATTTGCAGGGCGAAGCCTGCGAGATCAGCTAGTTATATATAAAGACATCAACCCTAACCTTGCTTCAAATAGGTACACATGTCACAAAGCAGGCACTTAATAATATGTTTTAATGTAAACAAAGCAGACATTAGTAGGATTGGCAGTGATTTAGAACCGGAAATGGCATAGTGGTTAGAGCGTGTTATTCCGGAAAGAGTAAGAAGAACATTTTCCCGCCAAATTGCGCGCCAAAAAAAAAATTGGCGCCAAACCTAACCTCACTTTTCATCCCTCCAAAGTGTTACCAACTTAGCAGAGCTAATGTACCATACGTAATTATATGTATCATACATAATTATATGTACCATATATAATACTACAGTGTATAATCATATATGTACCATAATAGCGTATAATATACCATCACCTAATTATATGTACCATATATAATGCTACAGTGTATAATCATAAATATATATATATATATATATATATATATATATATATATATATATATATATATATATATGTACCATATATAATTATATGTACCATATATAACGCCACAGAGTATAATCATATATATATATATATATATATATATGTACCATAATAGTGTATAATATACCATCACCAGAAAGGTAAGTGGCTATCTAACCTCACTTAGCCAGTGTTGCCACTCTAAACGCTACCTATAAACCTAAATCAGTTACGCAAAATTATTATATGTATTATGTCAAACTATCTCAAATTATTATATGTATATATTACGTCACGCTACGATGTGTTACCAACCTATGGCAATGTATATTTCGCAAGCAAGTACAGCCAAACCATTATATAAAACCATTACATGTATATATACCAGAAAGTACCGCTAACTCAAAATATAAAACTATTACATGTATATATCGCAAGAAAGTGTTGCCAAAAAACTAAAAATCGCTTATATCTCGAAAACGGTAAGTCCTAGGGTCATTTTGACCCCAGAAAACTGCCTACTACGTAGTGTAGGCACTCCAGGGGGGTATCTACCCATATGAAAAGTCTTAACCAAAATATTGCGGGTTGCATCTCAAAAAATGAAGGGGCAAATTTTCAAAATTAAATATCTCAAGAACGGCTTGGCCGATTTTCACTAAACTTGGCATGTATGTACCTGTTAACATCCGCTACGATTTACAAAAACTTAAACTCTGTACTGCGGGAAAGTATCAAAACAATTGAAGGAGCCATCATTTAAAAATCAATATCTCAAGAACGGCTTGGCCGATTCTAATGAAACTTTGTATATAGGTACCTGTTAACCTCCGCTACTATTTAAAAAAAACTTAAACTCTGTACTGTGGGAAAGTATCAAAAGATTGAAGGAGCTATATTTTAAAAATCAATATCCCAAGAACGGCTTGGCCGATTTTAATGAAATTTGGTATGTATGTACCTGTTAACATCCTTTACATCTTACAAAAAACTTAAACTCTGCACTGCGGGCAAGTATCAAAATAATTGAAGGGGTACTAATAAATACCTTAAATCTCGCAGCATAATCGGGGGGAACGCGGTGGTCTAGTGGTTAGCGTCTTGGACTACGGTTCAGGAGGTCCCGGGTTCGATTCCCTCTTTAGGTTCTTCATCAAAGGTATTGTAAAAGTCGGGTCTTGCCCTTCCTTTACCTACTGGAATGTTTATCCGTGCTACATCTACTCTAAACGTGTCACTGCTGGTAATTGATTCAGCGTTGCTTTGAATGATGTCTCCGAAAATCTCCCAGAGAACATTGCAGGGAACATAGCATGATCTAGGCTAAGTAAGGCAAGCTCCCACAGGGGTAATTTTTTAAAACTACAAACTAAGCTGTAATAGAACAAAGAAAAATACAACCCAGAATAAATCCGAGAGGAGTGGTGGCGATTATATAGCCAGGCAGTGTCTATGGTACCATCACTCTGTGTATTGAACATATATGTAGTGCATTTCTAAACAAACATCAGCTTTTAAGTATTGAGCCCAAACCTACAGTGAAAGACAGTGGTGACCTACAGTGGACCACAGCGCCTATATTACTTCACTTTAGGGTGTTTACTGTTTCATTGTATAAAATATACCATGCCAGATACTCTCTCAGATCCTAAAGCGTTTAATCTGGTTTTACACTGTGATGCTTGCGGGGTCATCACAACACCATCTTGGAGAGATTGTCGCTGTTAAGGTAAGATATTTATCTATATTATTAGTTAGAGGTTTCTACCTCCCCTGGGGAATCATTTACCTTTGTCGGAGACTTCTAAAAGTGTTAAGCTTCCGCTGGACAGTATCGCTTGGGAGGTAAGACAACATACCTCACCAAATAAACTGAAAGTAAACATAATAAGGAAAGTTTTATAATGCCAAAAACCTGAAGACGGTGGATTTTTAGAGTTAGAATTACTGTGGAGTGACGATTGGTCAATCACCAACTCCCTTCAACACACAAACTCTGCTCATCCTGAACCAGTCAAGCTCACTTCATGATGAACACTCCGCTTAGCCTAACTAAACTTTTTCTTAAACAAATCTGTTCTGACAATAAATTACTTGACAACATTGTAAAAATAGATGCCCCCTACCTTATTCAACACAATATTATATTTTAGCACAGAAAAAACTACAATTCAGCACTACAGTCCATAATACCGTTGGGAAGGAAGGAGGTATTGCGAATAATGCATTACGATAAGTAAATGAGATTATAAAAGACGGATACATTATTCATTAATAAATATTGTTCTTTTTTTTCATTGTAACTAAAACTGCTATTATTAGCGTTTCCATATTTTTTATATTCTAAAATCCCAGCAATATATTTTGCTTTAAACCACGGATTGTTTACAATTCTGTTCTTGTTTGACAGAGATGGCACCCTCAAGCTCTCGAGGCAAACGTGCGGTAACAGTTTAAAGTCCCGCTCGGGTATTCTACCAGCCGACCGATTCAACCACTCATATATTGCAACTGCCAGAGGCCTGTGGCTGGAGGATTGTTGAACAGCTGCACTTGTGTGAGTACATTTTATTTTCCCATCATTTAAATTTCCCGGTCAAAATATTTCAAAGTCCGTTTAATTGTTTGCCAGGGCCGTGGTGTATTTTGACGGCGTAATAACTTGACCAATCGTACCCAATACCGCTAAAAACTGCCCCGGGGGCCTTGATGTACTTGGCCTGCAACGTTTTAAATTCTTCGGTCAGATACTTCCAAGTCAAACGTTTCCCTGCGGCCAGTGTTTCAGCCTAGATCCATCGAGTCTCCACCGTCTAGGACCCCGGGCACTCCGTGACACGGTACCTCTATCACTACGCAAGTCAGAAAAACACTAACACACAAACTACGCAAGTCAAATCAGAACTACAAGTTACCAAAAGTTAACTCTAAGGAAGGTAGAAAACACTACTCTAACCAAAACCGCATTAAAGATCAAGAATAGAAAGTAAGATTACTGTTACCCAGCACATACAAATACAACACTACGCCTGACACATGGAAGTCAGGGTTTGTTTAATTCCTTTACTGTAAACTACCAAATCAAACAATTGAATACAAACACAACACTAATCTAGCCAAGTCAGACAGTTATACTGTTTAGAAACCTCAATATACTAATTACAGTAACTTAAAGGAGAGAAGAGGCTTGTAAAAACCAGCAGAAAACTACAGGCAAGAAACTGATAACCCCACTCCACGGGTTTATTAACCTGCTTGCCGGGGACCGTGTGGTACTTTGTTCATGTAATTTCTCGGTCAACTATGTCCAAGTCCGCTGAAGTTACCTTTATCGGGGGTTACATTTAAATTGACCGAAACTTCTTAAATTTCTCGGTCATTTACTCCTGCCTCCGCTGAAGCTACATTATAATGTGTTACATTTCACCTTAACGGGGATCTTTTTAAATTTATCGGCTAAACACTCCTAACCCCGGTGAAATAATTTTGAACGCTCACGTTTCCACACCACGGTAAGCCTTTAGGCTAGGCCGTAGGAGCGTCGGCGCGTTCTTTTTGGTTACCCAGAGCTTCCCCTGGAGGCCTAACCTCTGGGGTGAGAGGCCCCAACCATCGCCTCTCACAGTGGTAGCCACTCCATAACAAAATGCTACCTCCTTTTATTTTTTATTTTATTTTATTTTTTACAAGTCCCACCGTGCGAACTGTTCCAAGAAGTAACCTGGGTGTTAGCCAGGCCCTCAATCTACTAAACCCTTCATCACAAATTTAGGTTTACGGGGCTTTTCGTCACCCGCGCCAGTGACCTTCATTCAGGTTTACGGGGCTTTTCGTCACCCGCGCCAGTGACCTTCATTCACACACACACACACACACACACACACACACACATACAGTGGGAACTTGTGATTTTAAAGAAAAATTACATTTAAAGTGAACTTTCATCTTTCATATTTGTGTAAGTAAGGTAAAACTTCTCCGGCAACAAACTTCTTACTAACAGCCTTGCCTCAGGAGTAGTTGATTTTAACATCAAAGAACGTAATCCGGCTTCGTTTATGAAAACCGTTGTTTTCTCAATAGGCCCAACGCCCTGTTTTTGGGCGTCAGAAAAACTACCAACAGTTAATTTATCGCTATCATCTACATGTTTCCGAACTGCACTCCAGCCATTAACATGTTTTAGAGCAGTAGCTACGTCTTTAGCTTTAAACCATGGCTTTCCTTCATTATCAAACAGAACCAATACTGGTTTGTTATTGAATGTATAGTATTTAGCAGCCATGTCACAATTTACTCAATAGTACAGGCAAAAGGAGCGCAGAAGAACGTCTGATCAGTACCACGTCTTGGAGCAGAATGATGTAACTGTAATAGTGACAAGTGGTATATACAGGAGTAACGCTGCTCCATAGGGAAAGGTGCTACCTTTATCGATGGTAGCGTCATGGAAAATGGATGAGTGATACTTCAAGATTTAAAAAAACAGGCAGTTCCGTAACACTACAAAATACATTTTTAAAGTAATCATCAAAAAACTTCGGCGTTAAATCAGGTAAGGGCATGAACGATATATCTCTTGAAATATCACAATGCATTATTAATACTTCACTGTAGGTGATTGATGAGGAGTCCTCCGTTATCTTATCTAATATATACTCCGAAAACACCAAAGGTCATTCCCGTGCATTTATTGAACCGTCAAGTAAGAACTCATACTTCAAGCATATAATGCCATATTCTGTATCTTCATTTAACCTACTTGTGTAAAAGGAAAAGAGACACCTCCTGGTTAGCGGGTGTAATATGTTCAACAGGCATTCTACAAGGAGAGAAATACAGGGTAAGACACAGGCACGTCCGTTCAGTACCGCGTCTCAGAACAGAACGAGTTAATAGAGGTATATGCACTAAGTACCCGCGTGAGTGGCAGCTCCGTTAAGCAACTCTTTGTTTTTAAAGCCGGAAGGCAAGGTATCGTGATCATCATTAAATTTTCTCTTGGGTCCTGTAATTTTAAACTTTTTAACTTCGCTTACTGTAACGACTTCTCGTCTCTTTGTTCTCCTGATTCTGTTTTCTTCAATTTCTAGTATTTCAGCAGCTTCACTGAGGACCATCTTTTTCAATTGCTCAAAATTTAACGTTTCGGAGGTTTTTAGGTTGAGGGCGAGGCCCTTGATTTTACACACAGATTCTAGTTTTTGCTTTTTGGTTGACCAAACAAGGTATGCGTAAGTTTTAGGCCCCCCAGAAATAAACTCTACGATATAAGAGCCGGGCCCGTACTCGCTTGCCAATTCATCGGTCATTTCCCCGAGGTAATCTCCCGTAGGGACCCTGTACAGCCCTCCCCGGTAGAAATAAATACATGAGTCCATGCCATAATACAAAACCTGCCCTCCAAGGGCATCCAAGTGTTCATAAAGTTTAAGTCTTGCATGAGCTGTAGTGTAGGCCGCAATTACAACATTTACAGTTCTTAGAGCCTCATTGGCGTCATCAACATTCTGCCAATTAACTAATAAAACCTCTTGGTTAGTTATTTCAACAAACTTTACTTTTATTCCTGGTTGATTTAACGATTTGAAAAATTCCTTAGAGTCTCTCACAATTGAAGTTTTGTCATGTTTTCGCGTTGACCAAACATGCCCCAAAATGAATTTAACATTAATTTAGCTACTGACCTGAGTCCTCCATTTTTAGCAATTTTGTCCTTGTCCAGTTGAATACCCTCACGCTCAAATAAATCAGAAACATACTTTTCTTTATCCTCCTGTGTTTTACACCAAGCGGGATACCCTGAAGCTTCCTGCTTTACTTTCAAGAATTTATTAATAAAATCGGTAAAAAGTCCACCTTTCTCGTATGTGGCGACTTCATACACCCACTACTCATACATGTCCAAAATCACATAACCTTTCTCTACAGCTTTTCTAATTTCACCCATGGTCCATGTTCCTACCATTGCCCTTTCCTCACTATCATCAAAACATTCCCCTTGGTTTAAAGTCTCCCCGCAAGTTCTGCACAAAACAATTTATTATTCATTTTAGCGGGGAGTACGGGATGATACAAGTTGTAAGGAGGTAGAACCTTACATTTTAACAAGCCCTCTACTTCAAGACCTCTCTCCTGGCACTCATTTCCAACGTAAACAGTAGGATGACCCACGGGATACTTACAATATTTATTTACATATGGGTAGAGGGATCAGACATCAACATACTGGATTGTTTCTCCCTCTTCACATTTACAATACGTTTTAGTATTACCCATCCTACCTAGGATTAAGTGGAAGTGTGTTTAGAATGGACAGTTGGATCAGGTGATTTAATTTATTGTCCTTCTTCAAAGCTCTAAACTCACACTCCCACATTACTACAACTTCATAGCTATTAAATTTTGCCATTTTGGACTTGGTTCTCTCATAACGGAGATGCAAACTGTTTGAAGGATCCTCCGGCAGAGGTTCTTCTCTGCTGTATTGATAACATTTCGGGCAGCCGTGCCAATAACACCCGTGAAACTCATAAATTCGCTCACCGTCAAACCCATCTACTTTCATTTCTTTAATTTTCACTTCTTTACCCCGGCCCGCATGTCGAATCTTTACTCCACGTTTCTCCTCCTCCCATGTTAGCCACTGTAAAGCAACGGCTGACTGATTGTCTGCAAGTCGGTACCCTGATTTTGGTATAAGTCCAATAGTATTTTCTTTTAAGAAGTTACGGCGGAAGGCCACGTTACATGCGCTGGCTATTGTTATAGCCTCAAGAAACGGATCTACGTTACACTCTTGAAGAAGCATGGCTCTAAATTTAATACACGCTTGAGCTAGGATTTCTACGTCTGAAATACAGTACTCCAAGATTTATTTTTGAAAATCAAACACGTAGTCTTCAGCGACTCGTTCCTCGTACCAAATCTCAAAGGCCTTGTGTGGTTTCTCAAACATAGACTCGGGCAATAGTATATTTTATCGGGCATAGGACCAATATAATTTTGGTTCGCCAATGTATTGAAAAGATGCGGGAAGTAGCCCTTCTTTTTCTCGGGAGACAGGTCGAAGGCTTTAGGGAGTGCAGAGAGGGCCATGGGAAAGTAGCTAATTGAGTCCACAAACCTTACGTTTGCTACTTCAATCAGAATAGCTTTAGTTCCCCGAGGCGTTATTTTTGGGGTAAATTTAGTATCTTCTATGATGTAGAATGAATTGGAAATCAAAACCCTGCCCGTTGTGGGCAATTACACAAACATCTTTAAATTTTTTAGAATTTCCATTACATAGTCCATAAACTGTTTTACCGGTTCTTTTTCAAATACCCTTTGCCGTTCCGAGCAAGTTTCACACTCACCCCCATTAATACATTTAAAGCAGTACAGTTGAGAAACGCACAAGTTTACTTTATGAACTTTCTGTTGAGGGCCCGTGGGAAGTGACTCGTCTTGGCGAGTCTCCAAGTCAAAGAAAATAAACAAAAAAATCACGCTCTTTCGGTGTTCTCCTATCTACCCTCATGAAACACTGATGCGCGGGGTCTTTGAACGCTTCACAGGGTTTACAGTAAACTTCTCCGCATGCGTGAACTGTCTTACGTTTTTTTTTTGGATAAATCATTTTGTTACAGTCGCGGCAGAACTTTATAGTTTTACAAACTTACCCTTGATGGGCTACTAAACACCGCTCGTTTTTGAATTCTTTTTGCTTTTTATTATGGTTAATTAGTGCATGTAATTTAAGACGTTGAAGAATACTTGTAATACCATGCTTATAAAAGCAGGATTCTTTCAATTTCGATTACTTTGGGAAACTTTCTATGCATTTAATTGTTTAGAAACCTCAATATACTAATTACAGTAACTTAAAGGAGAGAAGAGGCTTATAAACACAGACAAAAAAAGCCATACCCCTATTCCAAGGGACGCGAAACGCTCCCTTTTGATAACATTACACCGGAAGTTGTAGGTCCAATCTGGACCCACTTTAAACTGATTCTAAGTGTTAGACACAGCTAAACGTCGGGTCCAACGTGTTTGAATTAAATTAACGTTCTGAGAAAGAGACAGTAGGGTATTTTTGTAAAGTTAAAAAGGTACAGAGATTACACACTTTAGATTTCAGATGTGACTTTTTGTTGTAGTTAGTTGCTTGTAAAACTCTGTTCTCATGCTCTATTACAGTGTCGGCTTCTTCGATATACCAACAATCAGAATATATACCCTGTCTTAAATACCTGCAGTCTGCATTCACAAGTAAAAAGATTTTAATGATCAACACCAAAACTAAACTTAACGAGGAGTTGACCACATCAAAAACATGAACAAGAGTAAATCTAAGAAGACAACAAGCAGTGACATTCGTTCTTTATAAGGACAGCAATTATGCAGTGTTTTCTCCTCGGTAGTTTTATTTTTGTTTCCCCTGAAACCAGAGCAGCATCTCCCTTTGACGATGTTATTCCTTGGTCATTTGTATCCAAGTCCGGTGAAACGACGTGGTCGTCCTGCGGTTTTACGGTGTAATCTCTCGGTCAATTGTGTTCAAGTCCGGTGAAAAGGGTCTACCAGGGACCGAGATGTATTTTGACGGTGTAATCTCTTGGTCGATTGTGTTCAAGTTCGATGAAAAGTGTCTAACAGGGTTAAATTTAACTCGACAGTAACTTCTTAAATTTCCTTGCCAAACGTTTGTCGCCGGATCTGTTAAAACACCAGGGAAACATTTAACTGTGCCTAAATATTTTAAATTTCCCGGTCAAACATTTCCGAGTCCGCTAAAATCTGTTTACTGGGGACCGTGATGTATTTTGACGGTGTAATTTCTTGGTCGAACGTTTCCGAGTCCACTGAAGTTACTTTTATCGGGGGTTACATTTAAATTGACCTAACTTCTTAAATTTCTTTGCCAAACGTCTGTCACCGAGTCCGCTAAAACTGTCCACTAAGGAAACATTTAACTTTGCCTAAATATTTTAAATCCCCCGGTCAAACGTTTCCAAGTCCCCGCGCGCGTTTCCAAACATCAACATCGCGCGCGTTGTTGATGTCCAAAAATTGGCATCGCCAAACCTAACTTAAACCTGCATCAATAAACCTAACTACGACTGACGATGTTTCATATTTCCATGCACAAACCTAACTTAACAGAGCATAACATAACCTAACGATGAGACACGGCTGATCAAGTTTCTTAGATTATCTGCATAATTATTGCCTTTATAAATAATGCATTTTATGCTTTAATTGTCTGTTGATATGTAATCTTGTCCATGTTGTGTCTCCTCGATAATTTTAGTTGTTCTGGTATTGGTTACAATATTTTGACTTGTGAATGTAAACTGCAGTCACCTGTCTCTGTATTACATATTAGTTTTAATTCAAAACCAGTGACCCAGAGTGTAGCAGAGTCTAACACTTTGAATCCTTATGAAGGGGAACGTTTCGCTCCCCATACCTCCAACCACATGACCCACCATGTAGACCATCTTCAAGTGTATGTTATCAAAGGGGTAAGAGTATAGCTTTCTTGACTATATATTTCTGCTGGGTTTACAAGCCTTTTCTCTACCTTAAGTTAATAGAGGTTTGTAAACAATTAAATGCATATAAAGCTCCCAAAGTAATCCTGCTATCATAAGCATAAATTGCAAGTATTCCTTTAATCACTACGTCTTAATTTACATACTAAAAAGCAGCAAATCTTCAAGTGTTGTCAAAGTGCACTACGATCTCTAAAAACTATATTTAAGTGGACTTGGACACAATTGACCGAGATATTACACCGTCAAAATACACCACGGTCCCCGGTAGACACCTTTCATCGGACTTGGACACAGTTGACCGAGATATCACACCATAGAAATACACCACGGTCCCCAGTAGACAATCTTCATAGGATTTGGACACAATTGACCTAGAGAATACACCGTCAAAATACATTACGGCCCCCGTTAGATACTTTTCATCGGACTTGAACACAATCGGCCAAGAGATTACACCATCAAAATACATATCGGTCCCCAGTAGACAGTTTTAGCGAACTCGGGAATGTTTGGCCGTAAAATTTAAAACATTCCTGGCAAAATGTACATCATTGTCCCTGGTGGACAGTTTTAGGGACTCGAAAATGTTTGGCCGGAAAATGTAAAATGCTCCTGGCAATGTACATCATGGTCTCAGTTGGACAGTTTTCACTGGCCCTGAATTTTGAAAGGTTTCCGCCGAGTTGTATTCTCCCTGGTTTCACCGGAGTTAAAGATATTTGACACGTACCTTTATAAAAAGTTTTTCCAGCCAACCAGTGCAGAAGTTCAAATGGCAAACGTGGCAATCAAACCACACACAAACTATCTGCACGTTAATCGACCCAGAGGCAAGGGAGGAGTCAATAATGATACACGATGTGCATGTGAGGCGTCACCTACACAACATGTATCGGATGACAAACATTAAGCATCCGTAAGGGTGCGTAAAAATTTGAGAATACCACAAAATCTGTGCAAGCCGGCTCCATAACTGATATTGATGTGAGAAGTACAGAGCGTGTGACCCATCCTCATGATAACGTCGAGGGGAGGGGACTTGGAAACGTTTGACCGGGGGATTTAAAATATTTAGGCAAAGTTAAATGTTTCCTTAGTGGACAGTTTTAGCGGACTCGGTGACAGACGTTTGGCAAAGAAATTTAAGAAGTTAGGTCAATTTAAATGTAACCCCCGATAAAAGTAACTTCAGTGGACTCGGAAACGTTCGACCAAGAAATTACACCGTCAAAATACATCACGGTCCCCAGTAAACAGATTTTAGCGGACTCGGAAATGTTTGACCGGGAAATTTAAAATATTTAGGCACAGTTAAATGTTTCCCTGGTGTTTTAACAGATCCGGCGACAAACGTTTGGCAAGGAAATTTAAGAAGTTACTGTCAAGTTAAATTTAACCCTGTTAGACACTTTTCATCGAACTTGAACACAATCGACCAAGAGATTACACCGTCAAAATACATCTCGGTCCCTGGTAGACCCTTTTCACCGGACTTGAACACAATTGACCGAGAGATTACACCGTAAAACCGCAGGACGACCACGTCGTTTCACCGGACTTGGATACAAATGACCAAGGAATAACATCGTCAAAGGGAGATGCTGCTCTGGTTTCAGGGGAAACAAAAATAAAACTACCGAGGAGAAAACACTGCATAATTGCTGTCCTTATAAAGAACGAATGTCACTGCTTGTTGTCTTCTTAGATTTACTCTTGTTCATGTTTTTGATGTGGTCAACTCCTCGTTAAGTTTAGTTTTGGTGTTGATCATTAAAATCTTTTTACTTGTGAATGCAGACTGCAGGTATTTAAGGCAGGGTATATATTCTGATTGTTGGTATATCGAAGAAGCCGACACTGTAATAGAGCATGAGAACAGAGTTTTACAAGCAACTAACTACAACAAAAAGTCACATCTGAAATCTAAAGTGTGTAATCTCTGTACCTTTTTAACTTTACAAAAATACCCTACTGTCTCTTTCTCAGAACGTTAATTTAATTCAAACACGTTGGACCCGACGTTTAGCTGTGTCTAACACTTAGAATCAGTTTAAAGTGGGTCCAGATTGGACCTACAACTTCCGGTGTAATGTTATCAAAAGGGAGCGTTTCGCGTCCCTTGGAATAGGGGTATGGCTTTTTTTGTCTGTGTTTATAAGCCTCTTCTCTCCTTTAAGTTACTGTAATTAGTATATTGAGGTTTCTAAACAATTAAATGCATAGAAAGTTTCCCAAAGTAATCGAAATTGAAAGAATCCTGCTTTTATAAGCATGGTATTACAAGTATTCTTCAACGTCTTAAATTACATGCACTAACCATAATAAAAAGCAAAAAGAATTCAAAAACGAGCGGTGTTTAGTAGCCCATCAAGGGTAAGTTTGTAAAACTATAAAGTTCTGCCGCGACTGTAACAAAATGATTTATCCAAAAAAAAACGTAAGACAGTTCACGCATGCGGAGAAGTTTACTGTAAACCCTGTGAAGCGTTCAAAGACCCCGCGCATCAGTGTTTCATGAGGGTAGATAGGAGAACACCGAAAGAGCGTGATTTTTTTGTTTATTTTCTTTGACTTGGAGACTCGCCAAGACGAGTCACTTCCCACGGGCCCTCAACAGAAAGTTCATAAAGTAAACTTGTGCGTTTCTCAACTGTACTGCTTTAAATGTATTAATGGGGGTGAGTGTGAAACTTGCTCGGAACGGCAAAGGGTATTTGAAAAAGAACCGGTAAAACAGTTTATGGACTATGTAATGGAAATTCTAAAAAATTTAAAGATGTTTGTGTAATTGCCCACAACGGGCAGGGTTTTGATTTCCAATTCATTCTACATCATAGAAGATACTAAATTTACCCCAAAAATAACGCCTCGGGGAACTAAAGCTATTCTGATTGAAGTAGCAAACGTAAGGTTTGTGGACTCAATTAGCTACTTTCCCATGGCCCTCTCTGCACTCCCTAAAGCCTTCGACCTGTCTCCCGAGAAAAAGAAGGGCTACTTCCCGCATCTTTTCAATACATTGGCGAACCAAAATTATATTGGTCCTATGCCCGATAAAAAATACTATTGCCCGAGTCTATGTTTGAGAAACCACACAAGGCCTTTGAGATTTGGTACGAGGAACGAGTCGCTGAAGACTACGTGTTTGATTTTCAAAAATAAATCTTGGAGTACTGTATTTCAGACGTAGAAATCCTAGCTCAAGCGTGTATTAAATTTAGAGCCATGCTTCTTCAAGAGTGTAACGTAGATCCGTTTCTTGAGGCTATAACAATAGCCAGCGCATGTAACGTGGCCTTCCGCCGTAACTTCTTAAAAGAAAATACTATTGGACTTATACCAAAATCAGGGTACCGACTTGCAGACAATCAGTCAGCCGTTGCTTTACAGTGGCTAACATGGGAGGAGGAGAAACGTGGAGTAAAGATTCGACATGCGGGCCGGGGTAAAGAAGTGAAAATTAAAGAAATGAAAGTAGATGGGTTTGACGGTGAGCGAATTTATGAGTTTCACGGGTGTTATTGGCACGGCTGCCCGAAATGTTATCAATACAGCAGAGAAGAACCTCTGCCGGAGGATCCTTCAAACAGTTTGCATCTCCGTTATGAGAGAACCAAGTCCAAAATGGCAAAATTTAATAGCTATGAAGTTGTAGTAATGTGGGAGTGTGAGTTTAGAGCTTTGAAGAAGGACAATAAATTAAATCACCTGATCCAACTGTCCATTCTAAACACACTTCCACTTAATCCTAGGTAGGATGGGTAATACTAAAACGTATTGTAAATGTGAAGAGGGAGAAACAATCCAGTATGTTGATGTCTGATCCCTCTACCCATATGTAAATAAATATTGTAAGTATCCCGTGGGTCATCCTACTGTTTACGTTGGAAATGAGTGCCAGGAGAGAGGTCTTGAAGTAGAGGGCTTGTTAAAATGTAAGGTTCTACCTCCTTTCAACTTGTATCATCCCGTACTCCCCGCTAAAATGAATAATAAATTGTTTTGTGCAGAACTTGCGGGGAGACTTTAAACCAAGGGGAATGTTTTGATGATAGTGAGGAAAGGGCAATGGTAGGAACATGGACCATGGGTGAAATTAGAAAAGCTGTAGAGAAAGGTTATGTGATTTTGGACATGTATGAGTAGTGGGTGTATGAAGTCGCCACATACGAGAAAGGTGGACTTTTTACCGATTTTATTAATAAATTCTTGAAAGTAAAGCAGGAAGCTTCAGGGTATCCCGCTTGGTGTAAAACACAGGAGGATAAATAAAAGTATGTTTCTGATTTATTTGAGCGTGAGGGTATTCAACTGGACAAGGACAAAATTGCTAAAAATGGAGGACTCAGGTCAGTAGCTAAATTAATGTTAAATTCATTTTGGGGCATGTTTGGTCAACGCGAAAACATGACAAAACTTCAATTGTGAGAGACTCTAAGGAATTTTTCAAATCGTTAAATCAACCAGGAATAAAAGTAAAGTTTGTTGAAATAACTAACCAAGAGGTTTTATTAGTTAATTGGCAGAATGTTGATGACGCAAATGAGGCTCTAAGAACTGTAAATGTTGTAATTGCGGCCTACACTACAGCTCATGCAAGACTTAAACTTTATGAACACTTGGATGCCCTTGGAGGGCAGGTTTTGTATTATGGCATGGACTCATGTATTTATTTCTACCGGGGAGGGCTGTACAGGGTCCCTACGGGAGATTACCTCGGGGAAATGACCGATGAATTGGCAAGCGAGTACGGGCCCGGCTCTTATATCGTAGAGTTTATTTCTGGGGGGCCTAAAACTTACGCATACCTTGTTTGGTCAACCAAAAAGCAAAAACTAGAATCTGTGTGTAAAATCAAGGGCCTCGCCCTCAACCTAAAAACCTCCGAAACGTTAAATTTTGAGCAATTGAAAAAGATGGTCCTCAGTGAAGCTGCTGAAATACTAGAAATTGAAGAAAACAGAATCAGGAGAACAAAGAGACGAGAAGTCGTTACAGTAAGCGAAGTTAAAAAGTTTAAAATTACAGGACCCAAGAGAAAATTTAATGATGATCACGATACCTTGCCTTCCGGCTTTAAAAACAAAGAGTTGCTTAACGGAGCTGCCACTCACGCGGGTACTTAGTGCATATACCTCTATTAACTCGTTCTGTTCTGAGACGCGGTACTGAACGGACGTGCCTGTGTCTTACCCTGTATTTCTCTCCTTGTAGAATGCCTGTTGAACATATTACACCCGCTAACCAGGAGGTGTCTCTTTTCCTTTTACACAAGTAGGTTAAATGAAGATACAGAATATGGCATTATATGCTTGAAGTATGAGTTCTTACTTGACGGTTCAATAAATGCACGGGAATGACCTTTGGTGTTTTCGGAGTATATATTAGATAAGATAACGGAGGACTCCTCATCAATCACCTACAGTGAAGTATTAATAATGCATTGTGATATTTCAAGAGATATATCGTTCATGCCCTTACCTGATTTAACGCCGAAGTTTTTTGATGATTACTTTAAAAATGTATTTTGTAGTGTTACGGAACTGCCTGTTTTTTTAAATCTTGAAGTATCACTCATCCATTTTCCATGACGCTACCATCGATAAAGGTAGCACCTTTCCCTATGGAGCAGCGTTACTCCTGTATATACCACTTGTCACTATTACAGTTACATCATTCTGCTCCAAGACGTGGTACTGATCAGACGTTCTTCTGCGCTCCTTTTGCCTGTACTATTGAGTAAATTGTGACATGGCTGCTAAATACTATACATTCAATAACAAACCAGTATTGGTTCTGTTTGATAATGAAGGAAAGCCATGGTTTAAAGCTAAAGACGTAGCTACTGCTCTAAAACATGTTAATGGCTGGAGTGCAGTTCGGAAACATGTAGATGATAGCGATAAATTAACTGTTGGTAGTTTTTCTGACACCCAAAAACAGGGCGTTGGGCCTATTGAGAAAACAACGGTTTTCATAAACGAAGCCGGATTATGTTCTTTGATGTTAAAATCAACTACTCCTGAGGCAAGGCTGTTAGTAAGAAGTTTGTTGCCGGAGAAGTTTTACCTTACTTACACAAATATGAAAGATGAAAGTTCACTTTAAATGTAATTTTTCTTTAAAATCACAAGTTCCCACTGTATGTGTGTGTGTGTGTGTGTGTGTGTGTGTGTGTGTGTGTGTGTGTGTGTGTGTGTGTGTGTGTGTGTGTGTGTGTGTGAATGAAGGTCACTGGCGCGGGTGACGAAAAGCCCCGTAAACCTGAATGAAGGTCACTGGCGCGGGTGACGAAAAGCCCCGTAAACCTAAATTTGTGATGAAGGGTTTAGTAGATTGAGGGCCTGGCTAACACCCAGGTTACTTCTTGGAACAGTTCGCACGGTGGGACTTGTAAAAAATAAAATAAAATAAAAAATAAAAGGAGGTAGCATTTTGTTATGGAGTGGCTACCACTGTGAGAGGCGATGGTTGGGGCCTCTCACCCCAGAGGTTAGGCCTCCAGGGGAAGCTCTGGGTAACCAAAAAGAACGCGCCGACGCTCCTACGGCCTAGCCTAAAGGCTTACCGTGGTGTGGAAACGTGAGCGTTCAAAATTATTTCACCGGGGTTAGGAGTGTTTAGCCGATAAATTTAAAAAGATCCCCGTTAAGGTGAAATGTAACACATTATAATGTAGCTTCAGCGGAGGCAGGAGTAAATGACCGAGAAATTTAAGAAGTTTCGGTCAATTTAAATGTAACCCCCGATAAAGGTAACTTCAGCGGACTTGGACATAGTTGACCGAGAAATTACATGAACAAAGTACCACACGGTCCCCGGCAAGCAGGTTAATAAACCCGTGGAGTGGGGTTATCAGTTTCTTGCCTGTAGTTTTCTGCTGGTTTTTACAAGCCTCTTCTCTCCTTTAAGTTACTGTAATTAGTATATTGAGGTTTCTAAACAGTATAACTGTCTGACTTGGCTATATTAGTGTTGTGTTTGTATTCAATTGTTTGATTTGGTAGTTTACAGTAAAGGAATTAAACAAACCCTGACTTCCATGTGTCAGGCGTAGTGTTGTATTTGTATGTGCTGGGTAACAGTAATCTTACTTTCTATTCTTGATCTTTAATGCGGTTTTGGTTAGAGTAGTGTTTTCTACCTTCCTTAGAGTTAACTTTTGGTAACTTGTAGTTCTGATTTGACTTGCGTAGTTTGTGTGTTAGTGTTTTTCTGACTTGCGTAGTGATAGAGGTACCGTGTCACGGAGTGCCCGGGGTCCTAGACGGTGGAGACTCGATGGATCTAGGCTGAAACACTGGCCGCAGGGAAACGTTTGACTTGGAAGTATCTGACCGAAGAATTTAAAACGTTGCAGGCCAAGTACATCAAGGCCCCCGGGGCAGTTTTTAGCGGTATTGGGTACGATTGGTCAAGTTATTACGCCGTCAAAATACACCACGGCCCTGGCAAACAATTAAACGGACTTTGAAATATTTTGACCGGGAAATTTAAATGATGGGAAAATAAAATGTACTCACACAAGTGCAGCTGTTCAACAATCCTCCAGCCACAGGCCTCTGGCAGTTGCAATATATGAGTGGTTGAATCGGTCGGCTGGTAGAATACCCGAGCGGGACTTTAAACTGTTACCGCACGTTTGCCTCGAGAGCTTAAGGGTGCCATCTCTGTCAAACAAGAACAGAATTGTAAACAATCCGTGGTTTAAAGCAAAATATATTGCTGGGATTTTAGAATATAAAAAATATGGAAACGCTAATAATAGCAGTTTTAGTTACAATGAAAAAAAAGAACAATATTTATTAATGAATAATGTATCCGTCTTTTATAATCTCATTTACTTATCGTAATGCATTATTCGCAATACCTCCTTCCTTCCCAACGGTATTATGGACTGTAGTGCTGAATTGTAGTTTTTTCTGTGCTAAAATATAATATTGTGTTGAATAAGGTAGGGGGCATTTATTTTTACAATGTTGTCAAGTAATTTATTGTCAGAACAGATTTGTTTAAGAAAAAGTTTAGTTAGGCTAAGCGGAGTGTTCATCATGAAGTGAGCTTGACTGGTTCAGGATGAGCAGAGTTTGTGTGTTGAAGGGAGTTGGTGATTGACCAATCGTCACTCCACAGTAATTCTAACTCTAAAAATCCACCGTCTTCAGGTTTTTGGCATTATAAAACTTTCCTTATTATGTTTACTTTCAGTTTATTTGGTGAGGTATGTTGTCTTACCTCCCAAGCGATACTGTCCAGCGGAAGCTTAACACTTTTAGAAGTCTCCGACAAAGGTAAATGATTCCCCAGGGGAGGTAGAAACCTCTAACTAATAATATAGATAAATATCTTACCTTAACAGCGACAATCTCTCCAAGATGGTGTTGTGATGACCCCGCAAGCATCACAGTGTAAAACCAGATTAAACGCTTTAGGATCTGAGAGAGTATCTGGCATGGTATATTTTATACAATGAAACAGTAAACACCCTAAAGTGAAGTAATATAGGCGCTGTGGTCCACTGTAGGTCACCACTGTCTTTCACTGTAGGTTTGGGCTCAATACTTAAAAGCTGATGTTTGTTTAGAAATGCACTACATATATGTTCAATACACAGAGTGATGGTACCATAGACACTGCCTGGCTATATAATCGCCACCACTCCTCTCGGATTTATTCTGGGTTGTATTTTTCTTTGTTCTATTACAGCTTAGTTTGTAGTTTTAAAAAATTACCCCTGTGGGAGCTTGCCTTACTTAGCCTAGATCATGCTATGTTCCCTGCAATGTTCTCTGGGAGATTTTCGGAGACATCATTCAAAGCAACGCTGAATCAATTACCAGCAGTGACACGTTTAGAGTAGATGTAGCACGGATAAACATTCCAGTAGGTAAAGGAAGGGCAAGACCCGACTTTTACAATACCTTTGATGAAGAACCTAAAGAGGGAATCGAACCCGGGACCTCCTGAACCGTAGTCCAAGACGCTAACCACTAGACCACCGCGTTCCCCCGATTATGCTGCGAGATTTAAGGTATTTATTAGTACCCCTTCAATTATTTTGATACTTGCCCGCAGTGCAGAGTTTAAGTTTTTTGTAAGATGTAAAGGATGTTAACAGGTACATACATACCAAATTTCATTAAAATCGGCCAAGCCGTTCTTGGGATATTGATTTTTAAAATATAGCTCCTTCAATCTTTTGATACTTTCCCACAGTACAGAGTTTAAGTTTTTTTTAAATAGTAGCGGAGATTAACAGGTACCTATATACCAAGTTTCATTAGAATCGGCCAAGCCGTTCTTGAGATATTGATTTTTAAATGATGGCTCCTTCAATTGTTTTGATACTTTCCCGCAGTACAGAGTTTAAGTTTTTGTAAATCGTAGCGGATGTTAACAGGTACATACATGCCAAGTTTCGTGAAAATCGGCCAAGCCGTTCTTGAGATATTTAATTTTGAAAATTTGCCCCTTCATTTTTTGAGATGCAACCCGCAATATTTTGGTTAAGACTTTTCATATGGGTAGATACCCCCCTGGAGTGCCTACACCACGTAGTAGGCAGTTTTCTGGGGTCAAAATGACCCTAGGACTTACCGTTTTCGAGATATAAGCGATTTTTAGTTTTTTGGCAACACTTTCTTGCGATATATACATGTAATAGTTTTATATTTTGAGTTAGCGGTACTTTCTGGTATATATACATGTAATGGTTTTATATAATGGTTTGGCTGTACTTGCTTGCGAAATATACATTGCCATAGGTTGGTAACACATCGTAGCGTGACGTAATATATACATATAATAATTTGAGATAGTTTGACATAATACATATAATAATTTTGCGTAACTGATTTAGGTTTATAGGTAGCGTTTAGAGTGGCAACACTGGCTAAGTGAGGTTAGATAGCCACTTACCTTTCTGGTGATGGTATATTATACACTATTATGGTACATATATATATATATGATTATACTCTGTGGCGTTATATATGGTACATATAATTATATATGGTACATATATATATATATATATATATATATATATATATATATATATATATATATATATATATATATATATTTATGATTATACACTGTAGCGTTATATATGGTACATATAATTATGTATGGTACATATAATTAGGTGATGGTATATTATACGCTATTATGGTACATATATGATTATACACTGTAGTATTATATATGGTACATATAATTATGTATGATACATATAATTACGTATGGTACATTAGCTCTGCTAAGTTGGTAACACTTTGGAGGGATGAAAAGTGAGGTTAGGTTTGGCGCCAATTTTTTTTTTGGCGCGCAATTTGGCAGGAAAATGTTCTTCTTACTCTTTCCGGAATAACGCGCTCTAACCACTATGCCATTTCCGGTTCTAAATCACTGCCAATCCTACTGACATTTTTAAATCCCCATGCTTCTCTAAAGGAGGATGTTTTACGTTATTCCTCGTTTGCTAGTAACATTTTGGAAATACAGTACTGCTATTTTCCCCGAGTCCTTGGGATCAAGACCTTGAATTTAAGCCGTCTCCCATCATCCTGCGATTTGCAAAACTCCCACAATTATCACTTAAAGATTTCACTTACAGAATTTATATATAAAGATTTGTCTAACCATAAGTGTATTGAGGTCTACATTCCTCAACAGATTACCGCAAATTTTAAAAACTGAACAATATTTACGATCTTTCAAACCAAAATTAAGGCAATTTTTAACATCAAATGCTTTTTACAGTGTTGATGAATTTATAGACCATTGTCAAAATTATAGTAAATTAATTAGTTCCATTTATATTAATTAAAAATGTACCAATAACATTAAAAGTTAAACTAAGTTATTATTATCTTTATTATGCTTTTAATTACCTATATATATTGAATTCCGTAAGCGAATCGGTCCCCACAAAATATCTCGAGCTAGGAAGAAGTTAAGTTAGGTTATGACGATTTATTCTAAAGCTTGAGGGCCAAGGACGGTGGGAAAAATATCAGAAATGTCAAAAATTACGTGGGCTACGCCCCGCTGGGCTTCAAAGATCCAATGATTTTCTTATGGAAATATCTCTACAGTGATTTTATTAATAAGCAAAATTAACTAATGATCGGCTGTCATTATCCACTTACACAAAACCATATTTTAGGGGCAATAGCCCCTGTATGCCACTAGTTTAAAATTTAATTTTTGTGATTGTGATATTTTTAAATAATTATCCTAAAAATTACTTGTATTTTATAGATATTTAATTTAGTTGTTCCCGACTGTAAAAATTTGTGATGGCAATAAAATGAATTTAAAAACAAATTGAGCATTTTGATTGGGAGGGGTTGTGATCATGAATAACAACATTCTTTATATCATATTACAATAACAGATTCCCCAAATTATTGGGGGGATAACTGCCACCCTCCCCCATTGCCACCTCTGGGCAACTATGTGTTGATTAGTTTTATTAGTTTTACTACACAGGATGTGCAAAAACAACTGTTTCAGCATTCCATGAACATCATTTAAGAATATTAACAAGAATTTTCTTGCCATAATTAGGAGAGAGTACTAACTATTACTAGTAATATATAAAACATGAGTCCGATTTTAGAAAGAAGATATTCTCACCTGGCAATAAATAATTACTGCTACCATGTTCTACTCCAAAAACTATTGTAGAAACCCCTGAAAGATACATAAAGAAAACTGCAGCAATAAATCTTCAATCTATAAATTATATTTTCATCTATCAATCTCTTGTTTATACTTTACGGTAATACAGTAACTATAACTGAATGAGTTATTGATATACTAGGCCAAACTTGTTGCCAAAGCTACAAAGTTTGATCAATATGAGAATCAAAATGAAGGAAAGTGTAGACATAATGAATCTGAAAGCTGAGCTAGAGCAGGAAATAAAATACAGGTAACTAAGATTTAGCATGAATTAATTGTCTATTTGCATTAGTTATAGATTAATAATCAGTTAAACAAATAATGTACAACTTTGATTCATACTAACTGAAAATATTAAACTATTCAAACTGAATTTTCAACACACTATAACAAATATTGTAATAAAATCATAAAATTCTGTTTACTATTAAGTTTTTAACTTTTTTAGTTTTAATCATAGGAAAAGTTGTACATTAGCTAAATTGACAACTAGGTATTTGAAGATTTTATCACCCAACCATCTTTATCTTTCATGAATGAATATGAACATCAACTAATGGCAGAGTCATATATCTTGCAGTATAATGTTCAAGGTTTACAAGACAAATATTTCAATTTGTTTTATTTTACTGATAAGAGGTAGAAGAAGCCATATCTCCTAAATTCAGTCATAACTAGGACTGTTTTGAGAATCATTAAGTTGGCATCAGATATTTCGTTTGGCGGGTTTTAGTGAATTTCCCCTATAATGTAGAGTGATAGGGAAGAAACTATTACCCTATTCAGCATGGTAAGACCTAGGCCCGGGACCATGATAACTTTTACTTCTGAGGACCCCAGGTGCCAAAAACACAATTTGTTTGGATTTTGATTTATTTGTGTACATGTGCCCGACAACTTTTTTATATGTCATAAAATTTTGTACAGATACTTTGGTAAAAAGCAACATCTATGACTAAGTTAAAAAACCAGGCTGATCACACCATCCGAAGGGAGGTTTTGTACCCCAAAATGGATTTTTGTACAGAATCTTTTACATTCAATTTGTGTAGTATTTATAAAATACTTTTGTTTTATAAATACTCTACACTTTTGTTTTCAGAGATAAAATGATTGCTGATAATAGAAACTTAGAAGTGACCATTTCAAAACTGGAAAGAGAATTGCAGTACATAAAAAAGCAAGATCCAAACTGTAAGTACTTAAAGCAGAAAGAAGTATATTTGGGTAAGTGCATGTAGGTGAATATATGTTTACATATTTAAACCATTATCTTTAAATGCATTAATTCAAGGCGTATCCAGATAATTTGATAGTAAAGTGGATTTGACATCACAAAACAGCGGAGCACTTGCACCTGTCTGTCACACAACTTCCTGCACTCCTGAACGTAAATGATACAAATGAATACTATATGAAAAGGTATACATTGTTTAAAACTATTAAGATCTTTAGGAATCACAGTATTATATTGCATCTGACTTGAAAAAATGTGATGCAGTTGCACCAGGAGTTGTTCAGCTTTCGTGTACACGCATAAAATGTAAAAAAATTGAATAAAAGAAAACTTGTAATGTTTGATATTGAACTCAAGAAAATAATTGTAAAGGAACAGTTGAAATATTTATGTATGTTCAGGGCCGTCCATGGGGGGACTGATGGCGCAAGTTACGCCATGACAAAATATTTGGGGGGGAATTAAAATTTTGGGGGGCAATTAAAAAAAAACTATTTTCCAGTAATCATACAGTTACAAAATGTTTACTAGTCTGCAGTAGTTCTAATAAGTTTATGATGGTAATCGATAGAAAAACTTAGTGAAAAGTAACATCAGTCTAGGCTAATCTTTGCGTTAGTATATATTTTACCTCGGGATTATTATTCCAGGACGGGATTATTTCCTCGAAACGGTCATCCGCAGTGTGTTCGTCTTTGCGGCCCATATCACGTGGTCCGGTTGTCTGCTTCGGCGGATAACGGTGCGATCGTTATTATTTGTTCATAAAGTGTGGTGCGATCGCAATTTACAGCCAGAATTAAAGTAGTGCGATCGTCATTTATGGGCACAAGTTGCGATCATGAATTATGGCAACTATCACGTGGTTCGATCATATATTACGTTGATGGTGCGTGGTCCGGTCGCCTGATATATGGCCGATGGACACGATTCGGCCGTCTTTTACTGAACCTGAGAGATATAGGTTCTCGAATTTGGTTTTCTCTATAAACCAATAAATTGTCTAGAACCGAAACTGACTCATCCCGAAATACTTTTAAGTCTTAAATTTTGAATCCTATACAATATTGTTTTATTTTATCCGTACTAGAAAGTTATTATTGAACTGGTGTTGTTTAAAGTAAAACAAGTGATTTTAATTTCATTCAAAGTCATTTTTCTAAATTAAAATGGGATGAATAAACTATGTCTCACAACACTACAAAGTGTATTTACACTTATACTGTACTTACATACAAGATGAAGATGATACAAGGCAATCGATTTCAACCAGTTGCACCAGTCATCATCAGGCACAATCAGAGAATGTATATAACATATCAAATATATGCATTTATTGACTGTTACAACATTTTTCAATAAAAAGTATAAAGTGGATTCAACGTCACAAAACAGAGGAGCACTTGCACCTGTCTACCACACAACTTCCAGCACTCCTGAACGTAAATCATACAAATGAATAGAATATGAAAAGGTAACATTTTTGTTATTATTGTCATCCATCTGTTTTTATACAGCTCAGGATTGTAATACCCGAACGAATATTTCCCGTCTAGTTCAGGAAGGACAATCCCATCCCGAATTTTGGGAGGAAAATATTAATCCTGTCCTGATTTAAAGATCCAATCCCGTTTTTGGTTTATTTATACTTGTATACTTGTATTACTCATTCTGTCGATAGCCATTAATTTTTGTCGATAGAAATTCATTTGTTATTGTATATGTCTTAATATACAGCCGTTTGAAAGATCCAGGATTATTTTTTAAGCTGTATAAGAAGTGCATGACTGCAGTGTCATATTTATTCGGCTTTATTTTATTTCAATCATTGTAAGCCTATTTTGAAACAAACTATTACCTATTTAAATACGGGATTTTTAAAAAAATTAACGAAATTAAAACTTAAAAATTCACATATATACAACGATGAAATCTTTTTTAACAAGTTTTCACAAACAAATTTTTCAGCTTTTGTTGAGGGGAGGGGATGGCTAGTTGGTTTTGGGGGGAATGTGCCATCATCCTTGGGGGAATGGGCACCCCTGTGTATATTTAAAATATTTTCATCCCCCTCCACCATTTCCTTGTTCAGAGTTAATCCAACCGGAAATTGAAACTGAAATGACTCTGTAACAAACAGAACCTTTATTTCTAACAGCGGACACTAAATGCAATAATTCTTAAGTAGCTAGCCTCAGACTGGAGTAAAATTAAACAATGGGTAATTTTATGGGTAATTTTATGGGTATTTTAAACAGTCAGGTAACGGTGCCTGTGAACCTCTTTGCCAACAGATAGAGCTAGGGTGTGCAACATCAGCAATACCCTGCACTCAAAGGGTTAGTTGCATTTTATCTTGGCAGAGGCGAATACAGACTATCGTTTTAGGGGGGTTATGAGTAAAAACTGTCAAATAAAATAATAAAACTATCAAAATACAATAACCTTTATACAGTGAAAAATGGTTAAAATACGTGAAGGTCCAAGTTTTTTTTTTGGGAGGGGTCATGACCCCCATGACCTTCCCCCTGTATATTGGAGGGCTTTTTTTTCTTTACTTTGTGACTTTTTTCTTTTTTGTTCTTTAATTTTTCCCTGGTAAGCCTTTTTATGGCACGTGATTCCTTAGCCCAATATATAGGTGATATGATATTTATATACCGCATGTTTTAAAAGTACTGTAAATAGCTACATTATCCATCACCTGTATAACTTTGTAATTGTTTTTATTTATCTTGTAATTTGGCTGTCTTCAGAGTTTATTAAAACCTATCTTTAGGTAATTTGCTTATGTGTCTTTATTTTCATTACAATTTAATAAACTCTTTAACAAGTCATGGACAAACATCTCAAACCAGACAGATATGATATAGATCCTAAACATGATTGTGCAGAAGAACAATGGTTGCTTTGGCATCAGATGTTTACAAACTTTTTGGAGGAATGTGATTCTCATTCAACAAATGAGAAGGTAAAACTTTGTTTACTTATTAATCATGTCAGTCTGTCTGTCTACAAATACATTCCTGGGGCTACAACATTTGATGAAGCTATTATCACACTAAAAGAACTCTATGTTCGACCAAAAAATGAAATATATTCTATTTTGGCCTACATCTTCTAGCCACTCGCCGTCAGAAATCAGGAGAGTCAGTGGATCAGTATTTACAAGCTTTAAAAGATTTAAGCAAACCTTGTAATTTTTCTCAAGAAACTGCTGAACAAAATAAAAACGATTACATTCGTGATGCGTTTATCCGGGGCTTACTTTCTCCTATAATTCGGCAAAGACATTTAGAAAATATAACATTATCTTAGAATGAGGCTTTTGAGAAAGCTTGAGTTATGGAATTAGCTCATTATCAATCAGAATCCTATACACTAAGCATCATTCTGTATTAAATTGCATACAATATTCTAAAAATACTGACCCAGAATCAGCCACGAGTGATCATTCCTCAAAAAATGGCGAGGAAACCGTGATATCTGCTACGTCCTGGAAATGCTATTTCTGTGGTTCTAGCAAAAAGCATACTCGGATTGAATGTCCAGCATCCAATATGTGCTGCCATACTTGTGGTAAAAAGGGACATTTTATGAAGGTTTGTAGATCAGGGGATAAATAAATACCTTCTACAAAATTAAACTTTAAAAAGTCTCCAAGTAAAAAATCAGCTACTTGTGCAGCTTCTCCTAAATCTTTATCTAAATCAACCATAATAATTGAAGTTAATGGAATTAAAACTGATGCACTATTCGATACTGGCAGTTCGGAAATATTTATTATTGAAACACTTGTAGAAAAGAGAGGGATAACAATTTTCCCATCAAACGTAAGTGTTGCAATGGCATCCACTTCTTATCAGCCCATCACTGCAGGTTTTTGTCTAGTTCATATGCCAATTCAGGGCCATATATACCACAAAACTAAAATTCTTGTTCTAGATGGGTTATGTGCTGATGTTGTTTTGGGGCACGATATTTTCAAAGAACATTCAAGTGTTGAAGTTTCATTTGGGGGTAAGAAACCACCACTGAAAGTATGTGGGCTTTCAGCAGCTAAAGTTGCACTAGTCCGCTTGTTTTCAAATCTGACACTCGACTGTAGGACCAATCGCTGTAAAATCACGACGTTACTAAGAAGAAGACTCCATGTTCATAAGAGAAGAAATTGACTGCCAAGCTCTTCACCTTGGCGAGCCCAGGTACTAGTGGTTAAAGGTGAAACAAAGAAGAAACGTATGTGAATAGATTACTCACAGACAACTAATAGATTCACCCAACTTGACGCTTAGCCACTACCTAGGGTTGAGGATATTGTTAGTAAGGTTTCCAAGTCAACCTCTTTAGCACAATAGACCTCAAGAGTGCTTACCATCAAATACCTATTGAGAATGAAGAGCGATTTTATACTGCTTTTGAGGCTTGCGGGCGTCTTTATCAATTTTGTAGAATACCTTTCGGAGTTACGAATGGTGTCTCCTGTTTCCAACAAAAAATTGACTCTATAAGACAAGGAGAAGGATTTGAGTGTACTGTGGCTTACTTGGACGTTGTGACTATTGGAGGAAAGGATATAAGGATGAACATGATAATAACTTGAAAAGGTTTTTTTACGCAGCTAAGAAGTACAATTTAACATTAAACATGGAAAAATGCTCATTTGCACAAGGCAAGATTAATCTATTGGGGTATGTTATCACAAATAATGAAATCCGTCCTGATCCAGATCGTCTTCAGCCTCTTCTTAAACTGCCCCTTCCTCATGATGTTCAATCACTACGTCGAGCTCAAGAAATGTTTGTTCACTACTCAGATTTCATAAAGAATTTCTCAGAAAAAATACAGCCTCTTTCATCCACTAAAAGTTTTCCATTAACCGAAGCAGCAATAAACTCTTTTCAACAGATGAAAAATGACATAGCCTCTGCTACTAAAGCACCTATTCAGGATGATACACCATTTACTGTGGAGACCGATGCATCTGAGTTCGCGATTGGCTCGACTCTCTCACAGGCAGGACGTCCAGTAGCCTTCTACTCTAAAACTTTATCCAAGGCTGAAAAGAATCATTTCTCTATCGAAAAAGAAGCTCAAGCAATTGTTGAATCTCTAAAGAAATGGAGACACTACCTCATTGGCCGACCATTCCAACTCATTACCGATCAAAGATCAGTTTCCTTCATGTTTGACAACAAGAGGTTTGGGAAAGTAAAAAATACAGCGAAGGCGTTTGGAATTGTCTTGCTTTAAATATGATATTGTATGCCGCCCTGGTAAGGAAAATGGAGTTGCAGGTACGCAATGGTTATGTCAAGATTGTGTGGATTACAACACTGACTCATGCCAATGCTGTTTTCACTGTTTTATGGCAATAAAGACAATTTGATTTGATTTGATTTGATTTGATTTGATCTATCAGCGGTCGACCAAATTTAGATGAAATCCACAGAAGTCTGTGTCATCCGGGAGTTACACGGTTCTATCATTGGATTAGAACTAAAAACTTGCCCTTTTCACTGGAGGAAATTCGTCGCACAATATCCCAATGTCGAATTTCTGCTGAACTTAAGCCAAGGTTTAACAGATATCAAGGCACCTTAATCAAAGCGATTGTGCCTTTAGAGCGATTAAACATGGATTTTAAAGGCCCTATTCCTAGTTCAACTCAGAATAAATGTATCCTAAAAATAGTTGACGAATAATCACATTACCCATTCGCTTTCCCCTGTCGAGACATGTCGTCAGCTACAGTGATTCAAAAACTTCGGGAACTCTTTGCGCTTTTGGAATGCCTTCATTTATTCATTCCTATCGAGGAATATCACTAATGTCAGAAGAACTAAGATTTTTCCTACAAACTCATGGCATTGCATCAAGTCACTCTTCTGCATATAATCCTAGAGGAAATGGCCAGGTAGAAAGATTAAATGGAACTATATGGAAAACAGTTTCACTTGCTCTTAGAACTCAGGATTTGCCAGTAAAGTATTGGGAAACTGTTCTGTCTGAGGCACTTCACTCAATAAGCCCTTTATTATGCACCTCTATCAATGCAACACCTCACGAATTAATGTTTAAACATCCTAGAAGATCTTATTATGTAGGTTCAGTTCGAAGCTGGCTGTCTCAACCTGGTCCAGTGCTTCTCCGCAATCACAACAGATCGAGTAAGCATGACTCACTTGTGGAAGAAGTTCAACTGGTTCAAGCAAATCCTGATGGCTATGCACATGTCAGACTCCCAGATGGAAGAGAGAAGACCGTGTCAATAAGGGATCTGGCCCCAATACCAGAATTGACAGTCCAAGATCATTCTGACTTTCAATACCAAGTCCAATAAATTGAGGAACCAAGATCACCACTTCAAGACCGACAAGTAACAACTGAGATGTTTAATGAAACAAATGATCACATTGAACCTGTATTAATCACAGAATCAACGGTAAATCAAGAACGAATGTCACCTACCTCAGCCACAAATCAGAATGGAACACGTCCTCAACGATGTCGGCAAAAGCCAAAATATCTCAATGACTACGTCACTTTTTAGGCTGGGAAGAATGATATGATATTTATATATCACATGTTTTAAAAAGTACTGTAAATAGCTAAATTATCCATCACCTGTATAACTTTGTATTTGTTTTTGTTTATCTTGTAATTTGGCTAACTTCAGAGTTTATTAAAACCTATCTTTAGGTAA
Source organism: Allygus modestus (assembly GCA_963675035.1). Taxonomy (NCBI): domain Eukaryota; kingdom Metazoa; phylum Arthropoda; class Insecta; order Hemiptera; family Cicadellidae; genus Allygus; species Allygus modestus. The sequence continues at coordinate 235,244,374 of OY776112.1, forward strand.
TTTGCTTATGTGTCTTTATTTTCATTACAATAGGTATATAACAGCTTACATTAAATCCGGTAAAACATATTTTTTTATCAGATTGTTTGGTATAGAATGGGGGTTGTACAACTAAGAAAGCCATGGGGAGAACTTTTGGTAGGAGAAATACCCCCTTAGCAACAAACCTGCGTACTCAGCGAATTTCCAATACATATATATGTATCTTAATACCACATAAAACCAAATACCAAGTTTCATCAATATACATTCATAAATAAACGATTTATGACATTTTAATTATTCTCCATAAGAATAACATGGCGGCTGAGTATGCAGGTTTGCTGAAGCAAGGATCACAAAAAATAGGGTTTTATACAAATATCAATATAACTCAAGTAGGTAAACCAACATGCCAAATTTTATTAATTTATGTGCAAAATTAAGGGAGATAACACGTTACTTATTCCCTAAGAATAACATGGGGGCTGAATGCGCAGGTTTGCTGCTACGGGAACTATTGGCAAAAAATGTATTTTAGTGCAAATATCAATAGACCACAACGATATGAAGCAATATACCAAGTTTCATCAGGATAAGTTGATAAATAAGCGAGATATACAATTGTTCTTATTCTCCATAAGAATAACATTGGATAACGTACTGTGTTTAGCACTTTCAATATCTCTGTAACCATTTGACGTAGAGCAATGATCAAAACACCAAATTGTGCGTCTTTTTAAGCTGATTCCAATGGAAGAAACTAAAATTTGACTCTTTCGAAAATTATATGTATAAAACTCAAAAACCCCATTTTTGAGGTACAAAACCCCTCCAAAATACCCCTTTGGATAGGTCGATCTGTCTGGTTTTCGAACTTAAAGTCATAAATGCTGCTTTACACGCTTATACCAAATTTCGTTAAAATCGGATTATTTTTACGAGAGTTATCGTGCTCACGGACACACACACACACACATATATATATATATATATATATATATATATATATATATATATATATAGATATAGATATAGATAGATATAGATATATATATCTACAGTTTCAAACAAATGGTGTTTTGGGGTCTGGGGACCTCAAAACGAAAAGTTATCATGGTCCCGGGCCTAGGTCTTACCATGCCGACTACGGTAATAGCTTCTTCCCTATAGGGGAAATTCACTAATTCCCTATAGGGGAAATTCGCTAATTCCCTATAGGGGAAATTCGCTAATTCCCTATAGGGGAAATTTGCTAATAGCTTCTTCCCTATAGGGTAAATTCGCTAAAACCTCATACTTTTGGTCCTTCTTCCATATATCTTCTTGTAGGCCCTAAATGAAGCCTCGTAGAGACATTGTTTTCTTGCCGAATTTAAAGAAGACAAGATTTCCTATAAAATACACTGGTCAAGGTTGTTTTAGCGAATTTCCCCTATAGGGAAGAAGCTATTACCGAAGTCGGCATGGTAAGACCTAGGCCCGGGACCATGATAACTTTTCGTTTTGAGGTCTTCAGATGCCAAAAACACCATTTGTTCAAAACTGTATATATATATATGTGTGTGTGTGTGTGTGTGTGTCCATGAGCACGATAACTCTCGTAAAAATAATCCGATTTTGACGAAATTTGGTATACACGTGTAAAGCAGCATTTATGACTTTAAGTTCGAAAACCAGACATATCGACCTATCCGAAGGGGTATTTTGGGGGTTTTGTACTCCAAAAATGGGTTTTTTGAGTTTTTTACATATAATTTTTGAACAAGTTTTTCCATTAGAATCAGCTTAAAAAGGCACACAATTTGGTGTTTTGATCATTGCTCTACATCAAATGGTTACAGAGATATTGAAAGTGCTAAATAAAGTACGTTGTCCAATGTTATTCTTATGCAGAATAAGAAATTTGTAGGTATATCTCGCTTATTTATCAACTTATCCTGATGAAACTTGGTATATTGCTTCATATCATTGTGGTCTATCAATATATTTACACTAAAAACATTTTTTGGCCGGTAGTTTCCGTAGCAGCAAACCTGCAAACTCATCCCCATGTTATTCTTATGGAGAATAAGTAACGTGTTATCTCCCTTAATTTTGAACATAAATGAATAAAATTTGGTATGTGGCTTTACCTACCTGAGTTATATTGATATTTGTATAAAACCTTATTTCTTTTGTTCCTTTGCTTCAGCAAACCTGCGTACTCAGCCGCCATGTTATTCTTATATAGAATAATTAAAATATCATAAATCGTTTATTTATGAATGTACATTGATGAAACTTGGTATGTGGCTTTATGTGATATTAAGTTACATATATATGCATTGGAAATTCGCTGAGTATGCAGGTTTGCTGCTATGGGGGTATTTACTAAATGTGGTTCATTTTTAAAATAACTTTGAAATTTAACGAAATTTGCCGATGTACCTAAAAATTTTCGCACTTCTTTTGTTTCTTTCCTGTAACTTGTAAACAAGACCACGCACGGAAAATATTATACTTATTGAAATTAAAGTAGACATAATGTACTATAAAACCCACTGGTTAAATGTAGTATTACTATGTTTGGTTCATGTCAGAAGAACTTTTAAAGCCGATGAAATTTGCCGATCAAACTAAAATTTGTTGTACTTCTTTCAGTTTTTCCTGTACCTTGTAAACGATGTCAGAAAGATTTGAGGTGTATCGGCAAATTTTGTCAAATTTAAAGGTTCTCCGGAATATGAACCACACATAGTAATACTAACTTTGACCATTGCGTTTTACATTAGGTCTTGTCAACTCTAAATGGAACAACTATAACATTGTTAATATATATATATATATATATATATATATATATATATAATATAATATATATATAAATATATATATATAATATAATATATATAAATATATATAATAATAACTATAAGGTACAGGAAAAACTGAAAGAAGTACAACAAATTTTAGTTTGATCTGCAAATATCATCGGCTTATAAAGTTCTTATGATATGAACCAAACATGGTAATACTACATTTGACCCAGCGAGCACAGAATAAACTAGAGTGGCCACGCGTATTTGAATAGCATCAAGCAAGTGAAGCTATAGCCGCCAGCTTGCTGTAGGGGCTACATCGGAAAACAAGACGGCCAGCGTTAGAATTTAATAGTTAGCGCTTCACTCCAACAAAGTTTTCACCCCGTTAAAGTGGTCAACAATTTTTGAAATTTTCCTACTTAATAGCTTGTAGTATGTAGACCATGTCAGGGAAATAATTATAATTTTATAGTATGTTTATCATATTTTAAATTATCATTAAATTATTACATTTCTAAATGAAATTGCAATATGACTTAAAATTGTTTGTCGCCTAGGGTTTTTCGTATTTTTTGGTCAGGTGAAAAGTGTCTTTGGCAAAGTTTGGGATGAGATTCCAAGTTTAATATTGGTGAAAAGAACGTTTCTCTACGACACATCTCTATCTGGGGATCTGGTTTGGTTAGGACGTTAAGGTACTTGAACGGAAAAATTAGATTTAATTGACGGACAGCGCGGACTGTTCGTTCTACGCGATGCGAGTTTATCGACAAATACAGTAAGGACACATATGGAGAACAACTTTGCCTTTTTTAACCCCTTCTTTAAAAAGGTTTGGTACTTAGTTTTATATGTACAATATTTCTTGGCGGAACACTTTAATTAAATATAACATTGAAAAATAACATCCGAGTGTGGAAAAAAACAAACAATAGTTGTTTGAGAAAGAAACTCACACTCTTTTCAACAAACAGTAAAAAAAATTGATAAATAACGCATATTGGCTGGATTTTCGTTAGATGTAATGTTAACATAACTATTGGTAAATGAAATTAAATAAGAACCGTATATAAAAAGAAAAAAGAAAACATAGAAAATGTATTTACTTTGTTAAAGAAACGTACTGTGTACTTATTGTACAAATACCAAGTCCAAAATCATGAAATCACCCAAATTGAATTGCTATTATTGACCTAAAAATTTAACAGTTTTACAAAGTTGAAGTCTAATGTTTACAGAGTGAAGTTTTGCATTAAATTCTTTACAATAGTAATTCAGCCTAACATTAAAATACTGCAAACATACAGATTTTATCAGCAGATTGAAATGGCTTATTTCTAAATCTTACTTGTAAAAATTTTGGGAGTTATTTTGAAGTAATTCCTGTCCAATACACTTGTTAAATACTGATGAAGTCAGCATACTTATTATTTTATTTCCATTTATGTGGGGATTCAACAAAACATGAGCTCTTATAGCTGACTCACACGACTCATATTTTCTTCACACCACTTGAGCGTTGAACAAGTCCTCCTTTATTTTTAATGCTTATTAAACTGTTGGGTGAGGAATCTGTACTTGTGAAAGCTGAAAAAATAGTTGCATTTTACTATTTAAACAAAAAAAGGGTTTAATATATAAGCAGTTTGGAAATGTAACAAATTCCTCTTTCTTAAGCTTTGTAAATAGCTAAAAAATTCAAATGTTATTTATTCACTTATTTTTTAAACGAGTGTACTAAACAGTTTCCAGTCAGAAAATATAAAAAAGTATTCTACTACTACCCAATATTGTAGTTTTGTTTATTTTAAATTATAAAATAAGACTTAGTTTATTGTTGGCCGAGAATACTAAATAAATGAAGTATATTTATGTATAAGTGCCTAACTTTTTTGGTAAATATACGTAAACATTTATGGTACTAATAGCCTACAAATATGACTAATCATAGCCTGCACATAGGCTTACTAACATTCTACAAATAGACCTCTACTAATGACATGAGACAGTCACCCTGTGAGGCGAGAGGAAAGAGTAACGGGGCCGGTGCCTGATGTTCCTTTGTTCACGGAACAGGAGCTCGTGGCAGCGTCGTCTGCCATGCACAACAACAGAGCTCCAGGCCCTGATGGCATTCCGGTTGAGGCTCTGAAGGTTGTGGTGGGAAGTCACCCACATCTGCTGCTGCGCATGTTCAACGCGTGTTTGGCGGCGGGTGTGTTTCCGTCACGCTGGAAGACAGCTAGACTGGCGCTCATCAGCAAAGGCAAAGGTGACTCGGAGTCCCCGTCGGCATACAGACCACTCTGTATGTTGGACACGGCGGGTAAACTCTTTGAGAGGTTGCTGAAACCCAGGTTGAGGTTGGCCGTCGAAGCCGCTGGGGACTTGTCCCCCCGGCAGCACGGCTTTCGGAAGGGCCACTCAACCTTGAATGCCGTGGCTGAAGTCCTGGGCGCCGTCCAGCGGGCTGACACGGCCTGCCATCAGGCCAGGCCGATCGTGCTGCTGGTCACCCTGGACGTTAAAAACGCTTTTAACTCGGCCCGTTGGGTGGACATGCTCGAGGCGTTGCAGCGGGACTTCAGGGTACCCGACTATCTCTTGGTCTTGGTACAGGACTACCTGAAGGAGCGCAGACTGCTATATAGCACAGAAGCAGGGGTCTGTTCCAAAGTGGTCACCGCCGGCGCGGCGCAAGGGTCGATCCTTGGCCCTGACCTTTGGAACGTGGCATATGACGGAGTGCTTCGCCTCGAGATGCCACCACAAGCCTATCTCGTGGGCTACGCAGATGATGTAGCCGCAGTCATCACGGCTCGGAATTCGGAGTTAGCCCAGCTTCGCCTCAACCAGGTGATGTTTCGGGTCAACAGATGGATGAGCGGTCATGGACTTGAGCTGGCGGTCGCCAAGACCGAGATCGTCATGCTCACGCGACGGAGGATCCAAACAGTAATCCCTATGACTGTTGGTGACGTGGAGGTCCAGACGAAGACTGCGGCGAAGTATCTGGGAGTGGTGCTTGACCGCCGCCTCACATGGTGGGAGCACATCCAGGCGGTTTGCAACAAGGCGACGAGGGTTGTTCTGTTGCTCAGCAGATTGATGGGGAATGTCGGAGGCCCGAGGTCCAGCAAGAGGCGACTTCTCATGTCCACCGTCAACGCCACTCTCCTGTACGGCGCAGAAGTGTGGGCGGGTGCCATGAGAGTCAAAAAACACAGCAAGAGAATTCTCTCCGTTCAGCGCAGGGCGGCTCTTAGGGTTGCCTGTGCGTATCGCACTGTGTCTGGACTGGCTGTAATGGTTGTGGCTGGAGTGTTTCCCCTTGATCTGCTCGCCGCTGAGAGGCAGAACATCTTTCACCGTGCTCCTGATCTCGGAAGAGACCAAGCTGCTGTGGAAGCCAGACTCGAAACTCTGCGAGTTTGGCAAGAGCGTTGGAACGGTGGACTGGAAGGGCGATGGACGTTTCGTCTCATCAGAGACATAAGCCCGTGGTTGAGCCGTGCATTTGGGGAAATTGACTTTTTCTTGTGTCAATTCCTGACGGGCCACGGGTACTTCAGGGAATACCTTTTCCGCATGGGGAAGGTGAGGTCACCTCAGTGTAGTTACTGCCCGGAGGAGGTGGATGATGCTCATCATACTTTCTTCCGGTGCAGTCGTTTCACTGAAGACAGGAGGAGGCTCGTCTCTGCTATCGGCGATCTGTCCCCGGACGTCGTGGTGGGGGCGATGCTTCGAAATGAAGACTCCTGGAGAGCGGTTGCGCTCTTCGTGCAATCCGTTCTTCGGGGAAAGCGAGACGAGGGATGCTTAGGTGACCTCTAAGTTTCCCGAAACGGTGACGTGACCCGTCTGGGCGTAAGACACGCGGGCCAGTGCCGAAGTTGTCCGATAAGGGTTCCGGCCTGGTTTTTCCCCCGCGGCTCCGTAGGAGGTTTAGTGGGTATACCTCGTAAGAGGGAGTCCCACACTGTTCCTTTGGGTTCGCGCATTAAGCGTTCCTCCTACGTAAAAAAAAAAAAAAAAAAAAAAAAATGACATGAGACATGAGCGCTGAGATATTTATAAATTTGATTAGTTTTTATATATTAATATCTCTGCTGACATGAGCGCAGCGCTGAGGGTGAGCTCATGTGCCGGTTGCCGCCATGCTGCCGTCTGTTCAGTGTCTGACGCTTGCTACTAGGCAGATTTCGCAATCGTCGCCGCCATCTTACTGGAGGTTGCCGCGCAAACCTAGCTTCATGCTCCGGGCCCCCCATGACTACTCTAGTTTATTTTGTGCTCGCTGATTTGACCAGTGGGTTTTATAGTACATTAAGTCTAATTTCAATAGGTATAATATTTTCCGTATGCGGTCTCGTTTACGAGTTACAGGAAAGAAAATAAAGAAGTGCGAACATTTTAGAGGTACATCAGCAGATTTCAAAGTTATTTTAAATATGAAACACATTTAGTAAAAACAACTTTGACCAATGTGTCTACTTTTAATTCGGTAAGTATAACTATTTCTATACGAGGCTTCGTTTAGGGCCTACAAGAAGAAATATAGAAAAAGTACAAAAAATATGAGGTTTTTCACCTACCGAAAGTTCTCCCCATGGCTTTCGAGGTCGCAAACTTAGTTCTACAACACCCGTTCTATACCAAACAATCCGATAAAATAAATATATTTTACCGGATTTAATGTAAGCTGATCGTCTCTCAAGTTACCTATATTAGGCTATCCTGTAGTAATCTAGTATTTGCTGTTATAAAAGTTCCCTTACAGATAGAGCGTATGAGGGGGGCAACTGGGCCACTTTTTCCCAGGCCTCCGAATTCCAGGGGCCCCGTTCGAAAGGAAAAAATACCAAGATAGTGAAATAGGGGTCTCTGGGGCCCCCACAGAATGTTTACCCCAGGCCCCCTAATCGCCTTGTGGCAGCCCTAGCCAAGTAGGATGAAGCTTGTGAAGGGCAGTAATGTTGTGACAACATTTGTCTCCAAATACACTTCCCACCAAGGGTTATTTGACAGGGTTGAAGTGTCTAGAATATACCCTGTGGAGGGGGATGCACCGCAGTTCATCCCGGTTGACTCTATCTGTATTGTCAACAGTGAACCCTCCTAATCCGTCTTGTGACGGCTACCAGCGCTGGCAGGCTCAGCTCAAGGCCAACCACAAGCTAGAGAAAGACATCGCCTTGGAGACCGAGAGGCTGAGGATCCTCAAAGGTACGGTACAAGACGTGACAATTAATTGATAAGACAAAGTTGAGTTATTTTGTAATATAAAAAACAACTAAAATATTACAAAATATGTATTATGATCTGCTTTCTGTGGCAAAGCTAATTATCTCTGTAAGTTAGTTAATGAATGTTTGAGTAATCTTATCAATTAAATTAGAATATTCTCTCAAGATTCAACATGGGAATTTTTAATGGCAAAAAGGGGGAATAATTTATTATGAGATTGTAACAGAATAGTGTAATAAATTCTAAACAGTCTGTAATCAAAATTATTGATCAAATACAATATTTTTTTAATTACGGCCAAGATTAAGAACAATCAAAATTATAAACTATTTATATTTAGTTAAAATATTTATCTAGTCTTAACCATACATATGCCTATTAAGACTTATGTTAATATATATATATATATATATATATATATATATATATATATATATATATATATATATATATATATATATATATATATATATATATATTGTGTAAAAAACTTCACCTTATCAATGCCTTGACATGTTTGCAAGAAATTGAATGGTTTATATCTTATCACATAATGAGACTTGACTCCATAAATTAAGCCTTATATTTTTGATCTTTCCAGCTTAGTATAACTATTGCCATTTTTATTGAACACTTCATAATTTTGTGCAGATGCTGAAACTGATATAACAGATTTGAACCTGGACAGTTTATCACAGGTAAATAAAATTTATATTTTCCTTATTCTTTAAGTTTTCATTCAGAGGATTAATTGAGAATTGCTGAACAAGAGCAGTGTTGGGAGTTGGGTGTTTATTTGGCGTTGAGCACATAGTCAAATCAAAATTAATTTCTAGAAGTGGAAAGACAGAATTAATATTCATCATTTTAAAGTAGTCCAAAACTACCGAAGGTGGTAAACAAGGTAATTGATTACTCTGTGCCTATTGCCTATTATTGATAACTAATTTTGCACTGAAGACAAAATGCTCATAATGGCTATCTCTGGTTATGGTTAAGACATAAATACGGCACAACTTTGCTCAGTGTTGGGTTCCCTCATAGTTATTATCTTACCTCACCCATACTACTGTTGATTACAGGCAGAGTTGGTGAGAATTGTGAAGCAACTGGAGAGGATGAAAACTGATCTCATTAGTACTCTGAATGACACCGAGCATCAACTGGACGTTCAAGCCAAGGTAAATTATTTCCAGTTGAGCTTTTCAAAAGGTAACATTTGTCTCCAACAAGCCACAGCCAGTAAAAAACAATTGAGTTCAAGGGAACTGTGATTGAATTTACTTATTGTTGTCCAGTGTTGCCAAAATTTAGCACAAGTGTGAAAATAGAGACAGGCCCCCACCATCCCTCGGTTGAGCCATGTGAGGTGAAGAGCGGTGAAGGGGAAAGGTTGTGCAAGAATATACTGTAGGGGCAAGAGCAGTGTGTGAATAAGATAACCCCTTCTTTGTTCAGACACAATTGTTGAGAAACAAACCACAAATGGAACTGACTAAAATGTTAGTTTTCAGCAATGGTTACAACTGTCACTACATGTTCAATTATTTTATGTCTATCACACCGATTCTCCTAATAAGTTGCAGTCAAAAAAGTTTTACATATTTAAAGAGACTAATGAGACAACCACTCGACAGAATTTAATAATTCTTTTTTGGAAGGAAAGGTACTTTTGAGCAGAAAAGAATATCGAAGACAGAACTTCACTTGTAAGTTTTTATTTTTTTTATAAATCTCATCTAAATTTTCAAAAAGTTTACCAGCATTAACATTATTAGTGAATTTCCTATGGAAAGTGAATTGTTAGCATGAACCGTGCGGTGAAACTTAAGCCCAGGACATAGGCGTAATTCGGGGGTGGCATGGGGGGGCAGTTGCCCCTCCAATACTTTGGAGAACATATTATTATGATGAACAGTCACAAAAACCACGATCACGACTATGTTTGCCCCTCCAATCAAAATACTGAAGTTACGCTTATGGCCCAGGACCACCATAGAAGTTCCTAACGTGACCCCCTGAACACGTTTTGGGGGTTCGTTCAAAATTATATATATATATATATATTAGTTTTAAGCATAATTTTATTAACAGAGTACCCTTTTTGATATACTAGGGGTACGCTCAAATATACGAGTAATGGGATGACCGAACTCAGAATGCAAGTCACTGCTGTTAACATAAGTTCTAACCAAAATTTTGTCACAAAATATTAAATAAATAGTCTTGATCCTGGGAACACTGTAAGAAAATATATACTTTTATTTTGGTTAATTTTAGGTCTTGGTTAATACATTGTTCTTAAATATATTAAATTATATTATATTAGAGGTGCAAATTCTTGAACAACAAATAAGTAAGATGCCTATGCAGTCAGATGTGCCTCTATTTTTAAATTGGACACTGCCTGAGTAGCAGGTTTACTATGAGGGCGGTATTTAAATATCGTAAACTGACAAAATAACACAGCTGGCAGAAGTAAATACGAAATAAATGACTGCTGCAATCTAGCGGGTAAACTATTAACTTACTCACATTATAGGATAACGTTATCTTTATTTGTGAAAACTGATATTCGTTTTTTTCTTTCTCCCCCTATACATAGTATATGGAGAAAGTATTGTTTTCGTCAAAATTTTTGAATTTGAGTTGTTAGTAGAAATATTTGTTTTAGTGCTCCCTGAACCCAAAAAAGTGGATTTTAAATGATGTCTGTCTGTGTGTGTGTGTGTGTGTGTGTGTGTGTGTGTGTGTGTGTGTGTGTGTGTGTGTGTGTGTGTGAGTGTGTGTCTGTGTGGATGTGTACAGAGCTAGAGCCCTAACCAATGGTCCAATTTTTATGAAATTTGGTATCTAGGTACTAATCCTCGATATCTCCAGGCATTTTTTCATTGTTTAAATTTTGGATTTTTAAGGGTAATTATCCCCCAAAACCGCCAAAAAACATGTAAAATCCAAATTTCTCAAAAACGGCTCTAACGATTTTCATTAAGCTTTAGTGGTTTGTAGAGCTTTAGGTTTCCAACAAAATTACACCCCCCGCATTTCTGGAAACATTCGGGTTCAGAAATTACAGTACTTAAAACACCCAAAATTCAGTTTTTTATTTTTCATAAAAAATCATAAATGTTAAAATAGATTACTATTCACCATTAAAAAGAGCTCAAAAAACTGAAAAATTAGTATTTTGAATTACTATTCTACGATTGCTAGTTGCAGAGATTTTCATTGCCGATTTTCATTTAGCGGTGAACGCAGAACGTTGTCCAATGTTATTCATATGGGGAATACAAAAATAACTATTTCTCTCTTATTTACTGATCAATTTCATTAAAACTTGATATGCAGGTCAAATTAGCATTGCCCAACAGAGGATGTCGAAATATGTTGTCATTTAGCCCTGGGGGGGACAAGGGGGCATTCCCCTCTCAAAACCACTATGTGTAGCAACGGATTCTATAGTGCCTCCCAATATGGGATTTCGGTAGATATTTCTGAAAACAACTATTTTAGACAATTTTCTGTGCATTTATCTGTACTTCATATTCTATATTTAGTAAATAAAAAATAATATTTTCATCAAAATTTGGCTAAAAGGGAGAAAGTATGTGTCAGTTTCCTGAAACCGTTTATTTAATCAAAGAATTTCAAAAACCTTTGATAAATTGAATTAACTCATGTTAAAAAGAGAGTACTTTAATTATTTAATCATAACACATATATAAATAGGATAATTTGTAAGTAGTTGTTTGTCATTACAAAAAAAATTTTATCAGGATCTCACACTTTACTAAAGGTAATTTTGGTGCAATGCTTTACCTTATTGAAATTTTACAACTTGTAAAAGTTTATTATTAAAAAACGGTTAAATGAATGTGATCCATTTTTTAACTGGAAGCGTAAAGTGTACTGTACTGGAAAACATTTGTGTAAAATCTGAAAACGATCCGTGCAGCCGTTTTCACTATATTGCATTGCGAACACACACACACCCACACAACAAATCATTGTCTCTGCTAATACATAGATTTCTTCACTTCTTCTGTCTTTAATAATTATTTAGTTGAGTGAAAATGGTTTGTAAAAATATGGATTTGCTAGTTTGTATTTGATAGAAACTGAACATCACATATTAGTAATCCTAAACATATTACTAAAAGATCATTCAAAATGCTAACAATCCTAAACAATTTTGGAAAATTTGAAATAAACTGGCTGGTAAAATAAACACAAAATATGCTTTTCCTCTTAAAAAGTTTTTGCAAGGCAAACCAAATATAGATAATCCTGACAGACAGGTGGCAAATGAATTTAATAATTTTTTTTCTAGACTTGGTTATAATCTAACCTTAGCCATAGATCCGTCTGGTGAACCAGTGGTAAATGACGATGATTACTTGACTTACTCTACTTTTGATATTGAAACTGTAACAGAAAATATACTTGCACATTACATAAACAATTTAAGAGTAAATTCTGCTCCTGAATGTGATGGTATATCTACATCTATCATAAAAGATAATAATGGCATATTAATAAAACCGTTTCTTCACATAGTGAACTTGAGTTTTTCAAAAGGAGAATTTCCTGAGATTTATAAACTTGCAAAAGTCGTTCCGATATACAAAAATTCTAATTTTACAAATACAAGTAACTATGGACCAGTATCATTACTGAGCATTTTTTCTAAAATCATAGAGAAAATATTCAAATATCAATTTTAATCATACTTGGAAAATAATAATATTTTGTCACATTGTCAATTTGGCTTTAGAGAAGAATGCAATATTTCAGATGCACTGTTTATGCTCACAACAAATATTAATTGTGCTATTAGTAACAACAGATGTTGTCTTCTTGTATTTCTTGATCTTGCCAAAGCATTCGACTCTGTTGATTGTAACAAATTAATTCATAAATTACAATTAATTGGCTGCAGAGGGAAAGCACTATCTTGGCTTCAAAGTTATTTTTTCAACAGAAGACAGATTGTATCTATAAATGGTAACAATAGTGAAGAACAACCAGTAGACTTTGGGGTAGTACAAGGAAGTACATTAGGCCCTATTCTTTTTTTAATATATATAAATAACTTTTCAAAATTAAACATAGACAGAAATTTTTTTCTTTTTGCTGATGTATTTGAGGCTATTTTATTTGAGGGTAATGATTGGGATGATGTGCAAAATAAAGCCTTGAATGGACTAACCCTTGGATATGGGTTTGATACAAATTTATTGACATTAAATGTCTCAAAAACAAAATCTTTGCATTTCTCTACGTCATAATACAGATACTGAATTAGTTAGTTTGAAACTTCATTCTTGTGGTAATCCTAGAGACTTATACTGTAACTGCAACAGTATTGAAAGAGTTAACAATTATAACTAGGAGTAATATTTGACCGTCGTTTTAAGTGGTCAGGACATGTTGATTATTTAAATCATAAAATTAGAAAATACATATATATATTCAAATGACTGAATGAAATTTTAAATATAAATGAACTAAAGCTAACATATTACGCTTATTGCCAATCATTACTCATGGGAGGTCTGATTGCATGGGGCGGTTTGTATCGTTCAACCCTTGAACCATTAAATATTACACATAGAGATATAATTAAAGCTGCCCTATATAAAGAGAGACGGTACCCTACTGAAGCATTATTTAATGAATTTGGTGTTTTAAATAAAAGACAGCTTTACGTTAAAACCTTACTAATATATATTTTTGACCATCCTGAAGAAATTTTTCAAAATTGCAACCATAATTATTTTACTAGAAATGCTCAACCTGTTGGTATACAAACAATTAGATTAAATAAACATTTTTTAGTAACAAATTAAATTATATTTCACATATTTTATACAGAAATCTCCCTGATTATTGAGAAATACGCAAAAATATATTCTATTTTTACATACAACAAAATTGTTAAACATTGGCTTTTTGAAATTGGATGAGATATGATAGAACATATTATCACATCAGGCTATAGATGAATCAATAGACAACTAATTATAGTACAATTAACTATTTCTTACTTCACTAACACAGGACATAAATAAAATAGTTAATATCCCCTTGGTCTTATAATTATTCCGCACCTTCATTGTGTCAATGTTTTAAATAAATCCCTTCATAGCAATTACAAATTGTTCAAATAATATCTATAAAATCTAGAAAAAAGTATAGATAAAGTGATTTTGCCGACTCATGCCCACGCACAGACTTAAGTCCATGTGGGCATATTATTCCTTTAAGGTAAAATAAGATCGTAGGTCTAACAAACTTATAAAATAATTATTATAAATTAAGAGTACCTTGAAATATTTTTTGACTTATTATAAGAAAAATATGTAATATGCAACAAATGTATGCATTTTTTGGAATAAAATTATGTGTATGTAAAAAAAAAAACAAAAACTAACATATATTGAGAACAATTTTAATACAACTACGGATAGATTTAAATAATAATCTTTTATGAAAGTTTATTTCAGCAGAAGGAACCTGAATTTAAAATTAGGTTTATAATTCTTTAAAAACTTTACGGTATTTTAATTCTTATAAATTTTACTCGTTCACACTAACACTTGATGTTTATTTAAATAGGTGGTTTCACTTTAAAATTGTGATGGGCGTTTGGTTAATAACTACAGGATAAGATGAATGACTTATTTTTACTTTCAAGGTTTTTAACAGTTTAATTTGATTTAGATTTAAGTGTGGTTAGGACTGAAAGGCAGTGATGCAGACAGTAACTGTTTTCTGTTTTACTTAATTATATAAACCATACTGGTACACTTTTTCCTATAGTGATTATAATTGGACAGCATGTTAAACTAGAATAGTGGATGGTAAAATTATATTAAATTTAAAGGTTTCAGTATTTGTGAGGATAGAATTAATAAAGTATTTATTTGTTTGGTTTGAGATTAAAAATAGCAGAACAGTGTAGTGTAGATAAGCAAGTGAGATTGACTTAAGGCAAATGACCTTTATGACCTTAAGAGTATAACAATTTCGCTCCACTTTTGCACATTTAAAGATGAATAAAGAAGAAATTCCCATTTCCTCACCGAGGTGAATTTACTCACAATAAAGGGCAGCCCATTCTAGAACGAATGAGGGATGTGTATTATTTCCTGTTAAATGAGGTAAGAATGTACTTATTGGTTTACATTACATCTTTAACTTTTTACCTTGTTGGCCGCAACATGCAGCTAGTAATTTTTCAATAACAGATGCAAGATTATGTAATTTGTAAGCTACGATAAAATAGAGATTGAACTAAATAGTGTTTGTACTAACAGGAGTTCCATAAGCTGAATGAGACGAGGAAACTGTACCAGGCAGAGCTTGAACTCCGGGAGCGCAGCAAGGGAGGCAAGCGACTGGGGCACGGGGGGTCTGTTGAGCACATGTCCACGCTACACCGACGCTGATCTCACCGCAGTTGGTCGTAAACTGTGTTGACTGGCGACTAGATCGTGTTGTGGTAGTTCAGTGATTTACCTATAATTCCCTTTACAAGTACAGTGACTAGGGTAAGACATTGTTTACAAAAGCTTGTCTTTACTCTGGTTTATGTTGTGACATTTAGATTGGTCGGTTGTTAAAGGAAAACCTAGTTACCGAGATAGATTTTGTGTTTAGTGACGGCATTGATTATACATCCTATGGAATCAATGTGATGTATAATCATTTCTGTAGGATGTATAATCAATGGTGACGGGCACCAGTAGAAAATTTATACCCTCGGTTTCATCTGAGATTGTTAAGTACTTTGCTAAAGCCAACTCATTTTTAACAGGACCAAGTGCCAGGAAACACACAATAAAATCTATAGATATTACATATTAATAGTAAAAGCATTCAATCTTAAATTTAGTATTTTGAATATACATCACAACCTTTAGCCCACGTTATTAAATTAATTCATCCAGAATTATTATTTTGATTCTTTGAGTTGAAGAGCCATTGTTCAACAGATGATTTTAAAAAGGTCGTAAATACCATTGAAATTACTCCAAAAGTCTGGAAACAGATGGATATTTTTGAAAGAATAAAGGTAGAACCAGGCAAGTTCTATTATTAGAGTCATATTCTTTCTTTAAATTACTGAAGTTTGGAAGCCATATACCACTAACATCACTGTATCTGGAGAATTTTACAAGATGAAGTCACTTTACTCATTCCAATAGTTAAATTTAAAATATTGTGGCTACAGCAGGGGCAGATCCAAGGGGGCGGTAGGCCGGTAGGGGCGGGGGCCCCCGCCCAAACCTAAGAAATTTTGTGTTTTATTTTATTATTCAGGCATACGATGAAAGTTTGAATAAATCCAAATGAAAATGTAAGCAGCAAAGCCTCCCGAAACCCTGTTTTTCAGTTCCGAGAGTCAAATTTTGCCGCTCCCCTCTACAAGTTTACATTAAAATTCAACAATGAACCTAAACGTTTCTTTAGATGAAAAAAAAACCATTAGACAGGTGAACGTTTAAACTTCCATTTTAGTATATAACACATTACTTAGATCCATGTATTTAACCTAAAAGCGTCTTATAAAAACATGGATACTCCCGAGTATCGCGAAGTTGTTGCAGTTTTGCCAGTTGACAGACCGAAAATGCAGTGTTTTCAACATGGTCTTGGAGGTAAATTTTAGCAGCAAAGGTTGCTACAATTATATTCGGTTATTATTTTTTAATGGATTTCGCCCGCCTATTGTCGTTTGCTATCAGCGGTGTTTTGGTTTGATTTTTGTTTAAAACCGCGTAATCCGTTGCTAGGCAATAAATATCCAGTGGATAGGCTAGAAGCAAAAAGCGCCTTGAATTATATCTAATGAAATAAGAGGAAACAAAGATTAAATTGCGTGCAAACAGAAGCTCATACGCCAAGTATTTTATTTTGTAAAAATGTGGTACGACATTTTCATTTTTCGAGTGGTTGACCTTGGCTGTCAGCCTCATTCCTGATTGTATCTTCGCATAGTATAGTTCAGTATTGCAGATTTCAAATACGTTATGTAAATAGTTTTTGGTGTGGGTAAATTTAAAATAAATTGTTTATTTAGGCATCTTACTTGTTCTTAGACGCCTACAGATGACGTGGAAAAAAGTGTAATACCTAAATATTTTATTTTTATTTATGGTCAGGCGCAGTAGAACTAAAGTTAATTTTTGTTTAAGAAAGCATTAAAAAAAGTGGCTTCTGACAAAAACCTGCAATGAAATAGAACGATTTTACATAGATATCTTATAGTATAAGATAGTTTTAGTTTTAAAATTATGCTTTAATTTGGTATTTAATTTGTTTTGTTTGATTGCTTAACAATGTCTTTTTTGTATCTTACACCATAGTAAGTCAATACATTGTTGGGTGAATAGGAGCTGCGGCTGTTCCTTTATTGTGAATTATTAGTATAGCTCATATATCTAGTTTTAAGCTTTTCTGGTATTATACATTGTAGATAATGGATAATGACTGAGACTCCTACCCATAATCAGAAGGCTGGTACTTCTCTAAGGATGTGAATTATTTCTCTTATTGTTATAGTATTACTTCTCTCCTATTTTTTTTTTACATGATTTATATATTTAAATTTGTATGATGAACTTTGGCTAGGTTTGTGTTTGTTTAGTTGAGGCTACAGCAGACATGTTTCTAATTAAGTTTTATCGCCAATTTTCATTTTGTTGCTGTAATGGTTTTGTAAATATATTTTTGAAGAGAAATCAAGATTATTATTATTAAGAAGAAGCAAGAAGCATATAGCTAATTTTAAACTTTGGAAAAGGGAGACCAAGGTCGATAAGTACAGTTCGGATCACGGTGCTTGGCACCTGGAAAAGGCGAGAAACTACTGAAATTTCTCGTAAATAAAAGTAGATATTAACAAAAACAACCAAAACAAATGTTTTAAAATTAAATAAGTGATTTTAGCTTTCTGTTGACAAAAGTAGACTGTAACACTATCGGTACTAAGCCAAATAGAGGCGAAAAGTCATTCCAGAGCATAAGCTAATCAGATGCCAACCATTGTGACCCGAACTGTACCGGTATTCGATGAATTAATCAATGAGTGAATTTGTGAGAAGAAATTATTGTATTTTGCAAAATGATTTTCAAAACAATATATTTATAAAATGTAGACTATGTAATAGACAAATGTATGGGAGAAAGTGTGTGAGGTGGAAAAGCAAAATTAATACCACAAAAAGAACATATTTCTCGGTGGAAGTAGACAGTCCAAGTGAAAGGATTATAGTTATAGGTCTAATGAGCTACTAGATTGATGAATGACTTCACTGACAGTGATAACGAACTCACCAGAGGCTGATGAAGAAAATCCGGTTTACCCCATGTAAGCCGTTTTCCATAAAACAGAAACAGTCAATACGGAAAATGTCCACAGTTAAATGTTCATATCTACTTATTTTGTCGTAGTTTGTCTTTTTTTAAATGTTGTAGGGCAGTCATTTTATAACTTATTTAGTTTATACTAAACAATTTACTTTATATTTTTGCCACGCTCACAACCTTAATAAACATTTAATTATCATGAATATTGTAAGTAGTCAAGATAAATTATTTGTAAAAGAGCAGGTTATCAGCACATTTAGGTACCAGTACGAGCAAAAATAATAATAAAAAACACAAAACATTTAGTTGAATAATACCATTGACTATACACATATAGTAGACTTATCGGCGGTTCTGCTAACAAAAGAGGCGGGATTTACCACGTAGTTCTGAAAGCACTGGATAGAAATCACCACCATCACACGCAATGGCAGACGTAACTCTGGCTCATGCTGCTTCGGCGCGTCACCACCATCACACGCAATGGCAGACGTAACTCTGGCTCATGCTGCTTCGGCGCGCTCAACTCGGCCGTGGTGGGTTTTAGCGAATTTCCCCTATAGGGAAGAAGCTATTACCATAGTCGGCATGGTAAGGCCTAGGCCCGGGAGCATGATAACTTTTCGTTTTGAAGTCCCCAGACCCCAAAAACACCATTCGTTCAAAACTGAATATAAATATATATATAAATATATATATATATATATATATATATATATATATATATATATAATATATATGTGCATGGTATAAATAAGCATGTTTATACCATGAATTCTATGTTTATGGTGTTGGGTATTTATATGTATATATATGTGTGTCCATGGGTGCAATAACTCTCGTAAAAATAGTCAGATTTTGAGGAAATTTTGTACAAATGTTTAAAGCAACATTTATGACTTTAAGTTCGAAAACCAGCCAGGTCGCTCCATCCAAAGGGGCATTTTGGATGGGTTTTGCACCCCAAAAATGGGTTTTTTGAAGTTTTTACATGTATTATTTTAAAAAGTCAAATTTTAGTTCTCACTATTGGATTCAGCTTTAAAAAACACATAATTTGGTGTTTTGATCATTTCTCTACATCCATTGGTTACAGAGATATTGAAAGTGCTAAACACAGTACGTGTCCAATGCTATTCTTATGGGGAATAAGAACAAATTTATCCTGCTTATTTATGAATGAATACTAACGAAACTTGGTATACGGCTTCATCTGGTTGTGGTCTATTGTTATTTGTACAAAAAAGCAATTTTTAGCGATAATTACTGTAGCAGCAAACCTGCGGACTCAGCCCCCATGTTATTCTTATGGAGAATAAGTAAAATGCAAGTTCTCCCTTAATTATGAACAAAAATTAATAAAACTTAATATGTGGCTTCACTTAGTTGAGTTATATTGGTATTTGCATGAAAACCCGAATTTTGCATTCCTTGTTGCAGCAAACCTGCTTACCCAGCCCCCATGTAATTCTTTTGGAGAATAATTAAAATGTTATATGTTGCTTATTTATTAATGAAAATTGATGAAACTTGGTATGTGGCTTCATCTAGTTGAATTCTATTTATATTTGCAAAAAATCAATTTGTTGTGTTCCTTGTTTCAGCAAACCTACGTACTCAATCCCAATGTTATTCTTATAGAGAATAATTAAAATTGAATACATCACTTTTTTGTGAATTTATTTTTATGAAACTTGGTATGCGGCTCAATGTGGTATTAAGACATATCTTATGCATTAAAAATTCACTGAGTACGCAGGTTTGCTGCTACGGGGGTATTCAAAATTTCACTATGCTAATAAAACAACTATCTCGCTTTCCTCGCAACTCGGAAGTTTTAATATATGTTTTAACAAGGTTGCGTGAAATCAAAATTAAATTGTAATAACTGTTAAAAACCTGAAATAACATTGTTGTCGACGTTGTAGCTATCTTTCACCAGCGTCAATCAAGCGTGCTCTTTCTGTTCGTCTGCCTCTGCAATTCCAAGTAGTTCGCACAATTTCTACTAGGAGGAAGCACCTGTGATAGTCCCTGTTGCCGACCGCACCCAATAGATAGTGCTGCTTCTTTGTTAATGGATATTAGCATTGTGTTTACAATCAACTACAGGTGTACAGACAATGATAATACTACTCCCCATTTTTATATTAGCTAGAAATAAAACCTTTAATTTTCTGTATGGTTATGAATAAACAAAGTCCTTAGGACCTGCATTAGTTCATTACGTTAGGTAAATGGAAATTTAAAAGTAGGCCTAGTTTTTTAATAAGGTAAAAACATAATATAAACGACTACATTTATATCAATCCGTTTTGTTCACTACAAAATTATTATTTTTTAAATAATAGTTCACATAGAGCTCCGAAAGTGTGGATGGGTTGCAAGCATAAAGAGAAAACATTTTCAAGTGATTTTATGGGTTAATGTTTCAATCCAATCTGGTCCTATAATCAGAAGCATAAATGTCTAGGATTAGTACAGAAACACCTGACATCCCTCAAAGGAAAGGTTATTTTGCGCGTACTGTAGAATAACAATACATTTGCCAATAATATTATTTATTATTGTCATCCTCCTGTATATACACAAATTGTCACATTTATTTATAGTCTCAAAAATCCCCCTAAAACTTTTTGTTATGGCGCTTTGTGTGCCATATCCCCCCTTCTAGTGATAGTGAAGTTGTTGGCCTTCCCTCAGATTTGATTACAAAACCTCTATCCTCATCTTTTTTTACTTGAAGCAAAGATTATGTAAATTTTTTCAATTTCGAAAATCAAACATATGATTTGATCTTGAAAGCAAGATAAAACCCTACACTCAAATCTGAAACATAGGAAAATAAAAATATATGTAAAGATGAAACATTTATTTTTTCAAATTATCTTTTCTACAAGGATAATAATTGATAACATGTAATATTTTTGTTTTTATATCATATAAGCAATAGTAAATAAATAAAAAATATATCTTTGATCTTGAAAATACACAATACATGTTATTTTAAGTAAAAATCAATCAGAGTCCAAATAAATCTACTGTCACATTTACTTTCAATTCTTTATCAACAACAAGCTATTACCGGTCAATCTTTAATCCTCTCTGGTCATAATATTGTGATGGTTTTTCTATCAATATAGTATAGACCTAGGCTTAGTTTATAATAAAATGCCATCACACACCAAACCCACCCGCTGGTAGAAAATACTTTGTCAAACCGCACCTGCTGCAAGATTTCTTTGTCAATTTAAACTACATAAGATTTGAGAGGTATTATACTCTGGAATGCATTAAAAGTAGCTAATATTTATCACTGAACATTTTTAATTATATATTTGTATTTTAAAAAGCATCATACTTAATTTTATATAAATGTGAAAGTATGAATGTTTGTGCGTAACTCTGAAGTTCCATCACGTGAAAACTACTGGATCGATTGAGCTAAAATTTTGCAGGAATAGAGCCAATGTACCAGAGATAGACATGGGCCTATTTTTATTTTGAAACTCCACTAGGGCTATGCCCCACGAGGGTTCAAAGTTCCCATGTATTCCTTATGGACATTCATTTTTGTTTGAGCTGATGAAAATACAAACAGCTGATCTTGATTCGTAGTAGTTTCACAGGCTAACCACAGAATGCAGCACACAAAACTATCATAGTTTTATAAATAATTTGCGGGGCGAAGCCTATGGGTAACAGCTAGTTAGCTTATAAATAGCATAAAATAACACTATTTTTCGCACATTATTGAATCAGTTAGCTTGATAGTACATAAGTAGCAGCATCTGCCACATAGAACACATCCCTTCCATGGGCAGTCCACATCCTGAGCCCAGCTCCCACATGCCTTTTGATGGGTCCCCCACACTTATTATATTAGTAACAAATTCTTACAAATGTCCCTTCAAAAATATAAATCCCTCTTATTAGTAAAACTTGCAGTCTTTATTTTTACAAGCTTACAACTAATTCCTTGAATTACTTGATCATATTTGGCTTTTGTGATTAAGAAAATCAGACAGATACCACCAAAACATGATGGTCCTATTCATGTGTTTTATGATTAAATAAATAAAGTACAATCCGTTTAACATGAGTTTATTAAATTTATCAAAGGTTTTTGAAATTTTTGGATTAAAAAACTAATAACCAGTTTTTATAAATAAAGATGACGTTCTCCTATAATGTGAATAATGTGAGTAAGTTAATAGTTTATCCGCTAGATAGCAGCAGCCATTTATTTCATATGTACTTCTGCCAGCTGTGTTCTTTTGTCAGTTTATGATATTTAAATACCCCCGTCATAGCAAACCTGCGTACTCAGCTAATTCCCAATGTACCTCACTGCATAAGCAACTTACTGTGTTATTATTGTTGAAGAATTTGCACCTCTAATAAAATATAATTTAATATAATCAAGAACAATTTATCCTACGACCTAAAATTAATCAAAAGAAAAGAAGATTATTTTCTTACAGAGTCCCCAGCACTATTTAATTAATATTTTGTGATGAAATTTCGGTCATCCCATTACGAAAATATTTGAGCTTACTCCTAGTATATTGATTGTGGAGAAAACCCTGAGCCAAACCAGTATTAATACAAAATAGGAACATTTAGACATAATCTCACCCCTGTGGCAGATGTAGCTTTAAACTAAACTAAACACCAAAATAACAAGGTATTAATTTTATATTATCATGATTAGGTTTTAGACAAATC
Source organism: Allygus modestus (assembly GCA_963675035.1). NCBI lineage: Eukaryota > Metazoa > Arthropoda > Insecta > Hemiptera > Cicadellidae > Allygus > Allygus modestus. The sequence goes on from OY776112.1 coordinate 235,267,509, forward strand.
CACTGCACCCCTTCCAGACCGTATTATTATCTTCACAAGGGTAAAAGAAAGGCAATTGTTTCTCAAATGTCTAAGGAAATACTGTTTTATATAAAAACCTCCTACATATAATTTTATTAGTTGGCTATTATCATTGAGATAGAGGGCATTGCAGGAGATAGAGGGCAGCATAGGGAGTGTTAAGGCTCGTTCTGATATATGCTCGCTCCATACTTAACGAGAGATATATGGACGACCACCGGGGAGCAGTGGTCCTGACCTTTCTGTAGTTTACCTTTTGAACTATTTCCTTACTTATATTTAATATCTTATAAGGTTCTTCTTAAAGTGGTATCACTATTCCTGGTAATTTAGAATGAAGATTTCCTCAAGCAGATGTACATTTTAAGAGCTAATTAATACTGCTTGATACTGTTACATTAAAACATGACAATTAAGGGATAAAAGACTAAAAAATTCATAAATGGTTTTTAAAAAGCTTAACTAAAACTGCTTCTAATTACTAAAAACGTAAGTGCCAACACTAAATGAAATCATAATTTTAGTGGCAAAATAAATATTAAAAGATTAATACATGAGAGCACATACGTTTAATTATTTTAACATTCAGACTATAAAAGTTGTAAATTTTTAAGCTTTATAGTGCATCATCATAAAAATATGTAATATTGACTTAAAGTATCTAATTAACGATATTCATGCTGATAAAATTATAAAATATTATCACACTGGTCAATAAACCATATTATTTAAAACGAAGCTGGTAACATAATATATGACAGAACCCCTTTAAAATGACTGGAGATTTTAATGATCAAAGGATTTCTTAATCAGCAACTATTAAACAAACTCAAAACATGTCTATAGACCTTTATATTTTCAAAAATGTTGTTAGATTTGTTTTAAAACACAGCTTAGTTATGCCTCATGTATGCAACCTTGTTTCCATTTATAAATAACTTGTTATATAAATATGCAATGTTTTATCTTGGAACATTTCACCTAAAAAAGTCCCTGAGCTTCACTTTGACGAAATCTTGTAACGCGTAAACACTAAATAAATAAGCGAAGCTTGCTTAGCATTAAATAAATAAAATTGACTAATAAATTACATGTACCATTTGTATTATAAAAATGAACACTTATGATTTGTTACAAAATGTAAATCATGAAGGACTAGCAACATTGAAGTGTGTAACTGCGGTGTTTGTGGTCTCAAGAGGAGAGGCCTCGATGTTTACGCTTGATTCTCGCGTACGGTCCGATGTCAGGATCCGTGATGAAGTCATAGAGCACGGCCGTCCAAGAGTGATGCTGTGGCAAGTTGTCATAATACTCGGCTGCTATTCTTTTCACCTGCAAAGAAGATATTCAAATTCAAAGTTCTTTATTCATATGAATGTACAAGATACATTTCTGAATAGTGTCACAGTACAAAAAATAAGAGTTAATAAATACGAAATTTTAACTTGAAGGTATGGTACAGAAAACTTTAAATTCAAGAGTATGGGTCACGTATGATTTAAAATGAACAAGTTTGGCATGCTTACTTGCATAGTCAAATAAAAAAATCCTTGAAAGATAAAGGTGTTATTTAAAGGTTTAAATTACACTTTATTTAAACCATCTCTTGGTTGAAAAAAGTAATATAATTTTTCAATCGGTCTTATGGGACTACTCCGCACACGCCTACAACACAATAGATCAGAGTGAATAGGAGACAAAGTCGCAGTGCAAGTGCGCGCACACCGGACATCAGGTGAGTAAGTCAAGGTCAGGGCGGGGAGACGTCGTTGGCTGGAAGGGGACCGAGGAACATCGGGCCGCGCCTGGTTCTTCACCCTCGACTTATTGGACAGATACCATGTTTCACTAAACGTTGAAATTTGGGTGTAAGTCTGGGTGAAATTGAACTGTCACATTGTAATTCTATAATTATCAAAATTAATGCATTTAAATTTATTTGGCACTGTTAATTTAATTTCTCTGAATTCAATGTTTGGAAACAAAAACATGATAACTTGTAGGAATAAATTTTGGGGGTAAGGTCTTAGTTAGAGAATTGAATTATTAAATAATTATTATTAAATAATCAACAATTATTAAATACTAAATCATCAAAGCTGGCAAGGCATTGGGGATTGTAGCTGTAGCGTTTTTGGAGAATTTTGGGTCCGGCACTTTGGAAAAAGGCGTGGATCGTGTCGGGTTAACTGGACGATCGCCGCAGTTGGTAGCTGAGTGTGTGTAATAACGAACACGCATTAATCAATGGAAACGTTGCAGTTGCATCCCACCATGGCCATGCCTTTGATGTTCAAGCTGCTATTTGTTTGTGGCTTTTCTGTTTGGCTGTTGTCCTTTGTTTGTTTGTTTTGTGTTGTTGTGGCTAGAAATGAATACTTGTGTACTGTCATCACATATTAACACTTTCAGAATCCAGCCTCAATTTTGTGTAACCATTGAAAAAATTACTGAGTAGGTGAAATCAATACATCTTTAGGTTAATTGATACAAAGTTTAGAACCCTGAAAGTTCACCAATCAATAAAGATCCAACTTCTGCCTTCAAGTCACCCTGCTGAAGAGGCGCCAATGAAACCGAATAACAGTAACACATTTTATTATTTTTGATTTAGAAAATCAAACTATAAGCTTACTGAGGAACAAATATTATGCAACATAGTGAATTCAATATTAATTTTCAAGTTAAAACCATTTTCAAATTATAATTGGTAGTATCAAATAAAAAAATGTTGCACTTGATAATCTGATTGTGTGTACTAATGTGTTTTTCCTCGGAAACGTTAACTAGAGCTATTCACAGTTTTAACACAAATACGTCACAACACAACACTCCATATTAATATCTCACTCAAACTAAATGGCTATATACAGTTTCATAAACATCATGAAAAGACTGGATGAGCCCTAATAGATTCACTATTTAAGGACACTGACCATCGCTATATTTGAGTAAACGAAACTGGGGTCTTTGGAGAAGATAACTGAATTGAAAAATTGCCAGGCTTAAACAGAATATATTTGAAGTGGCCAATACACTACAGAGTGATCTTAGGAATTACATGTGCAGATTTGGTCATCCGCAAAATCGGAGAAACTTTGAGCCCATAAAACTCATTAACAATTACCCTCATACAATAAAACCTAGTATCCAGATTAAAATGGTGATGGATAATCCAGTTACTGGAACAAATAAAGATATCAGAGAGTGTAATTTAATATATTTGAAACTATACAAGTAAATTAATTATAATGTGTGACTTTTTTACCAGTGATTTTTCATTTAACACTAGGGAAGGTTCTCTTATCCAAAAGTAGTTACTGGTTTTTTAATTGCACTCCCTTGAATCTAAACTGACTGTTATTTTGTTAGTTTTCACTGTGATAGTTGTGGTGTGATAGTGATATTTTAAGTTCTAAAACTGTCGCTAAAAGTGCAGACTGGAACTTTCAATGTCATGCTGCAGTCAGGTCTCAAAACTGTACCACAATGGGAGGTAAATCATGGTGGTGCGGACGGTGCGGTTAATGTTAGAGGGAACACTCTCAGCAACACACACACAGTACACAAAACAAGTGGATTGTTTGATAAAAAAAATGTAAAGTTGTTAAGACAACTGACATTGCTTCTTTACCAAGACAAAAAATACATTAATAACCATTTACTTGCAATAATAAAGTTCTCCCAAGCCACAGTGCACATAGGCCACATTTCCCATGGACAAAAAGTAAATGTTGCAAATTTTTAACAATAATGTAAAAAGGAACCTAAGATGTGTCAATTTTTAGTCTCCACTAATTCCTGCCATCATGCCAATTCCCGAAGAAGCATTTAGCTACTGGGTAGCTCAAAAGAAACTGGGTTACCCCAGGTATGCTTTTTTTTAGCATCAAACCTGTTAAATATGAAATGGCTAACAAATTGTGGATTGCAAATTTAAGTTTTTTATCTCATTTTATCCCTCGCAGAATTTATATTTAATACACAGGGTTTTCCCAACCTCTCCACGGTAACTTCAGGAACTTGTACCTGGAGCCTATCTCTCGCTCTGTTCATCATCTGTATGTGTGTTTTAATAAATACATCATAACCCAGGAACCACTTGGCTTGATACTTGGCACGGGTATTATACTTGTTTAGGGATAAATTGGCATTTCATTTGACTTTTCTACATTATACCTTTATAAAATGGCAGCCATTTCAATGATTTACAGCTTAATATTCTTGAAAATGTAAAATAAACAAAAATTAGAGATTAAACAAATTTTAGCCAAAAAAGACGGTGAGAAGATTTTTTAGATTAATCCTATAGCTGAGCAACTGCAATTGTTATGACTAAAATTATGCAAATTTCAAGATCCAGTACCTCAAGTGTACCCAACAATATAATGTAATGATTAAACACGTATACAGATGGGAGAAACAAAGTGAGATAGACTTTACGTTTACATATAATTTTTTATTCTTTTGACCCCAGGAACAAGTTCCTGAAATTTCCAAACGAGTTCATAAACACCCTGTATGACAGGTAATAATACTCAGTTATGCTAAATAAGTATTTCTAGATATGCAATTGTTTATTAGGTACTGTTGCTATTACCTCAGCGAATTTCCCCTATAGGGAAGAAGCTATTACCGTAGGTGGCATAGTAATACTTAACCCATTGAGGTAGTAATTTTATTCTATTTGTAGTAGCCTATAACGGGAATTGATTGGTGCTGCACTCTAGTAGCAAAATATGTAACTAATGACCGCGGGCGTCTACGGTTCTATCCACTAGGGGCGCGGACTGACTGATAACCCTTAATATCGCCGCCAGGCCTTTGGTCGTGTTAGCTGAGTTGGCTACGTCGTGGAAACACCTTGGCCAGGTGGCGATACGATGTTCGTGGGTTCGATTCCCGCACACGACCAAAACTGACCAGTTGTGCAACTCTCAATGAGTTATCCGGTCTGTGGCAACGTTGGTGGGAGGGCCCAAGTAAAATAAACGGTGGCAGGCTTGCTTGGAAGTTGACGGGATCGGTTAATTCTTTGAGACTTGCACATGGTCAACACTGATTTTGCTAATTTTTACTTATGTCTACTGTGTGTGTGCCAATGCGACTCTCTAAACTGAAATAAAACAATATTTTAATTAAAATATGCCATTAATCCATTTAAAAACACCAATTTTATACTCCAATTCACACGTTAATAAAATTACAAGTAAGGAACGAGACCTGCTCGTATGTCTACGCCAATGGGTTAAGCTATAAGACCATGATAATTTTTCATTTTGAGGCCCCCAGATGCCAAAAACACCATTAATTCAAATTTTGTATATATATATATATATATATATATATATGTGTGTCCATAAGCATGGTAACTCTCGTAAAAAAGATCCGAGCTAGATGAAATTTGGTACAGGCGTGTATAGTAACATTTATTTGAACAAGTTCGAAATCCAGATGGATTGAACCATCCGAAGGGGTATTTTTGGGGGTTTTGTACCCCAAAAAAGGGTTTTTTGTATATGTAATTTATATTGAAATCAAATTTTAATTTGCACCATTGGATTAACCTAAAAAAATTTGGTGATGTTATCATTGTTCTACGTCAATTTGTTACCGAGATATTGAAAGTGCTAAACACAGTACATTGTCTAATGTTATTCTTATCGAGAAAAAGAAAAATGTTACATCTCGCTTATTTATGAACATACACTGACAAAATTTGGTATATGGCTTCATCTGGCTGTGATTTGTTGTTGTTTGCAAAGAAAACCAAATTTTTGCCAATGAATCCCGTGGCAGCACACCTGGTACTCAGCCCCATGTTATTCTTATGGAGGATTGTTAAAATCTTATAAATCCCTTATTTATGAATGTATATGGATGAAACTTGGTATGTGACTTAACTTAGTTCAGTTCTATTGATATTTGTATAAAAGTCCATTATTTTGTGCGTTCCTCGTTGCAGCAAACCTGCATGTACCCATCCCCAATGTTATTCTTATAGGGAATAATTAATATTTTAAATATATTGTTTTGTGATTATATTTCTTATGAATCCTTGCAAGTGGCTTAATGTGTTATTAAGACATATTATTTATATTCATTGGAAATATTGGTGTTTGGAAACGAGGACTTTGAGTTTTCAAACAGTAAACGAGGACATAATTGTTGTATTCAAGGACAGCACAGGAATGATAGCCTTTACGAGGGTGTCACGTTATCCACAAATTCTTGAAACAGAATACTCTCTAAGTATATTATATTAAAAATATAAAATGCAATAGTACAGTTTTAACAATCACTAAATTCAGACCGAAGTTCGATAAACCTTCTGCTTATTCCGCTCATGCTTAGTCTCTTTGGACATTTAATTATTACAGGTCAGATTTTTATCAGAATATTGGCCTATAACAAGAGTGACCTCTGCGTCAATAATGGATTAAAAAAGGTAATATAAATAAGCTTTGCTGCTAAGTTATAACTGTTTAAGGAATCGTTAAACACGTTCACGCTTGGTCAGTGAGATGATGTTGAATAAAAACATCAATGTATATTTAACTCAACCACCACGTCTCTCAGTGAAATTTTCACTATGTCATCCTGTATGTCAAAAACCTTCTTCTAATTCCCGAGTAAAAACTAAATATTTTCTTGGTATAGTACTTTGGTTTATTACAGTTAGCCATCAATTGAACATAAAATATATATGGGTTGATGATGGCTGCTATAATTTCCTGTACCGGTATGTTGTTCTACAAGGATAATTTTAAACTAAATTCCCGTTAAAAAGATTTATTACTTGCCTTGCTATTTGCGAAGCAATCATTTGAGCTAATCTCTCCCAAGGAATACAATTTAGAAAAATTATCGATTCAGAATAAATAATTTTATTAGTTAAACAGGAACGAAAGGTGCTGCACCTGTGTCCGATATCAGAGTTTGGAGGGAACAGCAGAACCGCTGATTAAGTGATAACAACGGTCCATGTCACAGATTCTTTGTTTACATTGGAGGGTTCGGAGGAGGGGGTTCGAGAGTATAGTAAGGTCTTGGTTCGGAGAGGGGTTGCGACGTTGCGACTGTGACTGTTATCTGAACTGAGCTCGCGAACAGCTCTGCGACCTTGAAATTGAGGTAACAACTCAAGGGCTAATGAATACAGCCGGCCTTCCTTGCTAAAAATATCGATGTGAATTGAGCCATGTCAGTTTTTTCGGTTCAGATATTGTGTTGGCTGCACTGACTACCGATGTATGTTTCTACGAGGAGGCCAGATGGAAAAGTTCTGTCAAGAAGCAACTGAAAGTTTCCATTCCCCCCCTTCGTGTACCGGCCAACGACTCTTCGTAGTGTCACAGCCTCAGTCGGAAACCAACCTACACTACATCTACATCGCGTCTCTGTGCTGCTCTGTTAAGTTAGTCATGTTGAAACGTTTCTACAGGAGTTTTGTTACATTAATTATCACCACCAGCATGCCGTTTTAATTCAGACACAAGAGTGCCAGGTACGTAAATTTTGGGAAAATGTATAGAAAATAATAATTCAGACTTGAAGGATTGTCGTTTTGTTAAAACCTGTAGCCAAGGCGTTCGAGCCCCCAAGTAATTTTGTTGCACGAATATTTTAAAGATTTGTTTTGTTCTTTCAATAATTCCCATAAATTTGTTAGTGTTAAATTAACCCATTGGCGTAGACATACGAGCTGGTCTCGTTCCTTACTTGTAATTTTATTAACCTGTGAATTGGAGTATAAAATTGGTGTTTTTAAATGGATTAATGTCGTATTTTAATTAAAATATTGTTTTCTTTCAGTTTAGAGAGTCGCATTGGCGCACACACACAGTAGACATACGTAAAAATTAGCAAAATCAGTATTGACCATGTGCAAGTCTCAAAGAATTAATCGATCCCGTCAACTTCCAAGCAAGCCTGCCACCGTTTGTTTTAATTGGGCCCTCCCACCAACGTTGCCACAGACCGGTTAACTCATTGAGAGTTGCACAACTGGTCAGTTTTGGTCGTGTGCGGGAATCGAACCCACAAACATCGTATCACCACCTGGCAAAGGTGTTTCCACGACGTAGCCAACTCAGCTAACACGACCAAAGGCCTGGCGGCGATATTAAGGTTTTTCAGTCAGTCCGCGCCCCTAGCGGATAGAACCGTAGACGCCCACGTTCATTAGTTACATATTTTGTTACTAGAGTGCAGCACCAATCAATTCCCGTTATAGGCTACTGCAAATAGAATAAAATTACTACCTCAATGGGTTAAAGTATTCAAATGTTTTAAATGTTGTTAGATGTGGAAAATCAGCTTTGTCACATTCTTGACAGTAAAATTTCAGGTTTTGGTTGGTACGCCAGGAACACGTTTTTGAGGTACAAATAGTTAAAGTTTAAGATAATTTAATACATTGAGGGTATCACAGGAATAAGATATTAAAACCAATTTTTGGGTTTTCATTGATTTTTATAACAAAATGGGAATTTAACTTCAGATATCCACAGACTAGGCTTAACATGAATTTTCAAATTCACTGCCCTGAAAGGGAAAATATGTGTGTATTTTAATGTACTTTAGTAGCTTATTTCAAATTTAGTATATTTAGGTTAAAACGGAAATAAAGAGACAAATAATGCATTTTCACAGGCTATGGCTGAGTTTCAGCCCTACTCTACTATTCACCATGTATGTAGCCGTAACAAAAATATGTGTTAAAATAATTAATTTGTTTTAGAGACATTTTATAGATTTTCTTGATGTTTTAAGAAGATTTTAACTAAGGATTTTATTTGTAGGTTTAATGAGAGTGTAGTAAAACCACCAAGTAAATGTAGGACTACTTAGTATTCAATGAGATTGGGCTGTATTTAAATGTAACTTCTCCAGTTTTGATTGAGAATTACAAAAGTGAACACACAAATGAATTCAATATGTTTTGTTAACCATTATGTGTAATATGTTAATCTGTCTTGGTAATATCCCATTTTAAGTAGGCCTGTAACCTGTTCAAGGGCTCCTGGCCTAGACCCGCAGCAACCATGTAGGCTCCACCTAGTTCCCATCATGAAGACTGGCCTACCGTACTCCAAGGGGCAGTTACATAGCGGCACGGCTAGTGGCAGCTGTGGACACATCATGCTTCCTGAGGCAACTGAACCTAACCACTGCCTACGGTGTTCCCATCATCCATCTGCTGTAATCAGGTGCTATCAACTTCATATTATTCTTCTAGAAAAATAGGCCTACTGCAAAGCTGCAATCAATTTACAGTTTAACTTCATTCAGCTTACAGTTGGATTTTTCCTGTGAATCAGTGCTTGTGTTCAAAACATCAACACTCCCTACTCTGTCAACTACATATTTGGCCAAATCATTTATTGATTACCTTCTGGATCCAGTAAACTTTCAAATCAAACTAGTAAACTTAAAAGCTGGATTTAAATGTTTTTGTAGATTCATCCCACCTGCTGCAAGCTATGATATGAGAGACTGACATACTTTAACTCCGCTTATATTAAAACTATATGGGCCTACTTTTGTATTACAACATTACCTGTCGATCATTGTTGTTGAATTTTTTGAATTTATTTTAATATATTTATTTTGAATTTTTATTGAATTTATTTTAACATAAATAAATATTTTAAACAGCATAACATTCTTTATTAAAGTCATATGTATTGTATAATTTGGATTTGTTTTACGTGTAACGTCTTTTGAAGACACTTTGCATGATTTTACTGCATTTAGGCAACAATTGCACTATGCATATTTGCCTTTTGTGGCTAAATGGCTATGTTAGGGGTTTTGTTAAGAGGACAGAAAATATTCAGAATGTTGTTTTCAGCTAGGTAGCATCTCATTTGATTATTTAATTTTTTCCCCCTAATTTATTTGTATAGTTCTAATTACTTTAACTAACATTTTAAATTCAATAAGGAGTTAACGTATGACACTGACATTTTTACCTGATATTTAAAAATTGTATTCCTATGTCCAGTAAAAAAACTGATAATACCTAGTAACTGGTTTTGTCACGGGAATAAAATCACGCTCAGTGCAGAAATATTCTCACACCATAACAATGAATGGAATCATGCTCAATTACTAAACAAGATGTTGGTATTAATGTTTACTAAAAATCTTGGTATATATTATACTGGTACGATTTCTAGTTTACAATTTATTTGAGTTTTGTCTCGGAAAAGTTTAGAATGTTACAAGTTGTTCAATTAATTAAGTATTATATCTACGAGTAAAGACCATAACATATATATTTGACTAAAAATACTTAACTTTGTCCGTACTATCAACAGTTAGTGTATTCGTTGTAATGCAGCATGATTTGTTTTGAGATTCCTACTTATAAGGTACACATGACTTATATTTTGTCTTTGGTAGCTAAACGGCTTCAGTTACGAGTGTCGTTAAAGGGGAGCAAATTGCAGATGGTTTAGCTATAATTTAAAACCCTACAACTATAAGCTTGCAAAATATTTGAAACAGCATCAAGCTCGTTTAGCCTGGACTAGATGTGCATTTTCGGGTCTTTCAATTTCTTGAAGAAATAAATTTTTTGGAAACCCATCCTGTTATAATAATGCTTACACCTTAATTTGGCTTATGTAGAAATTATATGTGCAATAGAGATGTTCTTAGCGCCTGTATCATCGTCGTTTTTTTGTTGCTGAATTGGGAATTTTGAGGAAAAACAACATTGCCATTACACGGTGCTTGCGCAAACTATCGAATTGAAATAATATAAGCGGCTCAGAGTATGAGATTAAATAAGAGTAAAATACAAATTTTTTAATTTACTAAAATATTAAATAACCTTTCTGAATCTGTCTAATCATTTAATCAGATATGGATGCCAAATTATAAAAACAAACTCTAGTTTCGATCTTATTAGAGAAAAAATACTACTAATTAAACGTGGTGATATTATTTGTTTCAGTTTCAAGATCTACATAACGAAACCAAAGTCATGTCAGCCTTCTTACATAATTCAATACCTTGACAAGAAAACAAAAAATTATCATAAAAAACTACTCCAAAATACTATATTGATAAAAACGGGATTTCTATGAAATATTGAAAATATATAAGATTCTAAGTTTTTATGGTGTATCTCACTACTTCTCATTTGTTCGTGTTCAACTTCAACCAAGTTGGACTCCTAACAACCATATGATTGATGTATTGTTGAAGCAGATTGCAATCCTCAATATTGTTAATTTCAAGCAACATTTTAATGCAAACCACATATAATAAGACTCTGATGTTCCGCACACAAGTAATTTATAACACAAACAACAAAGAACCTAAATTAGAGCAATAAAGCACACCTGACTGTACATAAAAGTCACGCGATAAATAAATTTCAAAATGTACAAATTGTTTGCTACCATGAAAGTACAAAATAATTTAATTGTGTTGTTTTTAGATCCAAAATCATTTAAAAATAATCATTTGAAATGATTAAACTTGTCGAATACTTAAAAGATAATCTGTATGAACTACATCTACTTGCCCACATCTATCCAGAGACGAAATTACAAACGTCTGAAAAGGAGAACAGGTTTGTATTGATGGATCTACCAGGAAAAGCCCATGTTGAAACTTTTCATAACTATACAAACCTTTGATATAAAATGGACTCAAATATCTTGGCAGGTGTGGACAAAATAGCAACAGGTCTATAATTTTGTATGTCACTTCTCACACCCTTTTTAAATATTGGGGCGACTTTAGTCAGTTTCCAACCGGGCGCTGTTCCTAACCGCGATGCTATCTCCCTAACCCAAACTTAAAAGTAATTGTACTTTTTCATGTTACTAGCTGTGTCCCGACGGTTCACCTGCCATACATTTCTCTGCACAGTATAACAACAATATGAAAAAGGTTTAACAACAAACAGCACAACCTTTTTAAGTAACTGTTTGGAATACAAATTCAAAATAACGTACGACAGTTATTATATTTCTGTGATTTGGATGCCATTTTTATGTATAAATATACCATGACAAGCCAACTCACTTGGTTCTTTTGGTTCTATTCAAGCCAGGTTTTAGAACTTCAGAATGCATGCGATTAATAACTATTACTATTTTAACATGCAAGCAATCAAGGTAAGCATTTGTTAACATTAGTTAACAGCCTAGTGTTTTAACTTTATAGTCTTAACCTGTAATTTAATGAGTATTTAAAGACCCAAACTAACTATGTACCTGGATTAAATCCGGAGATATATGAAAAACAATCATAAGACAATGCTGAAAATTTGAAACTTCTATAAGAAATGCATGGGAAGGAATTTTATAAGTCGAGTTATATGGTAGATAAATGAATGTGGATGCTTGATGGCAAATCTGGGCGTGCATACCTTTAATTTAAGACCTCAATTATGGAAATCGGTCGGGTAGAAGAGCCGAACGGACTCGGAAAAGAAAACTGATATTTTTTAACATATAAGATTAGCAACAGTTAAACAAACCTATTGTGAACACTGATTTATTAGCATGGGTGTTTGGAAGCCAACTATTAAAAATTAATATTTTTTAAAATTTTATGTAGGTTTAATTTGATTTCCAACGATGTCAGCTGCTCAAGAGTAAGACAGTGTTGTTTTTTTTATATTTTAACCCTAACACATGATTTTGTACTTCCCACAAAACTGATTTATGAACAAAACATTAGTTTTAAATCGAGCTCCATGGTATAAAACCTCATGCAGTTTTGAATATAATTATGAAGTTAGGATAGATATCTCCCAAAACAAGTATATCTTAAATCCTTCAAACAAATTCATTATGATTCTTCAATAATCCTTTAAGACTTTTTCTACAGGTCTTCAAAATTTAAATAAGACAACAGAGCACCTAAAAATTTAGACTCTAACTGTAGATAAACATTAGGATTTATATCCACCTGACATCTTATTGAGATTAGTTTGAGGTTAGGAGGAAATACGGAAGACGGATCAAATATTAGAGGTCTGTTAGCAACATTGCAGTGTATGATGAGGACCAAATAAGTATAGGTTTGCATGAGATGAGTGTTTAACTGTGTATAAAGCGACAGTGGCGCGGCCCTGGATTTTACATTCTGAATACACAGGACATGTTTCAGTACCACTATTTTTGGTTCCAATAAAAATAATTGAGATTTTAGTCGGGTTTGACTAAATCGACCACCAGAATCACGAAAACGCTCTTATTTCACTGTTTGATCCGGCCTTCGGAGCCAACAGTGAAATCGGATCAAATAATTAGGGTGTATATCCATATATCGGAGCAAATAAGGACTGGATTACAAACACACACCACACACACACCATTTCTATCACCACCACCGATTACCACTTACCTCGACAAAGCTGTCGATACCTGTTCACTGAGACTGAATATGATCTCTTCCTGAATTGCTACAATGTAAATTTGGGCTCTGGACATTTTCATGAAACATGCAATTAACAATGCCAAGAGAGCAACAGACTCAAAACCTTCCAGACATAAAAAATCCATGGGTTAAATCATAAAAATCCATGGGTTAAATCGTAGTAAAACCCAATCAGGTTCATCTTTATTTATTCAAAACTATGTTTACCCACATTTAAAGCGGAATGGATATAAATTACAAAAAACCTAAATAAATAAACAAATAACAAACCTAAAAATAAATTATAACAAGCCTAAAGAAAACGCTTTAACAACGATTCAAGAAATTATTTTTGGGAATATGATATGTAAAATTTATGGTTTTAAGTTGAGAGGGATGAAAGGAATTATTATGTATGGAAGATTCAGCTAAATAGTTACAATCCAAAATTATTTTTGGTTGCAATAGATTACCTGTTAGGCAGAAATTGTAATACATGTATATTCTTAGAAATATATAAATGTTTTGTTTACCATCCTGCAACAGTTTAAATTATTACAGAAAATGTTAATGTTGATTTTAACAAATCTTTTCCACTAAAATATCATAAAGTGCTCAAATGGGAGGTTTGGTGGGGGCTAGACACAAACTGTAATGAGAACAGTGACATTTTACATTACATCACAGACTTTGTGGTGCCTCCACCCCCAGGGCCGCCCTTAGGGGTTGAAATTACAGCACTTGTCAGGTGTCAGGGCCTGAAGGGGACAAACACCCGTGAAAAAATGTCGTTATTTAGCTGAGTATTAATTAAGGGTGGAGTTATAAAAAAAAGGATAACAAAATAAAATAAATAAATACCAACTTTTTATAAATAAATTAAATACAACTGATAAAAATTTGTCAGCTTATGAGAAATAGTGAGTAAATAAACTAATTGTAAAAACTATAACTGCGTAAACTTTTGATGGTCATTTAAAAGCCATTCAACATGATCTAATATTTCAAAAGAACTAACCAGACTCATAATGAATCAAGGACTTTTGTTTTTGGCGACTTTTACAAACAAAAAACAGATGTCAAATGACATCAAACAAACAAATACAATCAATACATCAATACAAACAAATGGCTAAATGACACAACGACTAAATTTACAAACTAATGGCTGCATTGGATTGAGGTTTGGACTGAGAATGCAGATGCCATTTCAATTAATAATGTAACAACTCATTTGAATAGGTAAATGTTGATTATAGGCTAATGCACTAGTGGTGTACTGTTATTTGACAAGTGTAATTTACATAAACTTAATTAAGATTTACGTTTACAAAATTTACTGCCTGGTTAAATATATATATATATAATTTCTTTTTGACTTACAAATAATTTTAAAAAACTAAACAGTTGGACCTATTTATGTCTTGTCATTACAAAACTATGCAGACAAATATTTTAAACTTCTTCTAGCTCTTAGGCAGATGAATGGCAGATTAGAATGAATACCGGGTGTCCGAAAAAGAACTCCCTAGTTATAAAAATTCCTAAGGATGGTATTCGTTGAAGTGGAAGATTACAAATTATTTAGCGCTGTTGAGTATACTGTTGTTTTAGTTTCGTACGTTGGTAGTAAGGTTGGCACACCTGTTTGACCTTGAGCGAGTAGTTTGTAGTTTTGCCACGCACTGCGCCCAGCGCCAGAGTCGAGTCTTGGCTGTCATTGCTATGGCTACGCCACAGCAGAAAGCGCAATGTGTTATTTGGTTAGTCTAAACAAACTCTGTTACTACTGTGCAGCGTAACGTCAAGCGTGAATATGGTGGTAACGCACCTGATCCTAAGTCAATCCATAGTTGGTTAAAACATTTTAAAGAGACTGGTAGTGATTTAAAAGGAAAATCACCGGGTAGGCCAACTGTTTCAGCAGAGAATGTGGAGAGAATCAGAGCTTCATGTTCTCGCAGCCCTAAGACGTCACTAGTGCAACGTAGTTTAGAATTGGGATTACCAAGATCTACTGTTTATGACGTGGTACGTAAAAGGCTAAAATTACATGCGTACAAAATCCAATTGGTACACGAGATAAAACCAAATGATAAAGGCTAAAGGTTAGATGTTGCTGTAGACACTCTTAACAGAATTGATGATAACCCAGACTATTTAAACCATGTCTTATTTACTGATGAATCGACGTTCCACGTCAATGGGGTTGTAAACCGCCACAATTGCCGAATTTGGGGTTCTGAGAAACCACAGGACATCGTTCAACACCAACGAGACTCGCCAAAAGTTAATGTGTGGTGCGGCCTAATGAACGACCGATTAATCAGACCTTTTATTTTTGCTGAGAAGACTATAACTGGTGATATCTACTGCGACATGCTGGAACTGTACGTGTTTCCACAGTTGGATGAAATCGAGGCGGAGAAAGGACTAGTGATAATCCAGCAAGATGGTGCGCCACCCCACTACAAACTAAGTGTGTGCTCAGCTTTAGACGCCTGTTTCCCAAAAAGGTGGATGGGTAGAACTGGCCCGATCGCATGGCCTCCAAAAAGCCCAGACATAACACCACTGGGACTTTTTCCTATGGGGTTACGTTAAGAGCTTGGTGTACACAGAAAAGGTACGCGATACTGACCATCTTCGTCAGAGAATCTTAGCGGCAGTAGCATCAGTCTCACCTGATATGTTAAATAATACGTGGAGGGAGATCGTATACCGGTTGGATATCTGTAGGGCTACAAGTGGATCGCATATCGAGGTGTACTAGTGTTAAACAAAACCTGATTATATGCCCTTTCATTTCATGTATTAGTCATAGTAATATGTATGTTCTACAATAAATATCAGTTTATCAAAACTAGGGAGTTCTTTTCCGGACACCCAGTCTAACTATTTTAATAGAAGTAGGGCTAATTTGAATAAAGTCAAAATAGAAATATGTTCAGAATTTGTTAATATTCAAACAAAAGTTGTGATTAGCTAGAATCAAGTTTTTTTCAACCATAAATTTGCCTCCTGACCCAATCAGTTATTTTAACTGGTGCCTCTTTCAATAGTTAAATTTAAAATTAAAATAGAAATGATGTCATTTTATGAACTCGTTTTCATATTTTTTTTAATATGTTGGGCTATTCGATCATAAAATCGGTAGTGTGATAAATTGCTGAATGCAATTTAATAATAGGCATAACCCGCAATAATACATGCCTCCCCCCTCACTATAAAGTGTAACACTACAACCCATTGTGTCACTTAACAGGCTACGTATATAGTTCCATAGGATTTTAGAAGGGATCCCAGACTCCCTCAGTGTCAGGGGACCGGCACACCTATGGGGCGGCCCCGCCACTCCAGGCTGGAAGGACTGAAGCTGCTTATTCCTTTAGGAAAATAAGTTTCTTCATTCTTCAATGAAACTACCAATGTTTATCATACCTCTTTGCCCTTCGTAACAAAAACAACAATGAGTTTCTTGACTCATTTAAAAACTGCTTAGCCATTTATTTTGCACACATCTAACAAAGTGTGTGGAGAAATAAACAATTTCTATCCTTTTCAGTGTGTTCAAAAACATTGTTAAGACGATCTTTAGTGTCTTCAGAGAACTGTACTGTCACTGGCTACATTTGGAATTCAAACAATTTGGACAAGGCACAAATATTTCTAATGCATTTTTTGACATTTTAAAAATAGCTCTTGATACCTTTTGATTGCTTTTGTTAATGAATTATTGAGATTATCAATTACTGATATTCATGGAATCATCTTCTTGTACATTAAATGTTTTTTATCAGATCAGTCTCAAGTTGTTTTGACTTTTGTAGTAAATAACGACACACAATTAATTGAGTAAGTAGCGATTCGTAGCAATAGTTTGAGACCTATTTGATTTTAATCTGCATAAAAAGAATTGCAAACTTAAATCTGAGGAGCAATCTTTTTTTGTTGGCTGATGACATCCCAGTTTTAATTAAAGGAAAGTCATGCGACAGATCCCCCTATAGTTGGCATTAAAGAACCCTTCAGAGGTAAAAAGTAGTTTTATCAAATATTATGCTGTTCTAGGTTGAATGTTGCAAAAATGAATCAACTCATTACTGTCACATTCACAGCTGCGGTAATTTTTTCAATTCACCATGCAAACTGAACATTAAACAGGCCTCTAGAATCAGTTACTTGGCTACATATGTTATGGATAGAGTGACAAACATGAAAGTGCATTAAAACAACTAAACATACCTCTGGTAGTCGTGAGCCAGGCACGTATGGAAAGTCGTGATGTTCGTTGTGGTAGCCCACATTGAAGGTGATCTTGTTCAAGGGCCCGTAGTAGGAGTAGGTCTCGAAGCCCTTGTGGAACATGTAATGCTCCGAGATGAAGTGACCAGCGACGGGATGTAGACCCATGGCCATCAACGAGCCAGCAAACATGTATGCCAACACCTTGCCTCCTGCGGGAGTGATCATGCTGAAGATAACCAGATCGGGCAGAAGATAATGAACAAATTGATAGAACTATCATGGGTTCATTGCAAAATTATACAGTAATACAAACTATCAAAACACCTTCAGTACTAGGGATGTGTCGGTTGTTAAAGTCGGTTGTTGGTTTTACCGGTTTTTCACTGTCAGTAAGTGCTCGTATTGGAAATAAGCATTATAATGTTGTACAAATATCGAATGACAAGCTAAACGTTTAACAAAACGAGTTTGCACGCAGCGCGCTGACGTGAGGGATGTGAATTTCCGCATTAACATCTTTAAAAAATCTAATAAAGGGTTTAAAACAACAACACTGGTAAAATTTTTTTGGAAAAGTGAAACATGTAATTTTTTGGCTGTTCTGATGCTCCTGGTTATACTTCAATTCACTAATAAGATGGCAATGTTGCACATTGTAAGGTTAGGAGGAGGTATAGTCAGGATAACATGTTGGTATAGTGATATTGGGGGTGATAAACTACATATTGGGGGTGATTGGATATGAAAAACAGCCTTTTCCAGAGTAAAATCCCCATCAAACAGTGTACTGTGTTAAGACAATTAACATTTTATTTAATAACTCGGTAAATATTTGTGCTAGAATGATGAGAGAGGGCTTAAAACTTTCACCTTATTAATCTCCATATTCTTACTTGCATCAATTTTACATTCGGGGCTTTTCTGACCCTTTTTGGGCCCAAAAACTCAAAATTTGAAAAATTAAAATCCCCAAAAAACGGGGTTAGCGTTATCTCCCCTGATTGTTTTACCCAACAAACTTGTCCAACTGTTTACAGAAGGGAAGGTTCCCACCAAATTTCAAGTAAATCAGACAAAAAATGTGACCGCGAGAGTGCGAACACACACACACACACATATATATATATATATATATATATACATGCATATATATATAAAGTTTTTAGCGACCCCCCAAAACGTGTTCAGGGGGTCACGTTAGGAAATTCCATGGTGGTCCCGGGCTTAAGTTTCGCCGTGCGGGTCATGCTAATATTTCACTTTTCCATAGGAAATTCACTAATAAATGGTTGAAATAAGACTCCTCTCGACAACTAATCACTTCCTTTCCAGTCCCAAAATAACCCTCAACTAACACGAAAGTAGAATTGACAGGAGTTCTATTTATGGATGTACGAGAATGAGGAAAACAGATAAGTAAACAAAGCAAGAGGCCCGAGTCGTCGAGTGACCCTACATATTTTGTCCCATTCTTAATGGCTGGTCTATTGTTCGGTTTCCGGCCATGGGTCCTGGTAATTTATTCAAGAGATAACAGTCCTAATCCAAAATGCTAAAACCAAAACTAATTGTCGTACAAAAGACAGCTAATTTTTTTCATCTGATTACCACAAATAAAATAAAATGTCAAAGTTGTGTGATTTCCCGTTCAAGAGATATGGATAATAAAATCGCTGTTTATCAGTTTTATTATTTTCCCGTCTATTCAAATGTTTCTATATTAATTTTCTTCTTTCCCGACATTTTATTTCTTTCTTATTTCTATTCCAATTCTCCACTTTCCCAACTTTTTCGACTGCTAGATATCTTAAAATGTATTGTTATAAAATTTATTTAAAGTAGGAATTTAAAATTACAGTATATTTTAAAACGTTGATCTACAATCATTAACAAATAATTATCCTTACAAATTTTGCTTTCTAATTTGTATACAAAATTTAAAATCCTAAATTTAACATTACAAATTAATTTTTTATCGGTCAAGAATAGTAAATATTATCCAAAGTGATTGTTTTATAACACAACAAATCAATTTCAACAAATATCATAGGAGATTTATGTAACTTAAAGCATAACAATTATATGAAAAATAAACATGCAATTCAACTTTTTTTTGTTAATATTTATTTTTATACGTTTATTTTATTTTATTAATGAAAAATAATCACAAACCGATTGTCTCCAATTTAATAAATAAAAATAAATTACTGACTAACTTATTGTCTTTAAATAAATTTTTACATTGCTATTTCAACTGTTATTAGGAATCGATGGAATCGGAATCGAGAATCGTTTTGTAAGAATCGGAATCAAAAATTAGAATCAACTCATCCCTAACTTAAACCTTAACACCTTAACAAAGTTTAAGCTAATGATTATCTAGACTACATTATTGCCCTAGGCTAACTGTTAATATTTGGCTAATCAAGGTTTTAAGCCTAGGTAATTAATTTTGTAATGACCCATAATATTTAATTTAAATTCATTTGAATGTCTCTGATTGATTATTTGTGAATTTTTAACCAACTCTACTGCATAGTGTCTCTGCAGCAGTATTTATGTAAACCAGTGAAACAAAGTATGAAATAGGGATGTATAGGTACCGGTATATAATCAATTGAAGTTTTTTTTAGGTAGAATTTACCAAATCTAGGTAGAAACTTGAAGTATGGACGAGAAAGTTATTAGGTCTTTAAAAAATAACCGAAACCGACAACAGTTTTTTGTAAAAAACCGAACCGATAAAAAATGCAACTGACCCATCTCTATCAGTACTAAAGCACTCTTAGCGACCTACTGCCCGTAACAAGCTGAGGAGGTGGTTAGGTTTAGTAGATTCTGTTATTCATCAATAATGTTGTCTAAACTAACCTAACCACTGCTGTAACATGCAGTATGAGTTGGTACTCTTAAGAAAGTTGTTCATGCAAAATATATAGTTAAAACAACGGAGGTAACCAAAGGACATAAGTACCCATTTTTAAACAAACTCAATATCTTTGAAATGGGGAACATTGGAAACTCATTTAAAAATTGTCAATGTGGAAAATATTTGAAAATGACTGTTTTATGTAAATACACTCAAGGCCTCAAAGTGAAAAGGTAAACATCACATAGTTTCACTTCTGGACTGTTCTTCTCGCCTCGCAGACCTATAAATTCTGATTTAGGTGGATAATTGGACCAACAGATAAGTTAAGTTCCAAACTAGTGTGTAAAGACATCATCTCGTAACCAAAAGTCTTTGGTAATTGGTGCTTGGTTGACTAAGATCTTGAAGAGCACAATCACATGTTTCTGAACCCACTAATCTCCAGTTCTAATAAGTCAGTAAGGTATCGTTACAGCACTGTCACTAATAAAGCTCTAGATGAAAAATTGGTAATTTCATAAAACTTTCTTGGTTCTTGTTAAAACCGAGGCCAGTGTTATATTTTCACTAGTCTACTATTTTTGAATATATTAATTAATCCATTGACCGTAGATTTACGAGCTGGTTCCATTCCTTACTTTTCATTTTTTAAACCTATGATTTGGCATAGACAATTGGTGTTTTTAAATGGATTAATGGCATATTTTAACTAAAATATTGTTTTCTTTCTTTCAGTTTAAAGAGTCACAATGGCGCACACACACAGTAAACATAAGTGAGTGTTGACCATGTGCAACTCAAAAAGAATTAACCAATCCTATCAACTTCCAAGCAATCCTGCCACTGTTTATTTTATTTTGGCCCTCTCACCAACATTGCCACAGATCGGTTAACGCAATGAGAATTGCATGACTGGTCAGTTTTGGTCGTGAGCTGGAATCGAAACCACGAACTTCGTAAGAATACTTGGCCATGTGTTTTCACAATGTAGCCCATATGGCTATCACGACCAGTGGCCTAGGGGCGTTAGATAGGTTTATAGTCAGTCTGCGCTCCTAGTGAAAAAAACTGCAGTTTCCCCGCAGTCATTAATTACAAATTTTGCTACTAGAGTGCAGCACTAATTGAATTCCGTCGTAGGCTATAGCGAATAGAATAAAATTACAACCCTAATGGGTTAAAAAATCAAACAAATTTACAAATTGTAACCTCAATAAATCAAATTCCTTGATAGATCAAAGTTTTGGCATTCTCCTTGAATTTGCATTACTACTCCTATGTTACATTATCTCTATAAAGCAAAGGGTTGGTGAAAAAATCTCAATAATTCAGAGTTGGTGGTCTGCTCCTCCTTACACCCCAGCTCTCTAAATCAAAGGTGTTAACTGAAAAACCTCTAAAAATCTAAACTATACAGTAAGGTGACCCTTCTATAGGCTAAATCAAAATGTAGGATGGAAAACCTCTATAAATCAAAATTGTACATTCTCAATTGGTTCAAATTCTCAACTCCCAAAACCACAGTTACTGTAGTTGAGCATTTATTATTCATGTTGCAAGCGGATATCCCAACCTCCCTCCACCCTACATTTACTCTTGTCCAGTGTCATAGGTCAGTCAGAATTTCAACGTTTGCACACGTAGGTGAAATGTGAAACGTAGTTTTAGATTGTCTTCATTTTTTCTAGAGTTATGGCCCTGGATTAAACCACTCTATTTTTTAGGTTGTGTCGATGTAAATTGATTTATAGTTGATCAGCACTGATGTCGCTTCAAATGGGGGTGGAGAGGATGTCTTGGGGGAAGGCGATAAGACGGGAGGAAAAAAGCCATCTAACAATAGGCAGGAAATGGATTAAATTACTGTAACACCACCAAACTGCCAAACTGTGAGTCACATGTTTGTTTACCTTCCCTACTCTACAATAGGATCACTAAATGACATCTTTAACCCTCTTATCGGACGCATACTGGAGGTTACCTCCATATTGGTGAATTTTTCGTTATAAAATACGGAAGGGTGCGGTCTGCGGTCGGATACTCACCGTACCTCACGCGTCTCTTTCTAGGAACTGACTTATTGCCTAATTTTGCCGCTGCGACCCAGTTTAGTCAGTCTGCCAGTGTGTTTCTGACCGGACTGGAGGCAGCCTCCCGACGCGCCCGATTAAGTGACTGTGTGGCGGTAGCTTCTACTTGCGCCCGACCACGACGCTGAATTATGGTATTTTGTGTTGTGTTTTTAGACTATATTAGTGTTTTGTATTACTGTTTGTGACTTCTAATGATAGTGTAAATCCCGCCAAATATTTTAAAATGGTTATTAAATATTATTTCGACTTAGGCCTATGGTAGTTTGTGATTATTTCTTATGTCTTTACAAAATTTATTCAATTGATTATTTGCCGAAATGGATAACACTGTATCTGAAAGTACTGTGGTCACAGATCCTGATGGTGCATTATGATACAAACGTCTGTAGCCAATAATTATATTAATACTTTATATTTTTATTACTATAATCGTAACTTTTCTATGAACATTTTGACATTGTAATATATCAAGAATTTGTATATTTGTTGTGTGTCAAGTATGTTAAGGTTTTATTTAATGTAATAATCATTTTTAGCAAATAACGACTTTATTATTTTTTCCATGTTATTTATTTCTCTAAATATTATGATTTTTTTACAGTTATTTTACTAAAACGTGTTAAAAATTTATATATCAGTAATAAATCAGGAAAGTTTATGTTTTCTTTCAGTTGAATACATGTTTTCAGTAATAAGTCATAAAAACAGAACATTTATCATGTTATTCATCAATGTGGAGGTAACTTCCAGATGCGCCCGATGGAGGGTTAATCCTCTACGGTACTACATTCACTACAGAAGCTGTTTGACAAATTTCCAGGCTTGTTTTAGACCTTTAAATTGTTGAAATCCTTTTTGGTTACTTTACGTAGCATCATTGTAATTAGGATGTCACTCAATGCATATGTAATTAGATGCATAATACAGTACGATTATTTGTGATACACAGCGTCAGAACAACACCTAATGATGCAAGGATTCAACACTTCCATGACTCATCGTTTGTATTGTGATTTGAATATTGATGAAACATGATGGTGTTTGTGTTCTGTAATGATGAGTAAATATTTAGTGAAGTACAAAGTATATGAAGTGAAAACATTGGTGAAGTGCTAATCTTACGACTGTATAATCAATTTTATATTTTATTTTTCACATTTATTTATCCCTCCAAGTGTCTTTAATAATGGTCTTAATGTTTGCCTATTTTGGTGATTTTGCAGTGTTCTTCAAATAAATGTAAAAGACTCAAAAACACTCCAAACTGCATCATTGTATAGTTTTTCTTGTTTAGAAAATCATGGGCTTCAATATTATGTATATAACATCTCAAACAAATTATAATAGAAAAATTATGAGATGCTAAAATAAATAAAAAAATGTTAAGTTTGCGCTCCATCAAATTATAAACGTATCTAGAATATACAATTTTCAAAATAGCCAATTTGTTTTAAATTTTATAAGGATACTAAATATGTAAACAAATAATCAGGCAAAGCAGCAACTAAAAAAGTTTTACATAATAATCTGTTGTTGTGTGCTATAGCAAGTGAGCAAAATGGCCTTGGCAACGTTACACTCGGAAGGATAATTTACCTCGATATCACTGCCCCCTATTTCTCCAGGAACATCAACCAACCATTCATCATCACTAAACTTTTCTTCTAAAGCCCCACGTATGTCAAGACTGTCTATTTTTACAAATAAAAACAACAAAAAACATCGTAAAACAACACCATTCCCAAAGTTAGGTTAACGACGCACAACAAACCTTCATACTTCAGCTGTCTGCTGAAGTACGATTGGCACGAACGTAAATAGCGTCTGCAGAAAGCTTAGAATCTGCCGTAAACGGCGATACCAATTTCGATCCGGTTCATTAAGATTCAATGCGCCCCAGAGCCTATTCCGTAAACGCTGTTTGACTGTCGACACAGAGACAGTAAACACCCCAGCGGATGTGTTTTGTGTCGCTATAGCGACACATAACACTTGGAGGGTTAAACTTTCATAAATTAATTACTCACTTACTAGTTGGAAGAAAAGCACATTTTTTTTAACCAAGTTTAATTGTAGATAACATCACTGATGGCATAACACCAGGCTAATTCATATGTAATAGTCAAATTTCATACAATAATAAATATATAAAGTGAACTCTTAAGCTGATAATTAATGATTTTAAAACTCAACAAAAATAACCAAGGTTTAGTCAGAGTAGTAATTTCCTGGATTGACAACACACTGCCCATGGCCAACTACATCTTATCAGTCGTGGCAAACTTCAGATTCCTCATCTGTTATAAGTGCTGGACTATATTAACTGATAACTCCTACTGACTAACTTTGGAGCTAATTTATAAGACTGGCCCACATTTGTAAACAAAGATACCAGAGCGCAGGGTTATTTTAAATAGTAATAATTATTATTATTTGTACAGTATATAATTATTTAATATTACCTACAGTGAAAATTTTAATTTAATTTATAATCGAGTTTTGTTGAAGCACCTTGTTTATTTCCCTATGTCAAAATGACTAAGCACCCCTGTGGCTGTAAAAAGGGGTAGGTTCTGGGTCTGTCTTATGTAAGGGATCCAGTGGTTAATGGTACCATAAAAGATGCCTGACAGATATGTCAGATGTGAATTTAGAGAAATTTGCAAAGAGGGTGAACAACATAAGTGGGATAACCATAACTTAACTGTGTTGCATCTTTGATCAACCAAGAACAAAAGACTCTTAATGATGTAAAGGAAAAAATAATGAGTTTAAACACTAACAATGAAACAAATGAGGACCTCGAACTGTCGCTCACAATTGCAGCAGAAGCTGGTAATTTATTATTGAGTGAAATTGAACAGTTAAAACAGGAACTACACAATATTAAATTATCTAAAACAGAAAACAAAAATATATTGGAGGATAAATTACACAGTTATGAGGATCAAATAAATATGCTTAAATTATAAAAAAATACCCCCGTAGCAGCAAACCTGCGTACTCAGCGAATTTCCAATGCATATATATGTATCTTAATACCACACAAAACCACATACCAAGTTTCATCAATATACATTCATAATTAAACGATTTATGACATTTTAATTTTTCTCCATAAGAATAACATGGCGGCTGAGTATGTAGGTTTGCTGAAGCAAAGAACACAAAATACCCCCGTCGCAGCAAACCTGCGTACTCAGCGAATTTCCAATGCATTTATATGTTTCTAACTCTTACCTAAAGCCACTTACCAAGTTTGACAAAAATACATTCATAAATATAAGTGATTTATAACATTTTATTTATTCCCCATAAGAATAACATAAGGACTGAGTACGCAGGTTTGCTGCAACGAGGAAGATAAGAAATGAGTTTTTATGCAATTATCAATATAACTGAACCAGGTGAAGCTACTTACCATGTTTTATTAATTTATGTTCATAATTAAGGGAGATATAAAACTTTACTTATTCTCCATAATAATAACATTAGGGCTGAGTATGCAGGTTAGCTGCTACAGGGACAACCAACAAAAAATTTATTTTTTGTGCAAATATAAATATACCAGTACAACGTGAAGCCACATACCAAGTTTTATCAATATACATTCATAAATAATCAAGATATCAAATTTTATTTATTCTCCATAAGGATAACATTGGACAATGTACTGTGTTTAGCACTTTGAATAGCTCTGCAACGGTTGGACGTAGAATCACAATTTAAACACCAAAATGATTGTTTTGTGGAGCTGAAGTGATTGGTAAAAGCAAATGTGAAGTTTAAAGTAAAATTAACTGAGGAAAAGCCAAAAACCTTTTTCCCATAAGATTAACATGGGAGATTTTATGAGCAGGTTTTTTGGATTTTTTCCGCAACCCCTTAACCTAGGTTAATAATTCAAAATACCATATTATTTGTTTTTTTAAGCTCTATAACATGGTCAAAACCAAAATTAAGTATTTAACAATTTTTGGGTGAAAAATGCAAAAAACTGATTTTTGGAAAATTTAAAACCCCCATAAACCCCCCTTCCCATGGTCCGATTTTTCTGGTTTTCGAACTTAAAGTCATAAATGTCAGTTTACACATTTGAGCCAAATTTCATCGAAATCGGACGTTTTTTACTCAAGTTATCGCATTCACGGACACATATACATATATATATACATATATATAAATTTGAACGAATAGTGTTTTGGACATCTGGGGACCTCAAAACAAAAAGTTATCATGGTCTCGGGCTTAAGTCTTACCATGAGACCTACGGTAATAGCTTCTTCCCTATAGGGGAAATTCGCTAATTCCCTATAGGGGAAATTCGCTAAAATGGGGTTTTATACAAATATCAATATAACTCATGAAGGTAAAGCCACATACCAAATTCCATTAATTTATTTTCATAATGAAGGGAGATAACACGTTACTTATTCTCTATAAGAATAACATGGGACTGAGTACGCAGGTTTGCTGATACGGGAGCCTTGGGTAAAAACTTTTTATGAGCAAATATCAATGGTCCACAACCAGATGAAGCCGTATACCAAGTTTCGTCAGTATACGTTCATAAATAAGCGAGATATAAAATTTGTATTTTCCTCCATAAGAATAACATTAGACAACGTACTGTGTTTAGTACTTTCAATATCTCGGTAACCAATTGCCGTAGAGAAATGATCAAAATACCAAATTGTGTGTTTTTTTATGCTGAATTCAATGGGGAAAACTAAAATTTGACTATTTCCAAAATTATTTGTAAAAAATTCAAAAAACCCATTTTTGGGGTACAAAACCCCCCCAAAATACCCCTTCGGATAGAGCGATCTGGCTGGTTTTCGAACTTAGTCATAAATGTTGCCTTACACGTTTATACTAAATTTCAACAAAATCGGATAATTTTTACGAGAGTTATCGTGCTCACGGACACATATATATATATATATATATATATATATATATAGAGATATATACATATATATATACAGTTTCGAACGAATGGTGTTTTTGGGGTCTGGGGACCTCAAAACGAAAAGTTATCATGGTCCCGGGCCTAGGTCTTACCATGCAGACTACGGTAATAGCTTCTTCCCTATAGGGGAAATTCGCTAAAATAAAGGCAGCCACTGAATTAGCTAATATGATTGAAGTACTTAAAGCCAGATTAAAGAAGAGTGATGAATTTGGAAACAGTTTGGCATCACAGTTGGATAGTGAAAGGTTAGAACTTAAAGTTAAGATGGATGACTTAATGCTACAAAAATCCCAACTTAAAACAAAAATGATGGAACTTGAAAAAACAAATGCAGTAATTAAGACAAATTGACTCTGCAGTGGAAGTTTCTAAGCTTTTGAAATCGGACGATGCCGCCTGGTCCAGAGCGAGAATTCTTTATTTTATTAAGGTTTGACCTTACTTACCAAAGTAATAGACAACAAGGGCGTTGAAAGCGAGCTGTATGGCGGTGTTGATGATCTCAAGAAGTGTTGGTGGCTTGGGATACGTGAACAATGGCCTAAAGGCGTAGAACAGCGGCTGTAGCACGACCCACACAAACTTTCCAAACGTAGTACAAAACAACTTGGCTTCCAGGTAAGTTGGAATGTCCGTATCCAACTTCTCGTCTCCTTGATACTACAAATATAAACAAATATTAAATTATTAACACATTTAATGTGTTTTCTGTAAATTATGTCATGTGTTTAAATGTTATAATTATGGAATAAAAATGTTGTTTATGATTTGTAGTTAGTTACTGTTTTTAAGGTTTAGGGATAGAGGTTCAGAGTCAGCCTCTGGAACACAAATCCACACAAGTTGCAGTAGCTGACAAGAGGTACTATGAAATGTACAGCTAAGTTTTTCTGAATAATACCAGGTGTAAAAAAAACAACTCTTAGCAATCTTTTAGCCTAATATAATCTGTTTGGGCACATTTAGACGTAATTTAAAAGATGGCCATATGATAGCAAACCTCAAAAAGTTACCGTTAATTTAAGTTTTAACTGGTTAAGATGATAAGTGTGGCATTGACATTCTTAAATTTAGAAACATTAACTGACTTGAGAAGTGATGAAATTATTGATTAGCGCACTTTATTATTGGTATTCCGGCACATATAGAAGAAAACCGATTAATTAATTCAAATTCAATTTCAAGAAAAGGCAATATGAATTCAAATTCGACGTCAGGAGATGACAAAAAAACAGTGACAAAGAGCAGTTTTCACCGAGGACGGGAGCACATCAGCTACGACGGAGGACAATGCCATCAATGCAGTTTCCACGGAGGATATCATCATGGCTTCGATGCAGGAAGGGACCACCACCACGACTACGATGACGAGGACGACTTCTGTGACAGACCGTGGCTGAAGCGCCCTAAAACAGCCACAATGGGCCAAGGACTTTCCCGCTCACTGGAATTTCACAAACGACAACGACGGCAGACCAGAACAACGCAGATACATCAAAGGTCATTCCGGGTGTCTATAAAACTCATTTAGACATAGATAAGGTTAGTAGCAAAAACCAGTTAAGTACAAATAATTATGAATTAATGATAATGCTGACTAATTTATTTGATAAATTTAAAACGGATATGATATCTGAAATGAGAAAACAAAGAGAGGAAGATGAAATTAAATTTAGGAAAGAAACGTAAGAATGTAATGCTAGGTTTGAAAAAGAGTTTAATTTAAATGTAAACCAGCTAGAAAATAAAGTTCATGATGAAATCACTAAAGTTGAATGTAGGCTAGACAATAAAATTGAAATGCTAAATGGTAAGGTATTAGATTTGAGGTTAGGGATAGTTAGAATATCTCTGAAATGTCAACAAAGGTAGAAGGTTTAACAGACCCAAAGGAAGAATTACTAAGCTCAGTGCCGTACTCAGCTTTCACAGCCCCTGGGCAGGCCTGGTGGTGTGGGCCCTTGTTGTCGCCCGGTCCGGGCCCCAGGGCAGTTGTCCCCCCCTGTCCCCCCTGAATACGGCCCTGACTAAGCTAAGTGAAAATCTCCACAACATGGAAAAAAATGTATAAGGTTGAAATAAATGAAGTTGAAGGTAGGGTAGATAATAATCAGAGTAGATTAACTGAATTAGAAACTAAGATAGAGCCTTTATGTGTAAGTCAGTCAGAACAGAACAATATGAGGTTAGGCCCAGGTTTAATAATAAATAATGGGTAACTCGCTAGCCTTATGCAAAACAAATGTAATCCTGTGGTAACAAAAGCAGAACTATACTTAGTGGATTTTCATCCTAAACAGAAAATAAGTCATCCAATGTACTTCTTAAAATTTGCTCGTAAGTTTTCCGAGTTAAATCTAGAACCTTGGGAGTTTCAAATTTTGCAGATAATGAAACATTTAAAAGACGATGCGGGTTTTTGGGTAAGACGACATTTAACAGAATGGCAACATTTTGAGCAGTTTGCAATAGCCTTCAAAAACAAATATTGGGGATTAAATTAACAAAAGCACTTTGAAAACCAGTTGATGGGTCAGGGTACTATCAACGTGGGAAAACAGACCTAGTAACTTACATTATGGACTTTTACACTAAATCAGGGTACTTGGACAGTAAAATTGACATAGTGACCTTTTTGGGGTTTGTGAGTAGGCCTAGTACTATCGGAGCAGCGTTTGCAACTGAACAAAACGTGGAAAATGCGGAGGAGCTTGAAAACCTCCTCTAGGCTAACTAATATTTTTTTACCCAGAAGTAGGAACGTAAGATCAGACTACCGTCAAGATAGGTCGTATGAAAAGGCAGGAGGGATTATAACAAATATGACAATAGGGCAGAAAATAGGCCTAGATCTTAATTTAAAAATGATAGGAATGGAGTTAGGGTTAATCATTCTAATTGCTATAATAATGGTCATAATAAATACAAACAGCAATACAATGCCACTTACCAAGGAAGGGCGGAGTATCACAAATTCTCATGATCAAAACAATGAGAAAGACACAGGCTATGAAGGTAACCAAAAATGACAGGTTACCGGACACAAAACAACAATCAAGTACTAATAAAGACAATGTGGGGGATTGTAAGGATAAAATATTTGGGGCAGAAATAGATGAATATCAATTACTAGGTGACAGCCAATTATGTAGGCTAGGTGAAAAAATGTTGAACAAACGTCGAAGTTTTGTGTCTGGTTATAATAACAAAAAGGAATAGGATTTTGTGTTGGGGGTCAAACAATCACAGAATTACTAAATAATGTTTCAGAGAATGAACATAAATGACAAAATAATACAAATAATAGGGTGTAACGATTTCCTTCAAAACTAAAATGTCGATTTAATGTGCCAGAATCTGAATAGGTTAGTAAATAAGTTAACCAAGTTGAATAAGAAAATTATAGTAATAACAGTTCCACCTATTCAGCAATTAGCCAACAAAGACATGTTTCATTTAAATAAACTGATAAAAGTAATAATTATATAAGGAGTTTAATAATAATAACGGTATAACAGTGTTAGACATGTAAAATTCATTTATAGATACGTTTAACGATCCAAACGGTAAGTTGTCACTTTATGAACAGAATATATAAATAAATAAAATTGTATTGTGTTGTATTGTCATTAAGCATATATACAGCAATAGACAAGGTCAGAACAGATCTTATCCTAATACAGGCATCACATGAGTATACAACATACACTTTACAATTGTGCAGTCTACAGCAAAGTCATTAAGGCAACATTCATAACAGTCCACAATTAAATTATCGTATAGATAATTATATTTCAACGTGCGAGATACTCCAGTGCAAATCACAAAAACAAAGAACATATAGCTAAAACAACAAGCTGTGCAAATAAATATAAAATATTACTTAAAATACAAATAACTTAGGCTAATTACATTGGTTGCACAATTTCACCGAAGGGACATGGTGTCACACTAAAAAAACTCAACTATATTATAAAAAGGATTGTCAACCCTAACCAGTTGTACAAAGAGGAATGTCATGTAGGTACAATGGGAGTTTATTAAAGAGTTTCTGGCCAATTACTTCATAGCTATTAACGGATTTTGATAACCTATGGAATGGGATGTTAATTTGCTTTCTACTTCTAGTATTGTGAGTAGGAATATCCTCTCTTCTTTGAAAACTTTGATCAAAATCTGCATGCAACAACGCAACAGTCAATATTTTAGCTAAGTATTCCAGAATGAGAACAGCAATCAATGTCTAACCAAGCAATCATATAGATGATATATGACAAAATAGGGCTCTAAATTTAATTTAATATTAAATATTCAAGGAGTTCTTGGCAGCTATTTTACTCCACACATCCACAGGAGGTCAAAGGTCAAATCCAGCCTTGCCAGCCTCACCCTCTATCTATCCAACTGATAATGATCTGGCTTATCTGTTAAACTTCTTGTAACCACAAAACTTCATAAATTAAATTTGTTTATTTATTCTTTTGTTTTTACTCATGAAAAAAACGATTACCTTGTGTCACTAGAGAATCGAAAAAGACACACTTTGATACCAGAATTTATAAGTAAAATCACTTGTAAACACAAACAGTTTCATTTAAAACAGGAGCAAATAATCTCTCTCTAATTACAGGTGGACTCTCCTGCCATATATACCTAAATGGAAGATATAGGACAGATTTAGTTCATCTGAATAAGTAGAGGCTAAGAATAGTATATGATAAATGTAGAAAAATAATAAGCGACATACTTAAAAAAAGTAGGCCTAGTTGTTTGATTAGCAATCAAAGGAAAATAATGTTTGGTCAGGATTTCTGAGGAATTATTAGATGATGGGAATTATACTCATGAATTTATGAAACCGATAAATGAAAAATTGCCAGAAATAGAGGTAGAAATGGGGACTGATTTTTACAAATGTATAATTGATAGTGGATCACAAGATTGTAGAATTCCAGTATTACCAGTAAGTAATCTATCCATTGTAGGTGTATTAGGTGTACGAAGTAAAAAAATAGAAAAACAGGTTCAACTTGATATCCACATGAATAAAGTTTTTTTCCAACTACTAGTTTAGCTGTGAAAGGTGTAAATGCTTTTGTGTTGACATTAAGTCTTAATTTCTGAATGTTATTTTTGTGTTGACATTAAGTTTTAATTTATGAAAGTTATTTTGTTGTTTTTTTCTCTGAGATGATTCATAACAAACTATGTAATGCTGTGATTTTCAATGCCTAAATGTTATTGTTGTGTAATAGTTATTTATTTGTTCTAGGATATAAGATATGAAAAACTTATATTAGACCACTCTAAAAAAATGTATATACAAATATTGAATTTAGTATTTCATAAATATTTATAAAGCACTAAATCGGGGTGTTTCTGTGACGAGGTCCACATAAGACTTTTAAAAATATAACATTAAAGACAAAATTATCAAATAAGCAGTGTTGGGAAAGCTACTTTTATAAAATAGAAGCTTCGCTACAGCTACAGTTTTTAAAAAGTAGCTAGCTACAGCTACCGGTAAAAAGTAGCTAGCTACAGCTACCAGTAAAAAGTAGCTAGCTACAGCTACCAGTAAAAAGTAGCTAAGCTACAATTTTAGCTACTTTCACAGTCACAGGTCAATTCAGAATTAAATTGTGACTTTAGTTGTATCAGATTAAAAGATCTTAATTCAATTATTGTTAGTTATATCGATCTCCTAGTGGTGATATAAATGTTTTCTTTGAAAAATTTGAAGAAGTTGTAATACATTTACAGAATTTAAATCAAAACTTGCATTTTGTGGTGATTTTAACATAGAGTTTGTTGATTTGCGTGAACGTGAATCAGTTGTTTTTTCTAATCTGTTAAGATCTCTAAATTTATTTTGCTCAATTAAAAAGCACACTCGAATGAATGCTTGTATAGATAATGCCATTGTTAATTTTTCTAGTGATAACTTCTCTGCTGATGTTTTACGTGGTTGTTTTCCTATACTCTTCAAGTATTTTTATTTGTCTTCTTTGGAATTTAAGTCCCAACATAATAGGCCGATATATAAACAAAATGTACTAAAAGGCAACACAAAGAAGAATACATAGAAACATTTGCTGAGAGTTTGGAACATCTTGATTGGAGCTTCATTTCTGATTGTCAGACTGAAGACTTTGATATTCACAATTTATTTATGACCTTTTTACAGTATATGTTAACTTATGGCACCAATGTTCTCCTTTAGTTAACAAAAGTTGTAAAAATAAATTTAAAACATAGAAAATTAGCTGGTATACCACTGAGTTGAAAGAAATTAGAGATAAAATGCTTTCTTTAAACAATATTTATTAAAACTTGTACAGGTGTGAATCTAAGCTCACCAACAATGCCCACAAGCATATCTCTAGTGTAAAAAGCTTTAGAGAAGTAAATTAGTTCTTTCAAAGAAACGCGCTTGTGAAAGGTATATTGAAAATGCCCTTAATAAATGTAGAGCTGCCTGGGATATAATTTCTCAAGAATGTCCCCCCACGCACACTCAGGACATCCCACTTGTATCTAATGAATTAAACTACTTTTTTCTCGATTCTGTTGAAAATCTTAGTAATAAGATTATGTCTGACAAATGTAATGCCAGTGAATTTCTAAAATTGCAACCTGTGAACCAAACTGTATTCAGCTGGAATAAAATCACACCCGAACAGATGGTTTTGATTGTTTCCAAATTTTCAAACTCCAAAAGTATGGACTGCTATTGGCTATCAAACTACATCATTAAGAAAAACATTCATCTTATTTGTGAGCCTTTGTCATTCATTTTCGGTAAATGCTTAGAACTTGGTTATTTCCCTGATTTGTTAAAAATTTCAAAAGGAATTCGTTTTCAAAAAAGGTGAAAAAACCTGCTGCAAAATTACCATCCCATTCTTTATACAATTTTTTTCAAAAATCTTTGAATCCCTGATTTATAGTCATAAATATAAACAGATTATTAACGGAAAATATAATATGTTTAATACATACATATAAGAAATAAACAGGTGGGACATAAAACATCATTTAGGTAAATAATCAATAAACCAAGACAAATAAAACAAAGGTTAGGTAAAGTCTTAAGTTACATCAGACTGGTTTCAAAATTTACAAATACTAGACCCATAGGACTACTTGTATGTATAACTATAACATAGGTGGTAGCCTATTGAAAAACATTAGTCTTTGTAATAATATATTGGAAAATTCTCAAAAAATCCTAATTAACTAATGGCCTTGTCCTAGGTAAAAATTGTAAAAGAATTAACCTCGATGTATATAGCTTTATATTTTATCTTAAATTTCTAGATCAATTTAGGTCGCAATTCAAACATTTGGCCTAGGTAAAAATTGTAAAAGAATTAACCTCTATATATATATATAGCTTTATATTTTATCTTAAATTTCTAGATCATTTAGGTCGCAATTTAAACATTTGGCCTAGGTAAAAATTGTAAAAGAATTAACCTCGATATATATAGCTTTATATTTTATCTTAAATTTCTAGATCAAGTTAGGTCGCAATTCAAACATAACTTACATGTCACTAAAAAATTACTCTTTTTATTTATCTTTAGAAGGCTGAAATAATATTCTTGAAAAAATATTCATTCGGAAAAATTCTCTTACAAGATACATAACTTACATTGTTAAAACTTTCTTAAAATGATTTTTTAAATAATTGTCAAATTATGTCAAATCAGCATCAAAATTTAATAACTTGAAACTTTCAACACTCGGAGAACCTTTTAAAGGAAGGATGATTAGTGAATAAACGTTTTTGAGTGGTTTTTAGGATATAGGTAAAGCCTATCCACCATCGAACTTTTGATAACTATGTTTGATTAGGACTAATTTAGGCTTATACTCTTTCAACAAGAACGCATTGTAATTCTGCTATAAAATGATTTTCTTTTATATATTTTTTTTCTTTATGTAATAATAAAAAACATTGTAAAACTTCACATTTGTGCCAAATTTCCTCTAATTAATAATCACCCTAACTACCCTGAGGTGAGATCTTAAAAACCAATGTAGCTAAAAAAGAAACACGGTACATATTATTTGTATTGGTTGCTTTTGGAGAAATGCTTGTGATATGTGTTTGAAATTATATTATTTATTTATTTTTATATTTTTAGAGTCATGCCATAAGGTTCATTAATAGCACAGCATGGATTTATTATTGTAACATAGTACCATTATTTATAGTCAATGATAGTACTTTGTATTTTTATTGATTATGCTAAGGCTTTTTTGCTTGTAAGGTTTCATGTACTTCTATCTACTGTCTGTATTGTATATATCGGGCCATCTGTACTTTAGTTAGTAAATGGTTAATTCATTAAGTAGTAAATTAAAAATAAATAAACATATTTTTTAAAATTATCAATGACAAGAGTGCTATTTAGCGTGTTTTAAAATTTGTACATCCAAGAAGAGTACAGTTTTAACTTTTTACATTGAAGAGTACAGTTTTTTTATATCGACTATTTTGTTAAAAACTGTATGATATAAGGTTTATTTTCAGATGTTGTTAGTTGACATAAACCTTTTGAGACTTTATAATTAGTGCATAAACACATGATTTGTTAATGTAAACAGTGGGATCTTAGAGATTCAACGGGTGTCGTGAATCGCAACCCCATATCTTTCCAGTTATGTTTTGCGATGTTTATCTTCACACGTATGCTATACTTGAAACACTTACTTAACTTGGTCACAGCTTATGTTGTTGTAATATCTGAGACGTGTTTCAGTCATGAAGTGAATAAGAATTATATTAAAATGTATTAAAACGGTAGGAAAAAAAGGAAATTCGAGACTTGTCGATTTAACGGGTCTGATTTATAGACAAGTTTGATTGATATTATTTATTCTTTGATGTTGATAACACATATTTCAGAGTGATACTGATAATTCAAAGGGAGGAACAATTCGTTCCCCTGTCCTAATCCGGGACTACCTTACAACGTCCTAATCTGGGACTACCTTACAACATTCTAGTCCGGGACTACCTTACAACGTCCTCATCCAGGACTACCTTACAACGTCATAATCCAGGACTACCTTACAACATCCTAATTGTTTGATTCATAAAATCAGTCCGTCTGCAGTTATTATCTCACGATAAGCTCCACCCACTGTGTAATATGATTGGTGGGCTTTACAAGTTCATGTTGAGGATCGTTATAGGAGGTATATGTCAAATTTAATCGTGCCCGAATTTGGGTCACACCATATTTCCTATCATGAAGGCTGGAGAACTTTTACCTTTTTCATATCATCTGAGTGTGAAGCTTGAAACACTAGCTTAACTTAGTTTTTTGTAGGGTGTTCAAGGTCTTTCACCTAAAAATGTATAATGACCATCGTCAACACACGTCACACACGCTGTCAGATTGGATCGCACTGTATAACGATCGCGGTTACTGAGCGTCGACGATGGTCGTTATACCGCGACTTGCATGAATGTCGTACGGACGCACTTTATAACGAATTGTTTGACGCACATTTAGACACTCATTATTATTATTGATTAATCTTGTAATTTCCAATTGAATTTATTAACAGTGAACTTTTAAGTGTTCAAAATATTCATATAACAACTTTCAAAAATTTATATGTATAGACTTGGTGAAAAGAATTTGATGATAACGAAATAGTCAATACTTTAGTTAAAAAACAAAAGCTGGCTGATGAAACTTGGCCGGACGAAATGACACCCGAAGCGGCTAAAAGGATTGAACAATCACAAGAGCAATGACGTTGGGACAGTGATAAAATTCAAAGACAACAAGCGGAAAAGAGGGTAGAAAAGGTAAGGCGGAAAGGTAGGGTAGGGTAAAAGAGGGTTTTCAGAAAACACCCTCCTCCATTACCCGTAAAACGTAAAAACGAAATGATACTATTACCTTCATGCTATAACAAACGTTTGACAGTGGAAGATGCAAAACGATTGGATGAATTACAAGACAAGCTAAGAGCCGAAGTCGAGCGTTATTGTGCTTGAGAATTCAATGAGAAACAAGAGATCGAAAGGCAACACGAACCAGTTGTTAATGCGTTGGAAAAATAACAAATGAATTGAATAACCCCGTCGCAGCAAACCTGCATACTCAGCGAATTTCCAATGCATGCATATGTTTCTCACTACCACATAAGGCCACTTACCAAGTTTCATAAAAGTACATAAACAAATAAGTGATCTATAGCATTTTATTTATTCTTCATAAAAATAACATTAGGGCTGAGTAAGCAGGTATGCTGCAAAAAGAAAGAGAAGAAATATTTGTTTGTGCAATTAACAATATAACTCAACCAGGTAAAGCTACATACTAAGTTTTAGCGAATTTCCCCTATAGGGACGAAGCTATTACCATAGGTCTCATGGTAAGACTTAAGCCCGAGACCATGATAACTTTTTGTTTTGACCCCCCAGATGACAAAAACACTATTCGTTCAAATTTATATATATGTATAAACTTTTCCCATGATTTATTAAGACATTTAATCGGGGATGTTGTAGATGTGTAGTGTAAAATTTGCTTTGTTGTTTTCCACAGAGAACCGTCTTTAGGGGTAAGATTTGTCAATTTGCTTTCAAAAGCTGAAATTTTAAAGACCTTAATGGCATTTTTCAATTGGTTGGTATATCGATTGAGGGTGGTTTTATCTGATGGTAGTGTGCTCTGATACCATTTTCGCCTAGCTATCCGCTTTTTTCTAATTAGTTCACAAATATACTGAGGGTAGCAAGGGCCAGATCATTTCTTAATAGGTTTTGTGGTTGAAGAAGTCCGAGCGGCTTGTTGAATAGATTTCGTCAGGTGGTCTACAGCCGCTTCAAGATCCTCGCCGTTTTCAAAGGGAGATTTAAATTCAGAGTGGAAATGAGTTTGTTTCGGAAAGATTCTCAGTCCATAATTCCAGATGTTAATGAGGGTTTCAATTCTTTTTCTAAGGGAATCACAGATATTTTCAGAAGAATTTGGGAGTGGTCGGAAGGAGAGTTTTCGAGACAGTGTACTGTTTTGTGAAATTGATTGATTCCTTTCGAAATGAAAAAGTCAAGTAAATCAGGTATTTTATTTGCGGCAGTAAGCCAGTATGTGGGAGTACCAGGCGAATGAATATCGAGATTGTTGGATAATACTGATTGAAGTAGTTGTAAACTCTGTGAGGATTGATGTTAAGTGAGAAATGACATCTGCTTGGTTTAAAGTGGCATTGTTACCTGAGTTTTGAAGTCGTTTAGCGTAGTTATGCACACCATTTGTGTTATGAGACATCCAGCTCCACCATCAATTTAAACAGCACAAAATGGCTAATTTCAGGTACCCCATAAATGATCTGCATATGAAAACATATAATACAAATGTTTTTACCTACACAAAGGCCAACTGAAAAGGGCTTTAAACTGTAAACTAAAATACTGAGTTATGAAAACGAAATGATACTATTACCTTCACGCGATAACAAACCACTGAACCAAATGAACAGCATCATTTCAGGCTAACAAATGCCCCATAAATGACACAAATGTTATTCAGTTAATGGAAATTTGATATCTCCATTATTTATGAATGTATATTGATGAAACTTGGAATATGGCTTCACGTAGTATTGTTATATTGATATTTACTCAAAAATTTGATCTTTTGTCGTTCATAGTTGGGATTGATGTTAAGTGAGAAATTACATCTGCTTGGTTTAAAGTCGCATTGTCCCCTTTAAACAAACATAAAAACCCTGTAAATAAGCTGTAAATGTTGTACTATGGCATACAAAATCTTGAATTATTTGTAAAATGTGATTCACTTATTAAAGCAACATCTATACAAACCTATGCCACGCTTGCACTGTGACCACCTTGAGCAACCTTGAGCTTCATTATTTTATGAGCAGGGAATGTCTGTCTGTTATATTGAGGAACAGCTGTGCAGTGGGCTATTCTTGATTGTTATTATGTGTGTTTTTTTATGTGTAGTATTATAATTTCTCTTAATCATATTTTTTGTGCTCTCTTTACAAATAAAAAATCCCCAAAAGCCAGTTTTTCTTTGATTTTTTTGACAAATTTTAGGCCGAAAATATGTTTGTTCTTTAGGCCTAAAATGTAGATTTTAGCGAATTTCCCCTACAGGGAAGGAGCTATTACCGTAGGTCTCATGGTAAGACTTAAGCCTGAGACCATGATAAAATTTTGTTTTGGGGTCCCCAGATGACAAAAACACTATTAGTTCAAATTGATATATATGTATATCTATATATATATATCGATATATGTGTCCGTAAATGCGATAACTTGAGTAAAAAACGTCCGATTTCGATGAAATTTGGCTCAAATGTGTAAAATGACATTTATGACTTTAAGTCCAAAAACCAGAGAAATCGGACTATGGGAAAGGGGTTTTCAATTTTCCAAAAATCAGTTTTTTGCATTTTTCACCCTATAATTTTTAAAACACTTAATTTTGGTTTTGACAATGTTATAGAGCTTTAAAAAAAATAATATCGTATTTTGAATTATTAACCTAGGTTAAGTGGTTGCAGAGAAAATTCAAGAAAATCTCCCATGTTAATCTTATGGGAAAAAGGTTTTTGGCTTTTCCTCAGTTAATTTTAATGTAAACTTCACATTTGCTTTTACCAGCTTCACAAAACAATCATTTAGGTGTTTAAATTGTGATTCTAAGTCCAACAGTTGGAGAGATATTCAAAGTACTAAACACAGTATGTTGTCCAATGTTTTCCTTATGGAGAATAAATAAAATTTGATATCCCCATTATTTATGAATGTATGTTGATGAAACTTGGAATGTGGCTTCACGTAGTATTGTTATATTGATATTTGCACAAAAAATTGATCTTTTGTTGATGATTCTTGTAGCAGCAAACCTGCATACTCAGCCCTAATGTTATGTTTATAGAGAATAACAAAAGTTTTATCTCCCTTAATTAAGAACATCAATTAATAAAACTTAGTATGTAGCTTCAACTGGTTGAGTTATATTGATAATTGCCCAAAAACATGTTCCTTCTCCTTTTTTTGTAGCAAACCTGCGTACTCAGCCCTAATGTTATTCTTATGGAGAACAAATAAAATGCTATAGATCACTTATTTATTTATGTATTTTTATGAAACTTGGTAAGTGGTTTTATGTGGTAGTGAGAAACATATGCATGCATTGGAAATTTGCTGAGTACGCAGGTTTGCTGCGACGGGGTATTATTAATTTATGTTCATAATTGAGAGACATAAAACTTTACTTATCAATAATATTATAAAGAAGAGGTGGTTTCTGTCTGTCTGTCTGATGTTCCGGGTAAACGCAAAAACTACTGAACCGACTGGGCTGAACTTTACACAAAGGTAGATCTTGAACCCATGCAACACATAGGCCTATTAACTTCCTTAAAATCCCCTCAGGCTACACCCCGTGAACGTCTTAAGTTTCAATGTTTACATTTCAGAAGAAAGTAAACATTCAGAAACTGTAAAGCTGAGGACACTTCCATTTGACAGCTTAAAGAGCAGAATGAAGAACAGCTGTTTCAAGCTAACTAAAATGGAAATTGCATTGACTATAGAACGGTTAAAGAAAACCCCTGTGCGAAGAACGGGTACATCAGCTAGTTCTCCATAAGAATATTAGGGCTGAGTATGCAGGTTTGCTGCCACGGGGATAATCAACAAAAAATCAATTTGTTGTGCAAATACCAGTACTACGTGAAGCCACAAACCATGTTTCATCAGTATGAATTCATAAATAATTGAGATATCAAATTTGATTTATTCACCACAAGGATAACATTAGACAACGTACTGTGTTGATCAATTTGAATATCTCTGCAACAGATGGACGTAGAATCACAATTTAAACACCAAAATGATTGTTTTGTGGAGTTGAATTGATTGGTAAAAGCAAATGTGAAGTTTACATTAAAATGAAAAGCAAATTTGAAGTTTACATTAAAATGAACTGAGGAAAAGCAAAAAACCTTTTTCCCATAAGGTTAACATGGGAGATTTTATGAGCAGGTTTTTTTGGATTTTCTCCGCAACCACTTAACCTAGGTTAATAATTCAAAATACTATATTATTTGTGTCTTTAAGCTCTATAGCATAGTCAAAACCAAAATTAAGTGTTTTAAAAATGTTAGGGTAAAAAATGCAAAAAACTGATTTTTGGAAAATTTAAAAAACCTCCATTAAACCCCCTTTCCGATGGTCCTCTTTCTGTTTTTCAAACTTAAAGTCATGAATGTCACTTTACACATTTGAGCCAAATTTCATCGAAATCGGGCGTTTTTTTACTCAAGTTATCGCATTCACGGACACATTTATTTATATATATATATATATATATATATACATATGTTTGATTCACAAATATGGGCTACTAATATAATATTAATAAGAAATAAAGGAATAAGGGTATTCATCGTTTATTCCTTTTCTGTTAATAATATATATATACACATAAATATAAAGTTGAATGAATAGTGTTTTTGGCATCTACCAAACAAAAAGTTATCATGGTCTCGGGCATAAGTCTTACCATAAGATCTACGGTACTAGCTTCCTCCCTATGGGGGAAATTCGCTAAAAAGAAAGACGAAGAGATAAAAGAACTGCAAAGTAAACAGAACAGACCGATATTATTTAGACCGCGTGCAATGAGTACACCCAGTTTTAAAGTGTTTGAAAAAGTACAATGATACCGGTAAATGACGAAAATTTACCAGAACAAGATGTTTTCAAAAAAGATACAATGGTTCCAGAACAGAATTCACCACGACTAAAGGCCATTTTTGATGAGGAAACGATAGTACAGGCCGCTAGCACACCGTTACCCGACAACGATGATGATATGCGTTTTGATAAATTGATTCAAGCTATCATAGAAAGAAGCTGTACCGAGGTGGGCTCATTGGTGAGACAATATTTATCTAAAGCTAACGATAGAACATTTGGTCTTAATTATGATATCAGAGAGCGAAAATTAAAAGTTGGAAATTCCGGTGACTATTACAAATGAGCAGGATAAATAAAATACGTCTTACAACACTATAAAGTATATTGACACTTATACTGTACTTACATACAAGACGGTAAAATATACACAAAATTACAAATGATGATATAATTATCGACAAGATGAACCAGAGATATACTGGTATGCCAGGCCTATAGAGATTTTTAACACAGTCAAGAGATGTCGGGAGTGAACAATTTTAAAAAAGTGATAGAGATGCTTATAAAACGATTTTAATCGACTCTGGTGCGATATTTCAAAGCAAAGATCCATCGTCCGGACGTCCCAAATCCAGTCAAGGGTTTAAGAAG
The DNA here is from genome assembly GCA_963675035.1 of Allygus modestus. Classification (NCBI taxonomy): domain Eukaryota; kingdom Metazoa; phylum Arthropoda; class Insecta; order Hemiptera; family Cicadellidae; genus Allygus; species Allygus modestus. Next base: position 235,310,474 of record OY776112.1, read on the forward strand.
ATAAAAGTGGTTAAACCTATGTGGGAGGAGCTTCAATTGGAGAATTTATGCGGAAAACCAACAGGATCCGCTTAAAAAATAGCAGAACACTTGAATTTGTGAGAGCTATAGGATCCGGTTTGCTGGAAGAAACAAACAATCCAGTTGAATATAAACATATAAGAAAATATGCGGACCTAATCAAAAGGCTCTATTTCCTGCAGGCAGAAGAGAGAGCTGGCAATAACAACTTCCATAATGAAAAGTTGGGTATAGCTCAATTTATTTACGATAGACTAATAGAATTAACAGAAAAACCAAACGGACACAAGTATATTATGTGATGTGTGCTTGCTCTAACAAAACCTTCTGTGAAATACATGATTGCTATGATAAAAAATACAGATCAAAACACAGCTGAATACGTAATTGATATTATTAATTGTATCTGGGACGTTCTCAATCAACAGATTGACTTTTCAGATGGTCTGATGTATTTGGCGCGATGTTTGGCTTCTTTCCCTGAGAAAATAATAGAAGGATCTGGTATTTTAAATGATATTATAAACAAATTGCCCTTTGAACTTCATGCGCCGGGTAGGAATTTTCTAGGACCTGGGACAAAACTCCAATAACGCTTAGCTAGAGGTGATAAAGGTGTAAATCCTCTAGATGAACCAACAAAAGAACACGATATATGGTATTGTAAACACAAGAGAGCAGAGGATAGATGGAAAGCAGATAAAATACTAAAGGATAAGACATTTTAACGCGTTATTGCACCTGATGCCAGTCTTTATGAGAGACCTTTAGCTTTGGCTACAAGGACAGCAATGTGGGCTAACAGAAATTAGGCGAGGGGTTACCTGTAACATCATCAGAAAAAGATGATGGGAGGAATGAGGCCTCGACGGAAAAGGCGCAGGAGCTCAAACATGGGTTCTGGAGAACTAAATTGGGACTGGCATCAGAAAGTAAAAAATATATACGTTTATTTAATCGAAAATAGTGCGTCCGTACGACAATTATTATAGTTTGTGGATAACGCTCCGAGTTATCAATCGCGACATTGACCTCCAACCGCGAGATCATTATTTTATTTATGTTTATATGATGTTTTATCCGCTACAACTTCTGGGTTGTAAATAAGCGCATAATTTAAATTAGTAACATAAGAGAAAATAATCAGTTACCATTAGTTAATAAAAACCAGCCTAACCATACATGTTCAATGAAATTTCAAGCGTTACAGTTTCTGTTACTGAATAGTTTTATCTGGATTCAAACCAACATTCATCTGAGATAACAAAGAGAGTGACTCAACTCCTCATGCAAGGTGTTATCTTATTTGATAATTGACAGCTGACAACCATCAACTGATATACACTGGTATTACATCAGGGTCCGATTTCCAAATAAGCTAAGAAGGCTGCAACCCAGAGCAGAAAATTTTGACAGTTTTAGGGACACATTTTATAAAATATAAAGTTTCTATTATTTGCTATGGAGACATTTGAGTAAAAAAATGATACATTGAGTTACACAACAATTCACTAAGATAATACAGTAGAGTCCCGCAAACCCGGACTAATGTGGACTGAAAGGTGTCAGGGTTTGTGAAATGTCCAGGTTATTGGTAAAGGAGTAAAATTAATAAAAAGTACGAGTTGTTATAAATTATTAATACATTAACATCACTTTATTGCATACAAATAAAAACAAAAACTACAACTTAATTTGAACGGTTCAAAAAATCTGATGAAAAACCCTGTGGTCGGTGTCGCGTCGTGCTCCGGTCGGTGCCCTAGCGTTCGAAGTGTGGGGATTTACCGCTCTGCCAGGGTTTCTGATTTATCCAGACTTCCGGGCTATCGGGGTCCGGGTTTGCGGGACTCTACTGTATACAGGGGCGGAACAGGGGGGGTCAAGGGGGACAGCTGTACCGGGCCCTGAGCTTGGCTCAGTAGTTTTCCATAAAATAGTTATTGAATAATAACATAATATTTTATATAGCCTTGTTAAAAAATAAGCATTTTAAACCAAACAAAGATATCACGAGTTACCTTTAACCACAAACAATTTTAAACTGAGTTAATTCCCCCAGTCCCAGTGGCAGTGACCGGTGTTTCTGTTAGCAGAAGCATTGGTCACCGCTGAATTTGTGAGGTTATGTTTTGACAGTTGTAAGGTCGTAGTATCCGTTCTGCTGCACTACTGTATTTAAAGCTGATTTTGTTAAAATTTAAAGTACTTGTGTTACTCACTTTGTTCATTTAATAAGTGTTTATTCAGTTAAAACACAATTTGGGTTTCTGTTAAGGTTTAATTTTTATTTGTTATAAGTTTTTATAGGACCTTTTGTACCTACATTCACTGGCATTTTGCACTTACCTCACCTGGTTAATTAACTTTGTGTATATATCAAATCTGACAGTACTACTTGAGAACACTTGTATGCAGTGGCGGATTTAAGCAACTGCCGCCTAAGGGCTATTAGGAAATCTGCCCCTCCCCATATAATCTTTGTCCTTTTCGCCGCCCATATTTACCCACATGTTATACATCTCGTTTGGTTATTTTGTGACAGACCAGTAAAATAATGTATAATTGACTTGGTTCACACTAACACAGTATCCAATGTTTCTTACTCAATGACAATCAACCACAGAGACAAATGTTGGCGTTAAAAGCAGTGTGAAGCAGTGCAACTTTTAATAACAAGATCATTCTTCAACAAATAAGGCCTAAAAATCTCTTCTTATACTTCATTGATCATTAATTTTACACCAACGCATTGACTACTGAAAATTATAATAAATAAATAAATAACCTATAAATAAGATATGATGACACTGTAGCCTTAAATTCGTAATTCGGACCATTAGCCTCAAGATTCTGACTATTATAATCCTGAAGTAGTGCGTTTCAATACAGTTTTTCCAGTCATTTTGTAATTTATACTTGTATACAAAGGTTGTTTATATGTTTTAGACGATCAAAATATAAAATTAATTTATGTAGGTCAAATCTTCATAAAACTCTACACTTTTTCAAACACTACTTCTAGTTTCACCTCCATGATGTTGTAGATCCAATTAATTAAAATATAATACCTACAGGAGTGTGTGAATATCACTGTCTGAAAAATAACCTTCAAAAAGTGTGCCGTCATATTTGGTATTTTGTGCTGTTGTGGTGTTAACTTTTTGATGGGACAGTGTCATTCAATGGACAAGGCGGTTTGTTTTCAACACTAGTTCCAAAGCCATATTACAAGGGTGTTTTCATTTAACTCAAATCATAACTTTGCTCCGAGATCAAAGATAAAATAATTACATCTAAAATATGTCTCAAGATTATAAAGTAAGTTTAACATCATGATTCGCCTAAAATGCGACAAGATATTAATTTAAAGACTTCGAGTATCACAGTTTTTCATTTAATGAAATAAGGGATTTTGACCCTGTCCCACCCAAAATATATAAAAATACATATAGTGGTCTCGTCTGGAGTAAAAAACTGCAGCCTACATTCTGACCACTATTTTGACCCTGCTCTGACAACCGTGGCAACAACCAATCAAATCCTCTCTTCACAGATTATGTCTTTGGTCAGATGTTTTGATAAAAACAGTATCCTCCAGAATTAACAGAAAGTTATGCTGAAATAACTTTCTTTGTTTTACCTTATTGAGGTTGAAGATATCATTGTAGTCTAAATTTGTTTATTGTCATCTCAAATTTGATTGTTGCAACATTCCTCAGCCGTGTGCCTTAGTCATTATTGATATTGTGTAACAAATAATTTTAATGCTATGCGAATGTACGGATAAACTTGGAAGTCCGTGAGTTGGACCACAGCTCTGTGGTTGGACATAGTCATAGTGGCGCAGTGCCTGATGAACGGAGGCGAGAAGTTGAATTAACTGTAGTTCGTGGCTTGCCGTCCTTTCTCTGTAGCGTAATCATCTTGTCGCTAGTACGGATGAATGACAAATGCATTATGACTGTTTTGAGGAACTGCAGTTGTGGGGCTGCAAGCGTAATACATTATAGTCTCTGATTACTACCTTTACCTTTAAAAGGGCGGCACACCGTCATTTTCATCCGCTTTCGTCAAAATGTTCCTCGTTTCAACATTTCAAAATTTTCTGTTAATTTGCCACCCTGGGCTACAGCCCCTATAGCCCCCCTAAATCCGTCACTGCTTGTATGCAGAAAAATTAATAAGAACACCTTTTTATTTTTATTCTCCCAAGACTTACAACTAATATATTGAGGAACAATAATGTTATAGCTTATATTTGATTTTAAAAAACATGCTGAAGCATATATTGACCTCAAAAATCTTAATGGACTTTTAATTTATGTAATATAAATGGCGTTATTTCATTAAAACTAAAATATATAATAGCATTTTTTATATTGCAATTAAAAAAGTCTGTTTGATATATTTTTGCCCTCACAGTCATCTCTCTTCTCATCTTTGCATTAAAATATGCAGATGTTTGCATCTCTTTTTTATCATAATCAAGAATTAAGAATGTGAGTTTCAACATTTAAAAAATTAATGTGGGGAGTGGTGTTCTAAAAAGGCTTTGGTGTTAAAGTTTGAGGGGCTACGGGAGGGAAGGGGAGTGGAGGTAAAATCATGGGGGGCCCCATGGGCCCGTCAGTTACGGGCCCCATAATTTCTGTTACCGCCCCTGACTGTATATGTGAAAATTAACAAAATAAGTAGGCTAGTGATTTGAATCATCTATTCAAGTCCTGCTTACCTTGAACACCACCATACGCTTGGATCTCAATAACTCACAACCCGGGTAAAATCATCTTGCCAGTGGACCTGACCACAACTGAAAACAGGACTTGAAGAACGCGCGTTCTATACATTGGCAAAATTATTCCACTGGAGGGGACATAATTTTTAGAAGAGACATGATATTTAATATGTTCATTTGACATTACTTCTAACAACCTTTGGAGATTGTAAATAAAGATGATTCTTATTCTTTAGGCAATTGACTTAAGATCGTGCTTTGGCCTGATGAAATTAGAGAAATAGGTGTCTATCAGCAGATAAATTTCTGTAAGATCCTAAAGCTGATAGACTGAAACTTGAAAGAGTGGTACAAAAGACCTTCGTAGGGCGAAGTAGCATTGGGTAGCTATATCCTAACCCTGAAGACAAAATAAGACAACTGACTGGGGCAGTCTGTGCAGTTTGTTGCTAGTGAGCAGGTTTGAACTTGATGCTACTTATCAAATATTCCGATTAACAGCCATATGAATCGTGAGCAATATTTAGCAAGGTTCAGTGTCACTACAGTGTAACAGGCACTTTGGGAAAATAATTCTCATCGGTGCAAGTGATCATCACAAAAAAACATGCCAGGGTTGCACTGTGACTTAACTCAAAGGTCTGGCTGCAAAACAACAATTCCAAATGTTTGCCATATTTTAATTTTTTTTAATTAAGTTGGGGAAAACCAGATTTTTATTGACTTCATTTTTTAGCAAACAATAAAAATGAACGCTTACCCGATGATGCTCCAGATGGTATGCTTTGAAAGTAACCGAAAATGGCAAACCAATTGGTAAATTGGCAAAAATTCCTAGGATTCTGTTTGCCATTGGTCTTGAATGCCCAAACGCCAAGTTGTGGGCAATTTCATGAATTGCTGCAACATAAAGCAAATTAAAACTAACTTTTTTCCAGAAATGTAAACTTTAGCCCATCATACCACTTCAAAGGCTCACATGAATGTAACATCTATATACAAAATATATAATTAGATGTGACAATTTCTTTGTCTGCTAGAACAATAAATTACATCAAAAGCAGCCCACTACTCCAACAAATGACTCATATACAGGCTGACAGATTTCATGTGAGCGGTGAGATACACGAGAGGGAAGTATGAGCAACTCGAGAAGGGTTAGGTGGGGTGCGCGGTACTGTACGGCGGTGGAGGGGAAGTCAGTAGCCGAGAACTAACGCTAAGGCCGAGGCTCTAAACACACTGGCACGGTTGGTTCCTCCACCACTCTACGTCGCATCCGTCCACTGTGTATCCTAGACCCACCGCTCACATGAAACCTGATAGCCTGTAATGAGCAAATTACTGCAGACTTAGGCTCACACTGGTCACAGTCTGCTGTTTCGCAACAGATTGCTTACTAAATTTTACTATTTCAATTTCTTGAATGCTTGGCAGGTCAGTCGCAACCCAGCCATGGTAAAGTGAAGGTTGCACGGTGGCTAGTGTTGTGCCTGGAGTATCTTAAAATGTGTGCTGCAATCAAAAACCTTGCCAAATGCAAAGTAAGGGCTACTTTAATATGTATCACAGTAAAACAATATTCAGCAGCAGCAGTCATTGGGAACCTTGTACTTAGTAAGGAGAGGAATGAGTGAAGGAGTTGTTTGTAAATGGGTTCATTCAATTAAAATTGGATGAACAAACAAGGGCGGATCTATGATTTTTTTTCGGGGAGGGGGGGCAAGGTTAATTTGTACCCAAACCCAAATAGGATCTAAGCAGAACCTACGAAAACTAATTGGCCTGCATACAGTTCTGGTCGCATTCCTATTAAAAGCAACTGCACAAGCCCGAAAACCTACCTGCCATTTCTGCTTTAATGACACAAAAAATACTTTTCATGCTAACGGCAAAGATCTATGAGTTACGGCGTGTGAGTTACCATTTGACTTGCAATTTGTGTTGTTCTACAACACACAGTGAGTGATCTTTGCCTCTAGCCATAATTCTCCTCTGTAATAAATATAAACCATAATGAATTGGGCTCAAGATTTTGTTGATGAGCATTGTCTCCAAAATTCATTAACAACCAAAGCAGATGAGAACAGCAGACTAAAACTTGTCTAGGCCCTCGACGGCTCTCTGACTGGTCTATACTAGTACAGAGGTCGACATTGGGTAAATCAAAATGAAGCTGTCACAGTATTGGTAAGTCTTTTGGCTGTCCAGTGTGACTAACTTCCCTTCCTTGGTTCCTCCTTGTCTCTTGGGGGGGCTTGACTCCCAGTTGAGCCTGGATACCCAGTCTAGTCCAAGTCCTTGGAGGGAGTAGTGGATCTTCCTTGCAGCCTGGGACAGGTGCCTGGGAAGAAGGGCCCTTATCCGACGGTCTCCGGTCTGTCGGGCTGGGGGACGAACCGTCCTGGGACCACCCGACCTCTGAGAAATTGGAGGCTCCGTGCGATGGCGGTCCCTGTCTGGTGGACTTAGGGGGACGTCGGGTTTTAGCGGGCGAATCGTCCTGGGGTGTTGTCACCCACAGAGCCCGGGAGCAAGGTAAGGTTCTGTCTCTCTTTCTGGAGTGAGGCAGACTGACCCCGTCTTACCACCTTTCCCATCCCTCTTTTCCCTCTTTCCGGTGGCTGCACAATATCCCAAGGGCAAGTGGCCTAGCTGGCTATGCTGGGGCCTCCTAATCCCCCCCCAAAAAAAACAAACAACAAAACTTGTCTAACCAACGAGGTTAAAAATATATCTAGAGGTCTCGGTTGGGGTAAAAATATTAAGCCTACATGGTCGACCGCCATTTTGCTCAGGTAACCAATCAAATCATCTCTTCAAAAGTTAAATGATTTTTAGCTGACTGTCATATAACTCGAGAAGAGAGGATTTGATTGGTTAACATAGAAGCAGAGTTGGTAGATGGGCAAATGGCGGTCGACCATAGGCTGCACTATTTTTACGCGAAACGAGACCTCTAGATATATCTAACCTTGTTGAGTACTAACTAAAATCTATCTATATTATTAAAATAATTTCTTGATTTTTGCTCGGTGATTTTCGACCCCTAAAACTATTATTTTGTATCCATGAAATGAAAAGCTCTTATTCTTTAGATGTGGCTGATGGGGTTTTGAAAAACCTCCACCTTCAGTGTTTCGCCGCATATGCTTTTAAAGTTCCAATGTTAATCTTATGTAGTTATTTTGTTAGCGCTTTTGTTAGCGCTAACAGTGGTTAGCAACTACCTCAAGCTTTAATGTTATTTGTTGTATTGTAACTCACACATTATTTACTCATTGGTTAAACTAGATAAAAACAGATTGTAAAGTTAAATAAATGTATACAAACAAATTTTATTTAGTTAGTCAGCTTATTATAATGTAAATCAACTCTTAAAAACGTCTGGCTTTATGCCATGGGGAGAACGAGACATCAGCTAGTATGTTATTATTTTAAAGAGGAATGAGCAACGAGCTTAACGCATTCGCTGCGGGTGCCCCGAAATCGGGACATCGCTCAACATTGAAATATATGAGATTTTCATGTTTAAACATAACAAACGCAGCAAAGCTGTTAATACATCTGGAGCTCTCAAACACATAGCCTATTAGTCTCCAATCAAAATTGAAGGCTACATTATGGCCACCAAGTCCTCCTCTTTTCCCACCGTTCCCATGGTAACACAGCTAACCATCTATATCTATAAAAGGCAAAGCCCAGGCTAACTGACTGACTGACTCACTCATCATTAATTCTCCACCTTCCCATGTAGGTAGAGAGCTGAAATAGTGTACACTGATTCTTTAGGCATAAAATAGGAAAACTAAATAGTTTTCATCCTGATCTGACCTTAGGGCTCCGCCAGAGATCCCGACAAAGTTCCCATGTATTTCTTATGGACATGGCGTTGCACGGCACAGTTTGAGCTAATGAAAATACAAACAGCTGATCTTGATTCATACTAGTTCCACGGGCTAACCACAGAGTGCAGCACACACAACTGTCATAGTTTTTATAAATTATTTGCGGGGCGAAGCCATAAAATCAGCTATCAGCTATTCATCAGCTATAAAATAACGAAAACTATAAAATTATGAAATCTGCAATTTATGCCTACTATTTTCCATACAGAAATCAATATTAAGTTTTTTTTAACATATATTTTTATTATAACACGTTAGCTGCCACGTACGTCCGATCGGACCTAAATATGGGATTCGTTTCGAGTGACACTTAGGTCCGTTCAGACCTAAGAAGTTGCAGATGCTATGTTTTACTAAACTGGTTCAAGTTAGTCACCAGAGCGACCTAGCAGCAAAACATTGAACTTCCAGGATACTAGATAGACCACGCCTACCGGCCGTTCATTGGTTTGGTTCGTTGCTTCAACCAGGGCTGCAAACTGTCGACTCAAAGTAGAAGAAAATATTTACAATTTATTAGGTCCGTTCGGACCTAATGAGCAGGTGATTTTCAAAATATAAGGAATAGTGTGTAAATACTAAGCACTGCATTTATAAGTAATAATGTTATAAATTTTTTTTATTATAAAATTATTAAAACAGACCATAAAATTACTGGCTTAATATAAATTTTGAGTTAAGAATAGTTAAAAATACTTGGTGAAAGCACTAAAAATGGTAAATACCCCCGTTGCAGCAAACCTGCATACTCAGCGAATTTCCAATGAATATATAACATAACACATTAAAAAACTTAACAGGATTCATAAGAAATGTATTCACAAACAAGCGATATTTAAAATATTAATTATTCTCCATAAGAATAACATTGGGGATGAGTACGCAGGTTTGCTGCAACAAGGCACACAAAATTATGGGTTTTTATGCAAATATCAACAGAAGTCATCTTAATGAAGTCACATACCAAGTTTCATCCATATACATTCATAAATAAGCGATATATAACATTTTAAACATTTTCCATAAGAATAACATGGGGACATGGGGACCAAGTACCTAGGTTTGCTGCTACAGGAGCCATAAGCGAAAAATTTTTTTGTGCTAACAACAATAAACCACAACCAGATCAAGCCATATACCAAATTTCGCCAGTTTATGTTCATAAATAAACGAGATATGCAATTTTTCTTTTTCTCCATAAGAATAACATTAGACAACGTACTGTGTTTAGCACTTTCAATATCTCGGTAACCAATTGACGTAGAGCAATGATCAAAATACCAAATTGTTTGTTTTTTTAAGCTGAATTCAATGGTATAAAATAAAATTTGATTTAAATTAAAATTACATGTGAAAACCCCAAAAAACACATTTTTGGGGTACAAAACCCCCCAAAAACCCCCCTTCGGATGGTGCGATTCATCTGGTTTTCGAACTCGTTCAAATAAATGGTACTTTAAACATTTGTACCAAATTTCATTAAGATCGGACCTTTTTTACGAGAGTTATCGTGCTTACGGACACATATATATATATAAATATATATATATATAAATATATATATAAATATATATATATATATATATATATACATATATAAAAATTTGAACGAATGGTGTTTTTGGCATCTGGGGACCTCAAAATGAAAAGTTATCATGGTCTCGGGCTTAAGTCTTACCATGAGACCTACGGTAATAGCTTCTTCCCTATAGGGGAAATTCGCTAAAAAGAGAAATATATTACATACTTTGAAATAAAAGAAATATAAATGAATAATTATGATTATAAAAAGATTATACATAGGTAATTATAAGGAATATTGCCTTATTTATAAAATTAATTAACAAGTCAAAGTTCCTCATGTGTTTGTAACGTTGCTTGTATAGATTTTCCGAAATTGATTGCAGATAAATTTCAGGATGTTTAGCAGACAGAAAAGTTGGGAAAGTCGGGAATCTGAATAGAAAGTATAAAATGTCGGGAAAGGAGGAAATCAACATTAAAAATGTTGATTAATCGGGAAAATTAATAAAACTGATAAACAGTTACTGTATTCGTATCTCTTGAACGGAACGTCACACAGCTTTGACAGCTTTAATTTTTGATAGTTAGACGAAAGAAATTAGCTATCATTTGTCTTTTTACGACCATTAGTTTCAGTTTCAGCATTTTGTAGTAGGACGTATCTAATCTCTTGAATAAATTACATCAACCCTCAACCAGATGCGAAACAATAGAATAGGCGAGACAAAAACTATAGGATCACTCGTCGACTGATTTTTTAAGTAAACAAACACAATTAGTTGTCTAATGTCTAATGTCTTAATATTAATTTACTTGATAAGAAGGAATATGTAAATTATTTTATAAATATGTTACATTCATTCAACTTAAATATACCTAACGATTCAGTACCCACTAGGGTTACCTCGGTTTCAGAATCATGTGTAGATAATGTTTATACTAAAGTATTGCTGGCCAACCGTGAGATTAGTATTAGTAGTATGATCAGAGAGATCATTGTCAAATATGACAATGATCTCTCTGATCATACTTTCCAAATTTTAAAATTTGGAAACAGGTTCCAGGAAAATACTTATAAGATACTTTCATAAAGAGATTTTTCAAATGATAATATTTCAAGTTTTGTTAAGTTAATGGAGAATGAAAACTGGGACTCATTTTGGTCTGAAAATTTTAATAATGTGAATTTACTGTATAGTTTGTTCTTGAAGATATTTAAGTTTCATTTTAACGCTTGCTTCCCAGTGAAAACAATAAAAGTTAAATCAAATTTGAAACAGTCAAAAAAGTGGGTAACACCTGGAATTGTTATTTCCAGTAAAAGAAAGAGAGAACTACACATGTTAAGTACAAATAGTAATGACAAACATTTTGTAGCCTATGTTAAAAAATACAAAAAGGTTTTCAGGGAGTGTGTGAAAAGAGCTAAAATGTAATACAATTCAAATTTAATTATGAATGCTTCTAATAAAACAAAAATGGCATGGAATGTGGTAAAAACAGAAACATCTTTACAACAAAAATGTTCTCAAATTGACTTGTTAGTTGATAAAGGAAATCGTCTCACAAACCCTATCTGAGGGGTTTGTTCTATAATAGAAAGTAGCTATAATAGAAAGTAGGGGAAAATAGCTAAAGAATAGGTTTCAAAAGTAATACAGCATTTGGCTGGTGAAGTCGCAGGGAAAATCTAGAACTGTATAAATATTACTGAAGGATGTTTTAAATTTGATGTGTGAAGCCATAACGAGCATTTCTGGACCAATTTAAAAACCATGGGATGGCAACAATATATCGATATATACAAATTACTGATAAATTAAACATTGATATTTTGATGTAAGACTGAATTACTTACATACCGTTGGTCAGCTCAAATTGGAGAAAACACGTTTAGTACATGTTTCGATGCAACTGCACCATCATCATAAAATGAAGTTGATTGACCAGATTCGTCAAAATGAATTAAAAACACCATAGCCTATATTACATTTATTCAGATACGACGACACAAACAGCCACGAGACATAAAACAAACAATAAATCTACAGGCCTGTCGACATGGACATGATCACAGCGCGGGCAGGGGACGGACATCATAAAGACATAAAGTATGATATTTTGATGTCGATATTATCGTGAAATCGATATTTTGGTCCGATATATGCAAAAAATACTATTTTCGAAGGCAGAAAACACTATTAATGAAAATACCCCAGTCTGCAGCAAACCTGCATACTAAGCGAATTTCCAATGCGTATATGTTTCTCACTAACACATACAGCCATTTACCAAGTTTCATAAACATATATTTATAAATAAGTGATATATAGCAATTTATTTGTTCACCAAAAGAATAACATTAGGGCTGAGTATGCAGGTTTGCCGCAACAAAAAATATGACGTGTTTTTATACAATTATCAATATAACTCAACCAGGTGAAGCTACATACCAAGTTTTATTCGTTTATGTTCATAATTAAGGGAGATATAAAACTCCCCATACAGCCTATTAGGGCTGAGTATGCAGGTTTGCTGCTATGAGGACAGTGAACAAAAAATCATTTTTTGTGCAAATATCATAATACCAGTACTAGTTGAAGCCACATACCAAGTTTCATCAATATACATTCATAAATAATCAGGATATCAAATTTTATTTATTCTCCATAAGGATAACATTGGGCAACGTACTGTGTTTAGCAATTTTAGGGTAAAAAATTCAAAAAAATTATTTTTGGAAAATTTAAAACCCCCTTCCCATGAAAATGATCATTCTGGATTTTTAACTAAAGTCATGAATGTGTTGCTTTACACATTTGTGCCAAATTTCATCAAAATCGGATGTTTTAGCGCATTTCCCCTATAGGGAAGAAGCTATTACCATAGTCGGCATGGTAAGACCTAGGCCCGGGACCATGATAACTTTTCATTTTGAGGTCCCCAGACCCCAAAAACACCATTCGTTCGAAACTGTATATATATATATATCTATATATATATATATATATGTGTGTCCGTGGGTGCGATAACTTTCGTAAAAAAGGTCTGATTTTGATGAAATTTGGTACAAACGTGTAAAGCAGCATTTATGACCTTAAGTTCGAAAACCAGACGGATCAACCTATCCGAAAGGATATTTTGGGGGGGTTTTGTACCCCAAAAATGGGTTTTTTGAGTTTTTTACCCATAATTTTTGAAAAAGTGAAAGTGAAAGTGATTTTTGAAGTGTTCATTGGTTTTATTATGAACATAAATTAATAGAACTTGGTATGTGGCTTTACCTAGTTGAGTTATATTGATATTTGTATAAAAACCCATTTTTAGTGTTCCTTATTTCAGCAAACCTGCATACTCAGCCGCCATGTTATTCTTACGGAGAATAATTAAAATGTCATAAATCGTTTATTTGTGAACGTATATTGATGAAACTTGGTATGTGGCTTTATGTGGTATTAAGGTAATATTATATGCACTGGAAATTCGCTGAGTATGCAGGTTTGCTGCTACGGGGGTATTTTCAAAAGTTATTGTGTTAACGGACACATATATAGATATATATCTATATATTACATATATATTACTTATCTTTGATTATATATGTATATATATATATATATATATATATATATATATATAAATTTTAACTAATAGTGTTTTTGGCATCTGTGGACTTCAAAACAAAAAGTTACCATGGTCTCAGGCTTAAGTCTCACCATGAGACCTACGGTAATAGCTTCTTCCCTATAGGGGAAATTCGCTAAAAGGAATCTATTGGGGAGCAAATTACTATCAAAACTAAATTCTTTAAATTGTCTTCCTTTGAAAGACTGCAAGTAAATTTAGGTACTGACATTTACAAAAATAATATTACTGCTAATAAGAATACATTTCATAAAGTATATATAAGCTCTTTTTCTAATTAAATGTGTTCTAAATATTAAGGATAATTTTGTTATATGTTTTATACATTTAACTGATTAATATAATTATTTGGACTTAAAGATATATCAGGTTTAAACAAATTATATTTGCCTTGATAATTTGTGTAACATTATTTTAATTATAGACTATATATTTTGCAGTAAGAATATTATAGGCAGTTCAGAATTTTGTCAGTTCCAAAAATAATTTTTGTATCATGTTCATATGACAAATTAACAGATTACTTAATAAAAGATAGAATTATTATGTCATAAAATACCGTTATTGTTTCTAACAGACAAAAAAAGTCTTTATACCAATAGTACATGATACAAGTTAAATAATGTCATTAATATATCGGTACCGGTAGTCCAATATAAAATACCCCCGTAGCAGCAAACCTGCGTACTCAGCGAATTTCCAATGCATATTAATTTATCTTAATACTACATAAAGCCACATACCAAGTTTAATCAATGTACATTCATAAATAAACGATTTATGACATTTTAATTATTCTCCATAAGAATAACATGGCGGCTGAGTATGCAGGTTTGCTGAAATAAGGAACACTAAAAATGGGCTTTTATACAAATATCACTATAACTCAACCAGGTAAAGCCATGTACCAAGTTCTATTAATTTATGTTCATAATTAAAGGAGATACAGTAGAGTCTCACAAACTCGACTCCCGATAACTCGACACTCTGGGAAACTCGACACCTCATTTATTATACAGTACATGTATTACAGGACTATATATTTTGGAAACGAGGACAATTAGTTATTAATTCTCAATTTTTAAGTATTTATCTAATTTTTATATTTTTCTTAAGATTGTAATACAGTATCATTATACATTTGTACTATAATGTGTTTAAGTAAAATCTAATTCAGTACACAATTTATAGCTAAATAATATGTTTTCCTCCCCTCCCAATGTAATTCTGGATAACTCGACATTCCACAAACTCGACAGGGTCGTAGTCCACATTGTGTCGAGTTTGTGAGACTCCACTGTAACACGTTAATTATTCTCTATAAGAATAACATGGGGCTGAGTATGCAGGTTTGCTGCAATCCATGATTGTTAATGTCCTATGGACCTATGGATACAAGTTAATGTTAAAAAATTGTAAAAGCTAAAATCATATTTTACTGCTTCTTGTGAGGTCCTGACATAAAGTTATAACATCATTTAAAAAATATAATACAACACTAAGGTTACTCAGCATAATAGAGAAACTATATTTAACTAGTATCGTCAATTTCTATGTTGGGGAGGGGTGACGAGAGTGAGAAGGACCTTCCATTATCAGTCATGAAACCAGGTAGCCTAGTTGGCAGCAAGGTTTCGGGTGTGGGTTCTTCCTCACCGAAGATGCGGATTGTGATTGTAGAATAACATTTTACGGGAACATGTTGTTTGTTTCATTTAAAGAAGTAGGCTAACGTTTGACCGACGGTGCGGGATCGGGCCCGGGCACTGTTGTCTCAGTTTTATCTTCATTCCAGGAAAGAACAGACTGATTCAGTGATGGTAAGCGTCCTGTTGTACTTTTAATGTCATTGGACGTTTTTTCGAATCTTTTCAGAGATGTTTGGCCTCTGGAAGCCCCCATCTCACGTGCTTATTTTGATTTTCTCTTTTGGCACTCTGATTTAAAAGTAGGTACTGGTGGTATTAATGCCGGCGCGGCGTTGAGTTTTAAACTCAAAATCAAAATCACCAACGAAATAAAAACAAAACCCTTCCTTCCCCCAACAAACTGTTAACTAACAGAAACAATACACATCACACAATGAATCAGAATGACGACTAGCCTACATTACAAGTACTCCGCACCGCAAATAACAAATAAATTGAGTCGAGATACAACAGGTGAACACCGTCAGCGCCGTAGTAAGAGCAAGGGGAGGTTAGAGACGCGCAACACCATTCAAAGATCGGTACTGAGGCAGTACGTCAGTGTTGTCATAGATGGCGAGTGACATATGCATTGACGATTTCCGGGAATTGAAGTAGTGTCCGGTAAAATTCCGGGGATTTTTCGGGTTTTTCATTCCAGATGGCCTTTCTCTCCACTCTCTATACAGCAATACGGCACGTCATGTCGCGACGCACATACTGGGTTGTACCATGATGTAAGGGGTTATACTGCACACTCAGAAACCATAGCATAGAGCACAAAACTTCAAATTAAATAATCGGATGTGTAAATTGAATTACAACATTAAGCAAAGTAAGGATTCGTATATTTATTTGTGTATTTTCGTTTATTTATATTTAATAAATATTTTGTGTTCAGGCATATTTAAGAATGACCTAGCCGAGGGCCCGGCGCCGGCCCCCGGACAAATTGTCCGAGAAAACCGGTCTGTCTACGGCCCTGGAGGTAACGAAAATTTCACGTACATTTAAGAGTGTGAAATACTCTTAAAAGGCAACTAGGTTACAATTTATGTCCATCCCATTTTTATTTCCAACAATTGTTTATTCGAATTTACTTTAACATATAATGTTAAATTAAAGCCGTAATAATTGTGAGTTTGCGTCCTATAACTATAGTTTGGTTAAAAAGCTGATATTTTCCACAATGACAATGATAATGGTCATAAAATAGCCATGTTATATCTGAGGTTCACAGATAGGGGTGTAATATTAGTTTTCACATAGTTCTTCAAAAATTTCACTTTATTTTGTTGGCCTAAAAGCAGGTTATATTTAATATCAATATTTTACACAATATCGATATTTTTGCCTCGATATTATCGGGGTATCGATAGTGCCTGCCCTATATTACTATCGATACCAATATCGATATTTTCTTTCGATATCCAAACACTAATAACAAGCTTCGGTACTTTGGTATTATACGGATACCACTATTTTTGGAGGTTAAATTTTGACCGGATACAAAGGATAACTACATAATTAGAAAAAACTTACTTTTAATGACTTACTGTACAAATTGTACATCACTCTGATGAGCGGTCTTTGTGTTGTGCCTCCCAAAAGGCAGCGATGTCCGCTAGGATCGTGTTGAATGTGTCGCCGCCGCTAGCAGCCACACCCGATCGCCACATGTACTCCGCCAAATATACAGCGCGCTGCGGCAGTTATGTTAGGATGGGTTATCATAAAAATACGTACGGTTTCCTCTTCATTTCGAGGTAAATCCCACACCAAAAGAACGTCACTCATTATGAAAACAACTGTAACGTAGTGCACGGCAATAAATCACTCATGACACTGACCCAGATACAGGCAGGTGACAGGTGATGCGCGCGCTCCGGTTAACGACCTGACATTGGCCTATTTGGAGGGGGTTTGGCGGCCGGAAGTATGACTCATCAGGTATCATTCGATTCGTAACAAAACAAGGAAAGTCCTACAATCATTTTTATGATAACCCATCCTAACATAACTGCCGCAGCGCGCTGTATAAGGGTGGCATCCGTATAATACCAAAGTACCCAAGCTTCTTACGTCAGACAAGTTTTTCCGATTGGTGAGACAGGCTGCCAATCTTATGGAAAATATTCAGTGTTCTTTCCTCTTCAAAGTGATATAAGAACATAAATGTAATATAATTTACACTAGGTATAATATGTGTTTTGCATATCGTCTCGGAGAGATAATGTTATCAAAGAGGTCAAATATGACGATTTTATAATTTTTCCACAAGTCTGTCTGAATATAACTCGGCATTATACTGAATACCAACAGAACGGGATTTCTTCCCTGTGTTACAGTGGTACCACTCGTTTCTGGCTAAAAACAAAATTGACCTTGCTATGATTTTTGGAAACTACCTGGGTTCAGCAATTTCTCAACACATACAAGGCTCATTTATGTAATACTATAAGGTTCATTTATGTAATACAATGAAAGTTCAGAATGTTATCTTTTGATTGGTATAACAACTATCCTATTCAAGGTGCTTTTTCAATAAGGCTTATGCACTGTTGAAAAAATAATGACTAATATTGTCTCCTGGAGACAACTGCCAGTACAGAAAACACTTTGCATTTATCTCTCAAAGACATACGGAGCCAGGCGGAGGGTCAAATGGTGTATAATCCTCCCTATTTTTACATAAGGCAATTTTGAGATTCAAACACATGACCTTCAGTTTTGGAACATTTTGTACATAGATTTTGACAAAAATATTTTTAATAGATAGTCCATATGCGTTTTAGTGGGGAAGAATTTTGTTTGATAACTTTAGACCAAACCGTTCTCCCGTTATACATACTGGGACTCATCTTGTATATATAACAAGACTGACAAATACCTCTGATGTTTTGAAGCATCCTATATATTTTAGGTATTTAGATGATGTAAGAACTTTTAGAACTTTACTTATTATGTATCAATACAAATTTAACCCTGAAAATAAATTCATAATGCAGGTACAATGTTAGGTACTTCTTTACTTACCTAACATTAAAGAATGGTTGATGACGCCTCCAAAACAGTAAGCCACTAAGAATATCATTAACCACGACTGATCCTTCATTACAAAGAACATCGCAAACTGAGTAAATACCATTGCTGTTACAATCCATTTGAAATTTGGGTCAAACCCAAAAAGTTTCTTTATTTCAGGATATTTTTCTGTAACAACAATAAATCATGTGAGCTTGAGCAATAAACCATCATAGAAATATATCTAGCCTAATGTATTTTACCACAAATTGACATAATATTGTCTTTTACATCAATCATTCACATTTTCTATTAAATAGTTTGTATAGTTTTTTTACCCTCTATTTCATGTTGCGTGTTACATTTTCAGTCTATACCTGCATCCCCGCGCCGTGAGATAAAAAGTTGCTGTATG
This sequence comes from Allygus modestus, assembly GCA_963675035.1. Classification (NCBI taxonomy): domain Eukaryota; kingdom Metazoa; phylum Arthropoda; class Insecta; order Hemiptera; family Cicadellidae; genus Allygus; species Allygus modestus. The sequence continues at coordinate 235,329,437 of OY776112.1, forward strand.
GCCATGTTAATGTTTTTTGTGTATGTTCGTCCATCTGTGTATTTTTGTGTAGTTTTTTCAAGACTTTTTGACGACCTCCTCGGAGTGAAATTTTATGCCTTCTTAGCTTGAGAATGGCCCCATAGTCGGGTCTAAACCGGTAGCCCAAATACAGCGATGTGGGTGGGTGGGTGGGTGTGTGGGTGGGTGGGTGGGTGTGTGTGTGTGTGTGTGTGTGTGTGTGTGTGTGTGTGTGTGTGTGTGTGTGTGTGTGTGTGTGTGTGTGTCTGTGTGTGTGTGTGTGTGTGTGTGTGTGCCTGTGTGTCTGTGTGGATGTGTACAGAGCTAGAGTCCTAACCAATGGGCCGACTTTTTTGAAATTTGGTATGTAGGTACTAATCCACGATATCTCCACATATTTTTTCATTTTTTTGAATTTTTTATTTTTAAGGGTAATTATCCCCCAAAAAACATGAAAAATCCAAATTTCTCAAAAACGGCTCTAACGATTTTGATTAAACTTCAGTGGTTTGTGGAACTTTAGTTTTCCAACAAAATGACACCACCTGCATTCCTGTAAAAATTCGGGTTCAGAAATTACAGGACTTAAAACATCCAAAATTCAGTTTTTGATTTTTCATGAAAAGACATAAATATAAAAAATATTACTATTCACCATTAAAAAGAGCTCAAAAAACTAAATAATTTAGTATTTTGAATTACTATTCTACAATTGCTGGTTTCGGAGAAAAATGAAATTTTCATTTAGCGGTAAACGCAGTACGTTGTCCAATGTTATTCTTATGGGGAATACAAAAATTACTATTTCTCTCTTATTTACTGATCAATTTCATTCAAACTTGATAACTTGTATTTAGCATTGACCAACAGAGGTAATTCGAAATATGTTGTCCCTTAATAACCCTGGGGGGGGAATAGGGGGCATTTCCCCTCTTAAAACCACGAGTGTAGCAATGGATTCTGTAGTGCCTCCAAAGCAGGGATTTGGGTGGATGTTTTTTAAAACAACTTGTTTACAAGATTTTCTGTACATTCGACCGTGCTTTGTATTCTATATTTAGTAAATAAAAAGTAATTTATTCATTAAAGTTGGGGTAAAAGGGAGAAAGTATGTGTCAGTTTCCTGATACCGTTTATTTGTTAAAGTGGAACAAGTGTAAAATTGAAAACATGTTCACCAGAATTTCAAAAGTGAAACGTATAACAAGACTTAGGTAATTATTTACTATTTGCCCTTCACCTACGATTCTTTTACAGTAGAACCTCGATGGTTCGACACTTTGTGGACTAGAGGGGTGTCGAACTATCGAAATGTCGAACTGTAGGGAGTATACGAACAATTTAACTTAGGGAGTATTATGAGCGGAAAAACAATAGCGTATCACGAAAGAGCCAAAAACATGTTTAACTCCCACAGTGTCTCGAACGAACTGACTTAACCTACTTACTGGGAAAGGCGGGGAAGAGGGTGGATAGGACGGGGTAGGGGGTAGGAAGGATAAGTTATTTATAGAAAGGGCGGTAGCACACGTTCGCGAAAACAATAAGCGGGCTCCCATCACTGACCGGCGAACCTGTCAAGGACACTATCGTCGCCGCTACTGTCATGTCCTCTCGTCACGGCCCTTGTCGAAGTTTACAGACTGTCGAACTATCGAGTGTCGAACTATCGAAGTTCTACTGTACTACTCTAATATGGTGTTCTTATAACATTAAACATCATAAAAACGCAAAAAACATTTTTCGCAAATTTAATATACTCACGAAACAACTGCCTGAAGAGTACTAACCCAGTCAATCTAGTAGACACTTCGGGAATCCGAGATAAATCTATCGGATGAAAATATTGAACTTAACTTACTAGTATCGAGAAGCAATTATTGTTTTGATATTATGATATAATATTCGCACACCCCCGCTTCTGCGGGGGTAGTGTGGGACCACTTTGAGTGCACACTACCGTAGCTAGCACGTCAACATGTGATATATTTATGGATATTTATCATAATCTAACCTAACCTAACTCCGCAAACCGATGTATGGGAATTTTTCCCTTTTCGGGAAAACTTTCCAAAAAGGGAAAATTCTCGGAAAAAGGGAATATTTCCCACACAGCGCTCTGCGGAGTTAGGTTAGATAATTATAAACAAATGATCCTGTATCTGGTAAATATCATAACCTAACCTATCTTCTCAGAGCGCTGTATGGATAATTTCCCCTTTTTCGGGAATATTTCCCTATTTTTCGGGAAATGTTTGTGTTACGGGAAATTTACCCAAACTCCACAGAGCGCTGTATGGGTAATTTTCCCTTTTCGGGGAAATTTCCCAAAAAAGGAAAAATTCTCGAAAAAGGGGAAATTTTCCATATTGCGCTCTGCGGAGTTAGGATAGGTAATGATATTTACCAGATACAGATAATTTATGTATATTTATCATAACGTAACCTAACCTAACTCCGCAGAGCGCTGCATAGGTAATTTTCTCTTTTTCGGAAATTTTTCCTTTTTGGACAATTTTCCCGAAAAGGGAAAAATTCCCACACAGCGCTCTGCAGAGTTAAGTTAGGTTAGGTTATGATAAATATACACTAATATATCACGTGTTGACGTGCTAGGTAATGTGTACTCAAAGTGGACCCACACTACCCTCGCAGGAGCGGGGGGGGGGGGGTGCGAATATTATATCGCAATATCAAAACAATAATTGCTTCTCAATATTAGCAAGTTCAATATTTTTATCCGATAGATTTATTTCGGATTCCCAAAGTGTCTACTAGATTGACTGGGTTAGTACTCTTCAGACAGTTGTTTTGTGAGTATATTAAATTTGCAAAAAAATTGTTTGCGTTTTTATGACGTTTAATGTCATAAGAACAACATATAAAAATAGTAAAAGGATCGGAGGTGAAGGGGAAATAGTAAATAATTACTAAGACTTAGCCTACTGTAAGTAACTTAAACAGATTGTTTAGGGGGAAATGATAAATGTACAAAGTGTGGGCATTCTGATTCCCAAAGTATAGGCTTAAATATACAGTAGGTATGAAAAATAAATTTAGATATCTGAATTAAGTTAACATTTTTGAATGAGTCATGTAAAGATGGCCTAAGTCACCAGAAGTAAGTTAGAGTAGGAAAAGGATATTTTACCTGGCGAACTCCTACCCATCGGAGGCAGGGAGTTTAGGTGTGCCCCCAGAAAGTATTAAATAAACTATTTTAACTTAAATGGATTTGAACATACAAAATAAATAATAGAATCAAATAATGTTACTAAGCCTACATTTAAAATTTAGGGAAATTTTCTAAAAAAGGTTGCAAAATATTGATTTGTTCCTAAATTTGATTTCAACGTAAAATGTTGCGTTAAACAACGCATTTTTATGGAAAAGTTCAAGAGATTTTATGAGGAAATTCTCTGGAACTGACTTTTTAATTTCTACCCTTAAAATCCAGTAATTTCCGGAGAAAACCAGTGTTATGTCAACCCTTTATGAACATAAAGGAATATGTTCCTTATATAAAAAGGAATAACTATAATTATTGTAAAGATCAATTTAAATGACTTGGCCAAGCAAGATGGAGTTAATTACAAATGTCTTCTAAAAAAGGCCTAACTTAGTAAGAAGGTTGTTATAAACCTGTTAACCCATTGTATGTTTGAAATACCCCCGTAGCAGCAAACCTGCGTACTCAGCGAATTTCCAACGCATATATATGTATCTTAATACCACATAAAGCCACATACCAAGTTTCATCAATATACATTCATAAATAAACAATTTATGACATTTTAATTATTCCCCATAAGAAAAACATGGCAGCTGAGTATGCAGGTTTGCTAAAGCAAGGAACACAAAAATGGGGTTTTATAAAAATATCAATATAACTCAATAAGGTAAAGCCACATACCAAATTTTATTAATTTATGTTCATAATTAAGGGAGATAACACGTTACTTATTCTCTATAAGAATAACATGGGGGCTGAGTACGCAGGTTTGCTGCTACGGGAACTATCGGCCAAAAAGTGTTTTTTAATGCAAATATCAATAGACCACAACGATATGCAACAATATACCAAGTTTCATCAGGAAAAGTTGATAAATAAGCGAGATATAGGTACAATTTTTCTTATTCTCCTTAAGAATAACATTGGACAAAGTACTGTGTTTAGCACTTTCAATATCTCTGTAAGTTAACCATCTGTCGTACAGCAATGATCAAAACACCAAATTGCGCGTCTTTTTAAGCTGATTCCAATAGGAAAAAATAAAATTTGACTTTTTCAAAAATTATATGTAAAAAACTCAAAAAACCCATTTTTGGGGTACAAAACCCCCCCTTCGGATATGTCGATCTGTCTGGTTTTTGAACTTAGTCATAAATGCTGCTTTACACGTTTAAACCAAATTTCGTCAAAATCGGATTATTGTTACGAGAGTTATTGTGCTCACGGACACATATATAGGCTATATAAATATATATATATATATATACAGTTTCGAACGAGTGGTGTTTTTGGGGTCTGGGGACCTCAAAACGAAAAGTTATCATGGTCCCGGGCCTAGATCTTACCATTCCGACTACGGTAATAGCTTCTTCCCTGTAGGGGTAATTCGCTAAAAGGCCAAAACAGAATGTAAAATTACAGATATACATTTTAAAAGAATACTAAAAGTACACAGTATTTAAGGCATATACTTAATTACTGTAAATTATATCTTATCACATGTATTATACTACTAACCTAGAATTTCTTTTCTTCTACTTGCATGTGGTTCTTCTGTATATGTCCATTCAAAATCAGTTCTTGACACATGAGCACCCATTTTGCTTGGTAATAAATAAACTATTGCTTACGAATCTGTAAAAGCTTTTAGAACATAAAATTGCATTAACTTAGAATGTCTCGAAATATAATGTTCTTTTTAATGTGTGTCCTGTTAGTCTGTACAGTAGTAAACTAAAACTTGGTTAGGTACCGTACCTAAAATCACAATTCACATGATAATTTAATGATAATATAATATACAATAATAATCTACTGACACACTCATATACAACTAGTAAAATATAATAGGTATACACAAATTAATTTTAAATGAAATATGTTAAAGAGCCGAATCAGAATCGAGTGTCAAGTAAGTGTCATATGTCAAATTCATGCCGATGGCTAGTGACAGTGACGTTCCGATCCGATACTTCCGATACTAGTAGGTATCAATACTTTCTTTCCGATACTCAGGGTATCGGTATTGGTATCGGACAACCGATATTATCGTGGTATCGAAAGAAAAGTTGGAGTATCGGTATCGGAAAAATAGTTCACTTTTGTACGTTTTAGCGAATTTTCCCTATAGGGAAGAAGCTATTACCGTAGGTCTCATGGTAAGACTTAAGCCCGAGACCATGATAACTTATCCTTTTGAGGTCCCCAGATGCCAAAAACACTATTCGTTCAAATTTTTATATATTTTTATTTTTACATAAAATAAATAAATAAATAAAAAATAATATAATAAATAAATAAATAAATATAATAAATAATAATAATAAAATAATAATATAAATAAATAAATATATATATATATTTTTATTTATATATATATATGTGTCCGTAAGCACGATAACTCTCGTAAAAAGGTCCGATCTTAATGAAATTTGGTACAAATGTGTAAAGTACCATTTATTTGAACGAGTTCGAAAACCAGATGAATCGCACCATCCGAAGGGGGTTTTTGGGGGTTTTGTACCCCAAAAATGTGTTTTTTGGGGTTTTCACATGTAATTTTAATTTAAATCAAATTTTAATTTATACCATTGAATTCAGCTTTAAAAAACAAACAATTTAGTATTTTGATCATTGCTCTACGTCAATTGGTTACCGAGATATTGAAAGTGCTAAACACAGTACGTTGTCTAATGTTATTCTTATGGAGAAAAAGAAAAATTGTATATCTCGCTTATTTATTAACATAAACTGGCGAAATTTGGTATATGGCTTCATCTGGTTGTGGTTTATTGTTGTTTGAAAAAAAAAAATTTCGCCTATGGTTCCTGTAGCAGCAAACCTAGGTACTTGGTCCCCATGTTATTCTTATGGAAGATACTTAAAATGTTATATATCGCTTATTTATGAATGTATATGGATGAAACTTGGTATGTGACTACACTAAGATGAGTTATATTGATATTTGCATAAAACCCATTATTTTGTATTCCTTGTTGCAGCAAACCTGCGTACTCATCCCCATTGTTATTCTTATGGGGAATAATTAATATTTTAAATATCGCTTGTTTGTGAATACATTTCTTATGAATCCTGTTAAGTGTTTTAATGTGTTATGTTATATATTCATTGGAAATTCACTGAGTATGCAGGTTTGCTGCGACGGGGGTATTCATATAAACACAGATAATGACTTATAAAATAGTTCTTGTAACATTTGATAATGAGAATCGACTATTATAAAGCTAAATATTCTTACATAATTACAGAAGTACTGCTTAACCCGCAATTTTGCCCTTATTCCGGAAGTTCCGGATCGTGATTCGTTTTCAAACAATCCTTTCTATTATTATTATTTTTTTCTTTTAATAACCATTAATTATTAATAAATATTAATCATAATTTTGTATGAATTTTTTTTTTTAATTAATACTGTTTGTAATAGTTGTTGAACCATTAATAAACAATAATTTTATATTTCGATACGATACTGAAGGTATCGATACTTTGGATCCAATAGTATTGCATATTGACTTTGGTTTCGATATTGTATCGATACCAAATATCGGGCCCAAGCCAGTATCGGAACACGTCCCTACGGTAGGGACCCTACCGATGGCAATTAGGCCGGTGACACACGAGCGTCGCTGACGTCCGACGTAACGTCAGGTGGCAACGGTCCCGTGTGTCACTAGCGGAACGTTACAACGGACAGTTCAGGCTACACGATGGCACATGATGTGTTTAATGGCCTCATGCTGTTCAAATGGTGTGTTTGGAGGGTGACCGAAGTTGTAATGTTTAACATTTCAATTAATAACTCTACATTTAAAACACGTCATTACAAAATTAAACTATTAACGTGCGTGGCTCTCCACCAACTACAATTACTGGGATCTCTGTATTATTTTGTTTGTATATTTGTATTTCGTATAATAAAAATTAAATAATGACGCCAATATTTTACCCGATAAAGGAGCTTTTTTGCGCTTTATAATCTCCTAAAAGAGGAACTGGATACGTATTTAACTACTACTATCGAATTTGACATCTCGCTTGTAAACATGTAGTCTATTGCTATTTGCCTACGAAACTCATTGTTTTGGTCCCCGTGGAAACCTTCGCACTCAGCCCAAATAATGTTATTCTTATCATAGAATAAAAAACGAAAATAGAAGTTGAACGTCAGCTAGTTTTTTGTCTCCATTTGTCACGCGAGATGTGCAAAGGATTTCTCTTAGATGTTTTTTACTGCTTAACAAGAACCAACTATAAAGAAGCTAATGCTATCTATCTTTCAGCCTCTCTATTATCAGGAGCACAGGTAGGTTGAGACAGGCGACAATAATCCCATAAGTAAACCTACAGGCGACAGTATAAGGTGCATCTTCTATTTTCGTTTTGTATTCTATATATGTTTTTGTGGATAAAAATTAACATTTTATGTATCGCTTATCCTATTCTTTATTAAAGAAAGGTGGTGTCTGTATGTCTGTCTGTCGACTTGTATGTTCCGTTTTAACGTAAAAACTACTCAACCAATCGAGCTGAAAATTTTCATGTAGGTAGATGATTTATCTGGGCTACATATATAGGCCTACTACCATCTTGGCAATCCCTTACGGCTACGTCCCGGTGGCCCTTGAAGTTATAGTGTTATTGTTATGGGTTTAATGGATCAGATAATTACTTAAACATATGTAGTTGCAGCAGGAATTTTAATCAGCTACTGTGCAAGCACGGGTATAAGCCAGTTACTTATAAACGTATGCTGATGCAACTTTTAGTCATCAGCGTCATGTGGTGTGGTATAGTGATGTGAGGTATACTTGTATTACTGTACGCTGGTTTACTTTGACAGGAGGATAGTTTAAAATTTGTAACCCAAAACAACCTAAAACTCGTAAATTTGTAAACAAATATATAAAGCTAATTTTCGTTGGTCGTTTAGTTTTTTTATGATATAACTGTGGGAACTACTAGAAAAAGGATGAAAGTAAAACAGAGCGTCTATTATTGTGCAAAATACCCATGAAATACAAAGTTCATGGGATACCGATAAAAATAGTGCATAATATTAGGCCCTTCTTACTTTCATCCTTTATTGTCTGAGAGATTAACTTCTACAATACTCAAAAGGATAAAAAATAATTAACTTCTTCTCTATAGGGGAAATTCGCTAAAAGCACTTTTATGTCATTAAATATAATTTAAGGGCTTTTAAGTATTTCAATTTAAAGTTTTTAAATCGCCGCCATTTTGAAAAGGATGAATATATTATGCTGATTTATTCCTAGAAAATTACGTGCTAATAAAACGAAGACCTATATAGGCCTACACAATTTAATAACAATCGGTTCAACTAAGTTCAATAACTGTACAGTAGATTTATATTATTTCAGTGAAAAAAACAAAATTGCAGCTATAAGGGAAACTGAGCGTTTTAGGACCTAAGATCACACGAACATTATTGCTGTAAATGATGTAACAAAAACGCTGGTAACACATGAGCTCATGTTTTTGACATCCTATATGCAAACGTCCGTTGCAGCATGACCCTCCGTTGCCCCGCTGCAACGGACGCGGAAAGGGTTCCATCATTCTACACTCATCATTCGTCGGCGTCATACACTAGTTACACTGTGATTAAGTGATTAAGTGTTCTTGCTAGTAATCAGTTTAGGAAATATCTTTAAGGATGATATTTGAACTCTAAAGCCTTTGTAGGCCGGAGCCCAATTATTTTAATAATCTAATAATTAAATTAAAATAATGAATGAATATACGTTATATCATTACTATTTTGTTTATTCTTACATATATATTAAACAATAGTAAACAATTAGTACCCCCGTCGCAGCAAACCTGCAAACTCAGCGAATTTCCAATGGGGATATAAATGTCTTAATACTACATAAAGCCGCATACCAAGTTTCATAAAAATATATTCACAAATAAGCGATATATACAATTTTAATTATTCTCCATAAGAATAACATTGGTGATGAGTACATAGGTTTGCTGAAACAAAGAACATAAACAATTGGTTTCTATGCAAATATGAATATATCTCAACTAGGTGAAGCCACATACCTAGTTTCATCAATATACATTCATAAATAAGCGATATATTTAATTTTGATTAATCTCCATAAGAATAACATGGGGGATGAGTACGCAGGTTTGCTACAAAAAGGAACGAAAAAATGGGTGTTTAGGCAAATATCAATATAACTCAACTAGGTGAAGTCATATAAGAGGTTTTATTAATTTATGTTCATAATTAAGTGAGACATAGCATTTTAATTTCTCTCCATAAGGATAACATGGGGGGGCTGAGTACGCAGGTTTGCTGCTACGGGAATCTTTAGCAAAATTTTTTTTGAGCAAATATCAATAGACCACAACCAGATAAAGCCGTATACCAAGTTTCGTCAGTATACGTTCATAAAGAAGCGAGATTTTTTTTTCTTATCCTCCATAAGAATAACATATTAGACAACGTACTGTGTTTAGCACTTCCAATATCTCGGTAACCGATTGACGTAGAGGAATGATCAAAATACCAAATTGTGTGTTTTTTAAGCTGAATTCAATGGTGAAAACTAAAATTTGACTATTTCAAAAATTATATGTAAAAAGTTCAAAAAACCCATTTTTGGGGTACAAAACCCCCCCAAAACACCCCTTAAGGCAGAGCGATATGGCTGGTTCGAAGAGGGCTCTTAAGTTCGAAGAGGGCTCTAAACCTTCGCCGAACGGCTGAAAAACACACCTCCGTATTACTCAAATTCTGAGGTTATTAAAGCACCTAGCGACCTCCAGTGAACGATAAAATGTTTCTCATGAAATTAACTAGGTTAACAAAGTTATTTTAAGGTTTTAAGTTATTGTTATACATATTTTATTCGGGGTTAAACTCAGTGAAAATTTACCATTTTCTACTACGTAAATGTCAAACAGTTAAGATCAAATTAGAAAGTTTTTCTGTTTTAAAACCCTTATTAGTTATTCAAGATCATTTCCCGCTAGGCAGGATTTCATAAAAACCAATATTTATCTCATAAATCGAGTAATTTGTGAGGGTTGTTTCTGAAAAGCGCTTCGCAAAACACCCCCGAACAGAGGACGCTCTGGCGAGCGGCGATGGAACTACCACCGCCAATGAGACATTCGTCAGTGTTGCCAACCTGTTTCTCTGTCTCTCTACCTATTGGGACATCGGACGGACGTAATTCCCCAGAAAGGTCCTCTGTGTCCTTGCTTCAAACTACTCTAAAGACACAATATTTGCCCGTCGTACCATACCGTCATTCTTTATGATATAGCTAAATCAAATTTCAAATGACATTATCTGAGCTTTTTACCGTTCAAGAATGTGATCAATATCATTCAATATGATCAAATGATTAAACCTAATATACTGTAATACACCAAAAATTTGAGTAAAATTAATCCTTCCTTAAACAATATTTTTTCTACAAAAATTAAGATTGTTCTAGTTATTAATGTTTACAGTTGATACAAATAGTAACAATTATATTTAACGTTACCAAGTGCAATCCGTTTTATATTGGTTTTCGTTAACCGTATAGTAAGAAGTTTCTCATTAACAATCATAACTGTAACTCGGCGTAGGTACAACGTGGCTTTATCGAACTTCATCACAATCTGTTTCATGTAATTTTCAAAGTGTGTGTGGTTTTAAAATACTTGTATAACGCGGCACGGCGGCCGCGCCGATTTCCAAGAGCACTGTGCTGAGAGGTGACGAGGCGCCCCTCGACCAAGGGGCGCCTCACCTCACTTCCTGGAAGATCATCCCCTACAGCATTTTCCTTGTCCGCAAACCTTCAGTTCATCAGTTGATCTTTGTGTCAGTGAAAATACCCCAAGTGTGTAAAAAGGCAGAAATATTGCCATTTCGTCGTGTGGAATCCTCAAGGAATGAGGATGGAAGCGTTTGGAACATGATTATTATAACAGATGATAATAATAAACCATAGTCTGTTATCATACTCAAGATGTTTTATTTCTGTTTACTAGTGATAATAATGCGGAAGCGGATTGCAGACGATGATATGAATCATATTGTCATACTTTATCCCTTTTATCATATTATCTATGTTTTACTTTCTCCCCTCGCATGTATAGACATAGTGTAATACGAAAAAAGAGTCCCTGGACCAAAAATACTAAATAATTTTGTCTGGTCAAAAGAATGTTTTTTCATTCTCGCAAAACCGTAGACCTTACAAGTAACGATCGAAAGGGGCGCCAAAATCGGATCCGGGCGCATCATATTTTCTCCCTTATTACATATAACAGCAATATTAAACTCGAATCATTACAACTTCAATTAAAGATGAAACCCCAGTTGAATACTCTCCAATCCCCAAACCATATTTTTCCTCATCTAGGAAGTACGTTAAAACAATCGAAGAGAGCCGGTTAAAACAATTAGTTGCATCATGTAACTTGATATTTTAACATTGCAATTAGTAGTAGGGAAATGCCGTAACCTCTGCGGCAGCCTTTTGTGGGGATCACTTTTGCGGCAGCGTTTTTGTGGGATCACCTATATAAAAATCGTTTTTTTGGAATAATCTGTAGTTTTTTTTTGTGATGTTAACCGAACTAAAAGTTGGTTAAAATCACAAAATAGTATATAGATTATTAAAAAAAACGATTTTTATATAGGTAATCCCACAAAAAGGCTGCCGCAAGATTATGCGGCTCGGGATTAACCTCGATGGGTAGATTGTATACAACACGTTATAAACATACAAAAGTATACAAACACTACGGTAGGTTAAAATCACAAAATAGTATACAGATTATTAAAAAACGATTTTTATATAGGTGATCCCCACAAAAAGGCTGCCGCAAGATTATGCGGCTCGGGATTAACCTCGATTGTATACAACACGTTATAACCATACAAAAGTATACAAACACTACGGTAGAAAAAAACTAAAATAAATCAAATAATACTGTCACTAGTTCGAGATAGTAAGTATACGTTGGTGAAATATATACAATAAAATAAGTCGATCAGAGTTATTGAAATGTATAAAAAATATATTGCTTCGGAGTTTCCTAAAAGTTCCTCGGCCGTGTAGGGTAGTGAAAGCGAAAACAGTTTCTTATTTCGCGCTGCCGTAGGGTAAGCGTCTAGCGGTGACCAAATCATTTGTGTCTCAACGTGAAAGCTCGATCAACCCCGACGCGTTTAGACGCCCAAAAGTGAAACTTGACCGAGCCCGAGGGTAAACTTCTACTATATAAACCAAGCGGTGTAGGATGATGAAAGCGAAAACGGTTTCTTATTTCGCACTACCGTAGGGTAAGCGTCTAACGGTGACCAAATCATTTGTGTCTCAACGTGAAAGCTCGGTCAACCACGACGCGTTTAGACGTCCAAAAGTAAACTCGTGTCTAGAGCTAAAGTCAGTACCAGTTGCGATGCGTACGTTTAAGTTTACGATGCCATTAAATGGCACTAAGCGCGTTCACCACGCTAATTGGTTTAGGGTGAGCGAAGTACAAATGGGAGGTCCTGTGAACCAATTGGAAGTTACGAAACATTACGTGAAAAGGGACATGTTGGTAATCCGGCTACTAGTGAACGGTGCGGATAAAGTTAAAATTATTGTAGTGAATGTCAGCTGTGAAGACAAAGTTGAAGTAGTGATTCACATTGCCGGTTGGCGAATATTCGTGGACAAACCCTACGACGGCGGATTCTGTGTTCTCACTGGAAGACAACAGCCCCACACTCCTGGATACCAGACTCTGGCCTTCGCCTTGTACGGTCGCAAGTTTCTGGAGGCAGCTTGGAAGAGACCGACATCCCAATCAGAGGACGTCGGCTATGTCAGCGATCCAGACTTCAATGAGGAATGTATATATGATTTGTATTTATAAGCCATTTTATTTCATAAGGAATTTAGAAATGTTCAAAGTTATAGGAAATAAATAATTTTATTTGTAAAATTGTGTTTCTTTAAATCCTGTTTTTTCCCTAGTAATAGTAAAAATTATAGCTTAAATTGAATTTTGTAAAGCAAATATTCAATTAGTTCATGTAAACAGCCAATGATTAAATTATACTTTAAATGACGTGTAATGTCACAGCAGTTAATACGAGGCTGGTTAACTGAACAGTACTTTCCAAAATCATAAGGATTACTAATTCGTCTAACCATCCCCATTTTAAAATAAATGAGCCAGCGGGGATGAATAGACGTTTTCAATCAGCTAGTTACTTATTGAATTCCAAGCGAGTTTAAGGAAATTGCTCAGTTAGGCATAAGCGTGTGACAGCGCACAAGTCCGCTAATCCCTCTAGCATACCAGTTAACAACCCCTGACCAGCCGAGTCAGTGAGGGACAAATTCTAGTTCCCTGAGTTACGGAGACGTGAATAATCAATAACTTGAATACTGAATTAAATATTTAGTAGATAACTTAACTTTGAATAATATTTACTTTGGCTTAAACTAGGAGACTAGATGAGACCCTAGTGCTTCACGATGTGTAACATTCTAGTTCACTGAGATATGGAGATGTGAATCATCTGTGACCAATAATTTAATACTGGGTTAAATAGTTATATTTCGAATTATTTTACTTTGACTTAAACTAGAGCTACAAAATCACCTCATGGGCATCTGTCACTTGACACGAAGCAATCAAAAAACCAGATGAAATTAGGTTCAGGACCATAATATTTCCAAGTGATCCATAAAATTAAGTCCATAAAAACAAAACAAAAATAAACAAAAAAAGTATATACCATGTAGTATAGTCATTCAGTCAAACTCTATGTCTCAGACGATCAAAAAGAACATCAACCCGTTGCGAGCGCTTTCGCGAGGTCCTAGAAGAGACCATCAATTGCATTATTTATGCAGAGTTCGATAACATTGTGGAAATTGACAAAAAAAAAGAAATGTAACGGTGGATTATGGAAGTTAAACACACGTGAAAACAGGATATCAGTTAGATGACTATGGACTAGATGAATATTAGATGGCTATTACTATGACTATGACTAGATGACTATTAGATGACTATTTTATGGATGACCATAAAATCCTGTGCGAGATGGATCGTGAGGTTCGTATCGTCTTAGACATTCAGTGTTTCATGGATAACAATAACCGTTTCATAATTAAGGAAATTTCTGCTGTAAATTTACATACTGGAAGTTTTATATTTCATCACATTGTTCGCCCACCATTTAACCGCAGGCTTTTGACAGCGGAGAAACTAAGAGAAAGTTACTGGGTAACGAGACATTATCACGGTCTTGACTGGAATCTTGGAGACATTCCGTACCACGTACTGTTAGAAAAGTTAAAGTCAGCATTCGATTCGGACACGACTATTTTTGTAAAGGGTCAAGAGAAGGCCATTTATTTAAAATCTGTGTTACCCCATCAGTGCATAGTAGTGAACTTGGAAAGCTTAGACTGTCTGTCTCTTGAGGTTTTGAATAGTTTATTTACATCGGACACTTTAAGATGTAACAACCACAAAGCTGTTAAGCATAGGTGTGCTCTTTCTAATTTGTGAACCTACGTAAGTGGTACTTACTATCTAAAAAATGAATGCAACAGAAGTATACTCGTGTTTGGAACTCCTACCAGCAAAATACACAGGTGTCTACGCTTCAGACCGTCACCCATGAAGGAATACACAATCAACCGCAATTTTTTGTCAACACGGAGCCACATAACAAGAGAGGAACACACTGGGTTGCCTTATACCTAGATGAAAAACGTACACTTGGAGTACTTTGACAGTTTTGGTCAGCCCCCACTCGTCTCGGACCACATCAGATTCATCAGGAGGAACTGCTCTCTGTATAAATTCAACTCTAAGGTGCTCCAAGACTATGATTTAGAACTTTGTGGGCATTATTGTTTAGGATATTTATAATTCAGATCAAATGGTTCTACCATGGCACAATTTGTAAATTCATTTTCTAAAAAATCTTATCAGTAATGATCAGTATATTTCTGAGCTGTTTCAGTTTTTGCACATGTTTTAAACCAAGTCTACTTCTACAATGTAAATCTACTTAATGGTTTGTAAAATAAAAGACATGAGTGCAAAAAGAGTTTTCTTTATTTTTAATAGTAATCCCTATTTTTACCTAAGTAAGAAATAATGTTCATTTGTAAGAGCAAAGAGAGAGAGACTGACTGAGAGACTGACTTAGAGTCTGACTGAGAGACTGACTGAGAGACTGAGGGCCTGAGAACCTGACGGAGAGACTGACTGAGAGCCTTTCTGAGAGTCTGACTGAGAGCCTGACTGAGAGACTGACTGAGAGACTGACTGAGAGACTGAGAGCCTGAGAAACTGACGGAGAGACTGACTGAGAGCCTTTCTGAGAGTCTGACTGAGAGCCTGACATAGAGCCTGACATAGAGCCTGACAGACAGCCTGACTGAGAGCCTGACTAATATCATGACCGAGAGATTTAGTGAGAGCATGTCTGAGAGCCTGACTGAGATCCTGACTGAGAGACTAACAGATAGCCTGACTGAGAGACTGACTAAGAGCCAAACTGAGAGTCTGACTGAGAGACTGAGAATCTGAATGAGAGCCTGACTGAGAGCCAGACTGATTGCCTGACTGAGAGACTGAGAATCTGAATGAGAGCCTGACTGAGAGTCAGGCTGAGACACTGACTTAGAGTTTGACTGAGAGACTGACTGAGAGACTGAGAGCCTGAGAACCTGACGGAGAGACTTACTGAGAGTCTTTTTGTGAGTCTTAGACTGAGGGCCTGACAGAGAGATTGAGAGGCTGAATGAGAGCCTGACTGAGAGACTGACTGAGAGTCTGACTGAGAACCTGACTGAGAGACTAACAGAGAGCCTGACTGAGAGACTGACTAAGAGCCAGACTAAGAGCCTGACTGAGAGACTGAGAGTCTGAATGATGGCCTGACTTAGAGCCTGACTGACAGCCTGACTGAGAGCCTGACTGAGAGCCTGACTGAGAGCCTGACTGAGATCCTGACTGAGAGCCTGAGAACCTGACTGGAGACTGACTGAGAGCCTCACTGAGAGACTGGGAGGCTGAATGAGAGCCTGAATGAGAGCCTGACTTAGTGCCTGACAGACAGTCTGACTGAGATCCTGACTGAGAGACTGATGAGAGACTGACTGAGAGCCTTTCTGAGAGCCTGACTGTGATCCTGAATGAGAGACTAACGGATAGCATGACTGAGAGACTGGCAGAGATACTGAATAAGAGCCTGACTAAGAGCCTGACTGAGAGCCTGAGAGTCTGAATGATGGCCTGACTTAAAGCCTGACTGAGGTCTGACTATGATCCTGACTGAAAGTCCGACAGAGAGCCTGACTGAGAGCCTGACTGAGATCCTGACTGAAAGACCGAGTGAGAGACTGAGAGCCTGAATTAGAGATTGACTGAGAGACTGAGGGACTGAATATGAGCCTGACTGAGAGCCTGAGAGTCAGCAAGATGGCCTGACTTAGAGCCTGACTGAGAGCCTGACTGAGAGACTGACTGAAAGACCGAAGGAAAGCCTGACTGAGAGACTGACTGAGAGCCTGAATTAGAGACTGACTGAGAGACAGATAGACTGACTGAGGAACTGACTAAGAGCCAGACTAAGAGCCTGACTGAGAGACTGAGAGTCTGAATGATGGCCTGACTTAGAGCCTGAATGACAGCCTGACTGAGAGACTGACTGAGAGTCTGACTGAGAGCCTGACTGAGCGCGTTCTCAGGCTCTCAGTCTCTCAGTCAGTCTCTCAGTCAGACTCTAAGTCAGTGTCTCAGCCTGACTCTCAGTCAGGCTCTCAGCCTGACTCTCAGTCAGGCTCTCATTCAGATTCTCAGTCTCGCAGTCAGGCACTCAGTCTGGCTCTCAGTCAGGCTCTCATTCAGATTCTCAGTCTCTCAGTCAGACTCTCAGTTTGGCTCTTAGTCAGTCTCTCAGTCAGGCTATCTGTTAGTCTCTCAGTCAGGATCTCAGTCAGGCTCTCAGACATGCTCTCACTAAATCTCTCGGTCATGATGTTAGTCAGGCTCTCAGTCAGGCTGTCTGTCAGGCTCTATGTCAGGCTCTATGTCAGGCTCTATGTCAGGCTCTATGTCAGGCTCTCATTCAGGCTCTCATTTAGCTTCCCAGTCTCTCAGTCAGGCTCTCAGTCAGACTCTCAGAAAGGCTCTCAGTCAGTCTCTCCGTCAGTTTCTCAGGCTCTCAGTCTCTCAGTCAGTCTCTCAGTCAGTCTCTCAGTCAGGCTCTCAGTCAGACTCTCAGAAAGGCTCTCAGTCAGTCTCTCCGTCAGGTTCTCAGGCCCTCAGTCTCTCAGTCAGTCTCTCAGTCAGACTCTAAGTCAGTCTCTCAGTCAGTCTCTCTCTCTTTGCTCTTACAAATGAACATGATTTCTTACTTAGGTAAAAATAGGGATTACTATTAAAAATAAAGAAAACTCTTTTTGCACTCATGTCTTTTATTTTACAAACCATTAAGTAGATTTACATTGTAGAAGTAGACTTGGTTTAAAACATGTGCAAAAACTGAAACAGCTCAGAAATATACTGATAAGATTTTTTAGAAAATGAATTTACAAATTGTGTCATGGTAGAACCATTTGATCTGAATTATAAATATCCTAAACAATAATGCCCACAAAGTTCTAAATCATAGTCTTGGAGCACCTTAGAGTTGAATTTATACAGAGAGCAGTTCCTCCTGATGAATCTGATGTGGTCCGAGACGAGTGGGGGCTGACCAAAACTGTCAAAGTACTCCAAGTGTACGTTTTTCATCTAGGTATAAGGCAACCCAGTGTGTTCCTCTCTTGTTATGTGGCTCCGTGTTGACAAAAAATTGCGGTTGATTGTGTATTCCTTCTTGGGTGACGGTCTGAAGCGTAGACACCTGTGTATTTTGCTGGTAGGAGTTCCAAACACGAGTATACTTCTGTTGCATTCATTTTTTAGATAGTAAGTACCACTTACGTAGGTTCACAAATTAGAAAGAGCACACCTATGCTTAACAGCTTTGTGGTTGTTACATCTTAAAGTGTCCGATGTAAATAAACTATTCAAAACCTCAAGAGACAGACAGTCTAAGCTTTCCAAGTTCACTACTATGCACTGATGGGGTAACACAGATTTTAAATAAATGGCCTTCTCTTGACCCTTTACAAAAATAGTCGTGTCCGAATCGAATGCTGACTTTAACTTTTCTAACAGTACGTGGTACGGAATGTCTCCAAGATTCCAGTCAAGACCGTGATAATGTCTCGTTACCCAGTAACTTTCTCTTAGTTTCTCCGCTGTCAAAAGCCTGCGGTTAAATGGTGGGCGAACAATGTGATGAAATATAAAACTTCCAGTATGTAAATTTACAGCAGAAATTTCCTTAATTATGAAACGGTTATTGTTATCCATGAAACACTGAATGTCTAAGACGATACGAACCTCACGATCCATCTCGCACAGGATTTTATGGTCATCCATAAAATAGTCATCTAATAGTCATCTAGTCATAGTCATAGTAATAGTCATCTAATATTCATCTAGTCCATAGTCATCTAACTGATATCCTGTTTTCACGTGTGTTTAACTTCCATAATCCACCGTTACATTTCTTTTTTTTTGTCAATTTCCACAATGTTATCGAACTCTGCATAAATAATGCAATTGATGGTCTCTTCTAGGACCTCGCGAAAGCGCTCGCAACGGGTTGATGTTCTTTTTGATCGTCTGAGACATAGAGTTTGACTGAATGACTATACTACATGGTATATACTTTTTTTGTTTATTTTTGTTTTGTTTTTATGGACTTAATTTTATGGATCACTTGGAAATATTATGGTCCTGAACCTAATTTCATCTGGTTTTTTGATTGCTTCGTGTCAAGTGACAGATGCCCATGAGGTGATTTTGTAGCTCTAGTTTAAGTCAAAGTAAAATAATTCGACATATAACTATTTAACCCAGTATTAAATTATTGGTCACAGATGATTCACATCTCCATATCTCAGTGAACTAGAATGTTACACATCGTGAAGCACTAGGGTCTCATCTAGTCTCCTAGTTTAAGCCAAAGTAAATATTATTCAAAGTTAAGTTATCTACTAAATATTTAATTCAGTATTCAAGTTATTGATTATTCACGTCTCCGTAACTCAGGGAACTAGAATTTGTCCCTCACTGACTCGGCTGGTCAGGGGTTGTTAACTGGTATGCTAGAGGGATTAGCGGACTTGTGCGCTGTCACACGCTTATGCCTAACTGAGCAATTTCCTTAAACTCGCTTGGAATTCAATAAGTAACTAGCTGATTGAAAACGTCTATTCATCCCCGCTGGCTCAATTATTTTAAAATGGGGATGGTTAGACGAATTAGTAATCCTTATGATTTTGGAAAGTACTGTTCAGTTAACCAGCCTCGTATTAACTGCTGTGACATTACACGTCATTTAAAGTATAATTTAATCATTGGCTGTTTACATGAACTAATTGAATATTTGCTTTACAAAATTCAATTTAAGCTATAATTTTTACTATTACTAGGGAAAAAACAGGATTTAAAGAAACACAATTTTACAAATAAAATTATTTATTTCCTATAACTTTGAACATTTCTAAATTCCTTATGAAATAAAATGGCTTATAAATACAAATCATATATACATTCCTCATTGAAGTCTGGATCGCTGACATAGCCGACGTCCTCTGATTGGGATGTCGGTCTCTTCCAAGCTGCCTCCAGAAACTTGCGACCGTACAAGGCGAAGGCCAGAGTCTGGTATCCAGGAGTGTGGGGCTGTTGTCTTCCAGTGAGAACACAGAATCCGCCGTCGTAGGGTTTGTCCACGAATATTCGCCAACCGGCAATGTGAATCACTACTTCAACTTTGTCTTCACAGCTGACATTCACTACAATCATTTTAACTTTATCCGCACCGTTCACTAGTAGCCGGATTACCAACATGTCCCTTTTCACGTAATGTTTCGTAACTTCCAATTGGTTCACAGGACCTCCCATTTGTACTTCGCTCACCCTAAACCAATTAGCGTGGTGAACGCGCTTAGTGCCATTTAATGGCATCGTAAACTTAAACGTACGCATCGCAACTGGTACTGACTTTAGCTCTAGACACGAGTTTACTTTTGGACGTCTAAACGCGTCGTGGTTGACCGAGCTTTCACGTTGAGACACAAATGATTTGGTCACCGTTAGACGCTTACCCTACGGTAGCGCGAAATAAGAAACCGTTTTCGCTTTCATCACCCTACACCGCTTGGTTTATATAGTAGAAGTTTACCCTCGGGCTCGGTCAAGTTTCACTTTTGGGCGTCTAAACGCGTCGGGGTTGATCGAGCTTTCACGTTGAGACACAAATGATTTGGTCACCGCTAGACGCTTACCCTACGGCAGCGCGAAATAAGAAACTGTTTTCGCTTTCACTACCCTACACGGCCGAGGAACTTTTAGGAAACTCCGAAGCAATATATTTTTTATACATTTCAATAACTCTGATCGACTTATTTTATTGTATATATTTCACCAACGTATACTTACTATCTCGAACTAGTGACAGTATTATTTGATTTATTTTAGTTTTTTTCTACCGTAGTGTTTGTATACTTTTGTATGGTTATAACGTGTTGTATACAATCGAGGTTAATCCCGAGCCGCATAATCTTGCGGCAGCCTTTTTGTGGGGATCACCTATATAAAAATCGTTTTTTAATAATCTGTATACTATTTTGTGATTTTAACCTACCGTAGTGTTTGTATACTTTTGTATGTTTATAACGTGTTGTATACAATCTACCCATCGAGGTTAATCCCGAGCCGCATAATCTTGCGGCAGCCTTTTTGTGGGATCACCTATATAAAAATCGTTTTTTTTAATAATCTATATACTATTTTGTGATTTTAACCAACTTTTAGTTCGGTTAACATCACAAAAAAAACTACAGATTATTCCAAAAAACGATTTTTATATAGGTGATCCCACAAAAACGCTGCCGCAAAAGTGATCCCCACAAAAGGCTGCCGCAGAGGTTACGGCATTTCCCTACTACTGCAATTGCAAGTTTTATCCAGCACACTCTCAATACGGTACCAATCAGAATACCCTGAAGTTGTCACAAATCGATAAAGGTCAAAACAACTTCTCAATTTGGAATTGAGCAAAGGATTTGTTATCTGATATGTGAATTTAATGTTTAAATATAATGAAGGTGCAACATGGTGAATACACAACTTTCTTCCCAATAATGCCTTTCAACAACTTAAAAATACTAATATACAAAAAATTAACAAAATCATCCGGGTTAATATTACATATTTACAATTTATTTATTTTACAACTACGGATTACGCACTCCACCCGCACCCCGCGACCCGTCATGAGCGCCTAGCGTTTCCCCCCACCCCCCCAAAAAAATGTGCCGCGCCGTGCTGGAGCACGGCTCGCACTGCCCTAAAGCCGGTACTGATTATTACCATTTTATTTTAATTGATATAATTTTCCTTTTTATTACTGAAATGTTTTTAATTCCAAACGAAGTATTTTGTATCTTAGTGCCAATTTTTATCTTTAAAACCATAAACTATAACCAATTCAATGTTTATTAGTGATTGTTACATCGGGCTACTTTTCATGTTTTTTCTAACATGTTGCAGTCTAACCTAATCCTAGAAATTCTGTAGCATATTACAGTACACTGTATACAAAACCTATGTACAATACAGTCGGGTTTTTACTTTACAACTTGTTTTTCTTCATCCCTTATACAACGTGATTGATAACTATTTATCTGAGAAATGATTCCATAATATTACACAATTGCAACGTTTAAATGTTGTGTACTATTCCGAAATTAAGTTATATAATATCTTAAGTTTTTACAACTATTATTTATATAATCGAATTTCACAATTATTATTTGTTCTTGGATCTATTCTTAATCTTTAAATAATCTCACATGTTTTATCATAGAGGGTACATTCTATAACATACGGACATTTTTATTGACAACTACGTAAGAACTACATGAATTTTTTATGCATTCATACATTTTAATGTTTATACATTTGTTATTCATGCAAAATGGTCGTGACAAACATTTTGAGTTCGGGGCTAAATCCAAAGTGAGATTCTCAAAGAGAATTTTAAAAGAATGTAGAAGCAGTGAGGTGACAGCCAAGACATCAGCCTGTCTCCTGCCGCTGGCGGCATCGGGAGTTACCGTTGTTCGTTCAACTTCCCCACGAATCCATGGATTCCCTTTCGGTTGGCAGTAATGCGAAAAACCGGTTTAGAGGGTGGCTCGCCTAGCGCGGCCACTTGTGAAAATTGAAACTACGTGGAGCTTTGTGGGACTCAGATCGTTGTACTCCACTGTGGCCACGGACCTTTAGAGCCACCTTAAAGTCATATTATCATGCCGACTACGGTGATAGCTTCTTCCCTATAGGGAAAATTCGTTAAAAATGAAAAACTTGATCGATATACCGGTAATCAGTCTTAATATGACATTTTTTGCTTCTTTTAATTTTGCTGAGCCACAGTCATAACATTAGCTCTTATTATAGCCATGTTACCTCATAAGTTGTTATTTTCACTTATACAAATAATATATCTCCACAGTTTTCTTTTTACTTTTAATATTAATGATTTTGGTATATAATTGTAGCTACAAAGTTTTTACTTTTATATACTGTAGACCAATTTGGACTAGCTCTTCATTTTAAAACTTACAAAAGCGCAATTGTTATGTTCTTAAAACATTTTGCTTTTATTAAAAAAATTCAAATTCAAATTCTTTATTTGTCCAAGAACAATAAAATTTACAGAGGTAATGTTAGCATAGAAATCGTCATAAAAATATAGACCTACATATTTGAATTTTGATTTGAATTTGAAATGGAGTGATAATTTATTTCAAATTGGTTATCCATCACTATCTTAAGGTAATCCTTAACATATTATTATCTTAACTATGGTTATGCTAATTAGGCCTAACAGCTATGTTTCTACCTAATCTTTTAGAATAAAAACTGATAAATACAATTAACAAAATGGCGGAAGTTTATTCATTACTTTAAAATTCAGATTATGGTTGAATAAAAAAGGGATTACAATAAATGTGCAATTTATGGGGGGGACGGTTGCGAATAAAATTGTATTATTAATATAGGTAATATATCAAAAGTCCCAAAAATTATCCAGAGCTATCTCACAAAATTGGTATATTTTTTATATAGATACTGTACATGAATATTTCTAACACAGGGTCTGAGTGGTTGTTGTGAGGCTTAAAGATCAGAATAACTTTGTCTTACATTATAATTAAATGCCATTATAAAACCAAATATACTGTCAAATTAATCCCAAAATGTTATAGCCTACCGAGCTCAGAGCATTATCCTTTTTGTGCAGCCTATGAAGAGTTATAAAGCTCATTCCACTTTATGAACTAGAACCTAGACTGTACAACCGATGTTTCTAATTTGAGACAAAGTTATGCATGTGATCTTTAAGCCTCAGCACGACCACTGTGTTAGGAATTTTCATGTATCTACCAACTTTGTGAGATAGCTATGGATAATTCTTTGGACTCTCAATATATTACCTAAACTAACATTTTATACTTACTTTATTTGATAGTATCATCGTCCTTGTTACAATCGAAAATACATTCAAAGATCCAATTTACCCTCAAAAAGGTTAATTACACTCCAAGACGTTACTTATTACAACATCCATAAAGGAAACGGCGGAGTAGTCCATTGCGGCAAAGCCTCCGTTGCCCCGCTGCAACGGACGCGTACCGGACGGATCAGCAACGGACGGTACCCGTGTGTCTTCCCCGGTAGCTTGTCATTTTAAGCTGCAACTAACTGACGGCTGAAGCGGACGGCGCGCACCGGACGTCAGCGACTGCCGTGTGTCACCCGGTGCGGCACACGGGAGACATTTCAGGAGCCGTATGACGTCACCGATGAACACAAAAACAGAAGCCCTATGTCGTCCGCTCTGTTATGTTAACAACTTTACGCGTCTGTAAATCGACTGAAAGGAATGTTTATGTATTTATTGTATCATAACCTGAACAATATCCCGGTAACTGGCCTGACATATGAATTTACATACTAATAATAATTTTGTCCGTCAAATAAATGAGAACAAAAAGTGTTTGTTTCTTTGGGCTTTGAAAACAAATTAATATAGGCCTACCTGTATTTAAAAAATGTAAGCTACTGCACATTTACATAATGTTTCAACCTATACCTACTCGGAAACAGTTATTTTTCTTCTACTTACAATTAATTGGAAACATTATAATACTATTTTTACTCAATGTGTGTTGTGTAGGTTCACGCATTTTATTTGTTGTGTGTAATTACACAAATTGTAAAGAATTTTAAGTAGATAGGCCAAACATAGTATAGCCTATGTGAATAAAGCATGTTCCTCTTCAGTTTGGCGTAATGAGCCAAAACATTTGGTTATTCTCTTAATAAGCTAATTGTTTGCTTGTAGCTGTAAATAAGAGATATCAATTTGGAAAATTTAAATTTTAACTTCTAAGAAGATCCAATAAACTTTCTCCTTAATTGGACACCAAAGTTGTCCTCGATTGGTTGAGACTTTATGATAAAAGACGAATAAATAGTGAAACATATCACGCAATATGTCTATGGAATATGTCTATATATCTATGGAAAACCTGCCGAACATAATTTTACTAGGGCTATATTAATTAAGTTGTTTATGGTTGCAGGCCAGGATCGATTATTGCCCATTAGATTGGATAGCGATGAGGATGAAAGTAACGTGTTTAACTCTGGAAACATCAAAAGTGGTACCAAGTTAATCTGTTAATGATAAAGGGTTGATTTCAGTAATGAGTTGCTGTTGTTTTGATTGTAAAATCAGTGAAAAAAAAACAGTATCTAACTGCTGCCCCGCAGAGCGATGACAATCGGGTGAGGGTATTCTTAGGACAGCAATAATAAGAATGTGGTTACAAGTACAAATATTGAACATATTATGAGATGATGATGATGATCCTGGATCTTGATTAACTTAGAATAGATGTCGGCAAAAACTGTTCTAGCGCTAGCGGCGGACGATGAGGGAACCTCACCGATGACGCGTTTTAGTGACGTCACACGGCTCCTGAAATGTCTCCCGTGTGCCGCACCGGTGTGTCACCGGCCTTCCCCGGTTGCTTGTCATTTTAAGCTGCAACTGACGACTGAAGCGGACGGCGCCCAACGGACGTCAGCGACTGCCGTGTGTCACCGGCCTAATCACGCCAACACGCCCTTCTGATCACGTGATTTTATAAGCCTAAAAACAAAAATGTTAAAGAGTATGGTTTGTTTATTGTGGATATACTGTACTACAGTCAAGTTTTTATTTTAAGCTAGAATTAATTACGGTAGATAAACCGACGAGCTCGTTTTGTATGCATTACAAAGATATATTTTTAAACGTTTTGAAATCGAATGGTTAATTAACTACAGTGCTATACCAGGAACAGGACTACTATCGGAAACAGGAAATATGATAGTTGGGCAAAGACATAAAAGCCGAGTTTACACTTTTTAACTACCCCTGCAGCACACATCTTTGGGCCAACGTTGGATATTATTGTCGGCATTGAAGGATAAGGGAGGGATATGGTCGGTTGGCATTAAAGCGGTTGGGCCAACGAACCAACCGTTGGGTAGCCCACGTTGGCAAATCCAACCATAGTAGACGTTGGGCCAACGAACTTATCGTCGGGTAGCCCACGTAGTTTTTATAAATAATTCGTGGGACGAAGCCTGCGGGTATCAGCTAGTAACATATAAAGCTCTCTTTGATTTCAATGAACAGCTGGAATTGATGTGCAACAATTTCAATGTTGTGTTTGTTGAGGCGAATTGCTGGGTAACGAGGAATAATCTTGCCAGGGATGGTAAACTTCTAAGCCGAAGAGGCAACCATCAGCTGGGGAAACTTTTTTCGGATGTTTTTGCTGCTGCCTTATACCGTGAATCGACATGCGACACTTTCAGTATACCTTCTATCATTGAAGAATATGTCGCAGTCGAAAATACAACAGTTTTGCCTCAAGCAGCTCAGTCTGTGTCGTCCAATGAGATTCAAGGGACAGAACATCGTTTTTTAGAAGATGTGCTCCAAGAATCAATGTAACTGAGCCTCGCTCAACTTGTAATTTCGACATGGTTTCCCATAATCTTCTGTTGGACAAACTTGATAGCATTGGTGCACGTGGTGTAACAAAACAATGGTTTTCATCTTATTTAAGAGAACGTAGACAGGTAGTCGAAGTATCTTTCATAGATGCAAGCACTCTGAAACGTTGCTTTTCTGATGTACAGACTGTTGAGGCGGGTGTGCCCCAGGTCTCAATACTGGGGCCACTTTTGTTCATCCTATATGTAAATGATCTCAGAAGTTGTATTAAAGATGCCCATTTATGTTTGTTTGCAGACGACACGTCAATTATAATTGACAATCAATGTCGAGAAAAGTCAAAAAATATGTTGCCCCTTAATAACCTGGGGGGATTAGGGGGCATTTCCCCTCTTAAAACCACGTGTGTAGCAATGGATTCTGTAGTGCCTCCAAAACAGGGATTTGTGTGGATGTTTTTTAAAACAACTTGTTTGCAAGATTTTCTGTACATTCGACCGTGCTTTGTGTTCTATATTTAGTAAATAAAAGGTAATTTATTCATTAAAGTTGGGCTAAAAGGGAGAAAGTATGTGTCAGTTTCCTGATACCGTTTATTATAATAACAAACCCAATGTGTACCATTTCCATCAAATGAATCTAAATTTATAATTCCACATTCAAATTTATTAACATTTTTTTGAAGTAAATCTCTCATAAACACACCATTAAAATATTTAATATTTTTACATAATTTTTCCAAATCACCTAAAGTTAATGGTTGAAAATCTTTTTGTAATATGTTTTCATATAATTTAATGTATTTTATCTAAACCAGATCCTTCTACATTTGATAATTCATGATCTAACCAATAAACAAAATTTCTAAATTTGGGAATTGCAGTTTCTTTTACGACTTTAGCTCCTTTTCTAACATTTGGTGTATAATTTTTAACGAAACGTATATGAGTAGGGTGCTATGGCCGGTTCTGGACCACTTTAGCAAACTGAGGAGCCGAGGAGCCCCCCCCCCCCCCGTGACGTCATCCCCCCCCGTGACGTCATCCCCCCCCGTGACGTCATCCCCCCCCGTGACGTCATCCCCCCCCCGTGACGTCCCCCCCCCGTGACGTCCCCCCCCCCGTGTTGTTTACTTTCCTTGTTTGTCACCGGTTTTTTCCCCATTACGGGATGTTTACTGCTCCTCCGCACGTTAACGCTCATTCCACAAGCAGAATGTCGACTGCAACGTACACCTTGTGGAACCACCAGGTCATCCAGGACGTGATTGGCCTGGTGGAGATTTCAGCCATGGACCACTTGGTCATTTTGAGATGGGGGTGCCTGGGCCCGGACGGGCGCCATCATTTCATGAGGCGGCGATACGTCGCCAATCAACCCGGTCACCTGGAGGAGGTGCAGCAACGCCTCCACAACTTGATTGCAAATGAGGAGGTGGCCCTCCTCTGGGTTAAAGTTATTCCTTTAGTTTAAGCTTATCATTGTATTGTAAGTTTTTCATTCTTCATATATTGTATAACATTCATGAATCATCTTAGATTTAAGCATCACATTTATTGTATTGTAAGTTTTCATTCTTCATATATTGTATAACATTCATGAATCATCTTAGATTTAAGCATCACATTTATTGTATTGTATCAATGAAATAAATTATAAAAAAAAAACAAAAAAAAAACAAAAAAAAAAAAAAACAAACAAACAAAAACAAAGTGACAAGTTTAGCAAGCTGATGATTGAGAGGACCAGCCCTGTGTCGCCCCCCCCCCGACCCCCATCATCCCGGTTTTATCATTTTGTTTTTTGCATTTTATTTTTGTTTTATTTTTGTTTGTTTTTTTTTTTTTTTTTTTTTTGTTTTTTTTTTTTTGGACAAAGGAATCATTTATTTATCAACAAAAACTTATAACTATTCCTCGTTATCGGCCGCCTCCTCTTGTTCCTCCAAGCGGTCCAATTCCTCATCTAGTTCACGCAGCCTGGCCATGTCGGCCATGTACCATCGCCAATGTGTTTCGTGCTGCGGCTCAACCACCCACACTCGGTCAACGTCGTCCTGAAGCGCCTGTCGCTCCAGGTACACTTGTCTCGCAGTCCTCGGTGGTGGTGGTGGGTCCTCAGACGAGTCGGACTGAGGCGATGGAGGCGGTGATGGAGGCGGTGATGGAGACGGTGTGGGCTGAGGCGATGGAGGAGGAGGCCGCTGCAGCCCGCTAGGCCCAGGCTGAGGCGATGGAGGAGGCCGCTCCAGATCCCGTATTTGCTGCGCAAATGTTTGTTCTAATAGAGCCTCTTGCTCCAACTCATCTACGAAATTTGCATTTTCAAGTGCAAACTCGTAGTCATAGTCTGTCATATCATCCTCCCACGGAGCAGCCATGCTGAACGACTGAGCGAGAGCCTGTTTGTGTAGGAGATAAATCGGACTTGTTATTGTTGGGGAACTTCCCTAGTAAACACATTTGGACACCCCCCCCCCCGACCCGACCCGGACACCCCCCCCCCCCGACCCGACCCGGACCCCCCCCCCCCCGACCCGACCCGACCCCCCCCCCATATTTTTCCAATACATGCCGTTTGCTTTCCTTGTTTATCGCCTACGTGATGTTTACCGCGCGCGCCTCCGCTTTCACCCGCCGGTTTCTCCAGGTCTTAATCATTCTTACTACAGCCGCGATGGAGTACACTTGTATGTATTGCGACAAGCGTTACTCGCGTAGCGACCATTTGCGCCGGCACATGCTGACGCATGTGGATTCGCCACTGTACCCTTGCCGAATTTGCGGAAAGCAATTCGGCAGAAAAGACAAGGTGGCCCGGCACCTTGCCACCCACCGATATGCCCCGGCAGCTGCTCCAGCTGCCCCCGCTAATGCCCCGGCCGCTGCTCCAGCTGCTCCTGCTGCTCCTGCTGCTCCTGATGCTCCAGCTGCCACGAGGTGCGCCTCCACCCAGACGTGCGCCTCCACCCTGGCTGCTCCTGGCCCGAGGCGATGTGGTGATGCCGCCACTCAGACGCCCACCCAGATTCCTATCCCCAGGACACAGGAGGGAAAACCAGTTGGTGAGTAGCAATCCTCAGTTTCTCATTGTTATAATATCAATAAATCTCATTATTATAATATCAATAAATCTCATAAAAAAAAAAGAATATTAATGTTGGTTCGTTATTTACAGCTATCGTCAAGCCGTCAGCCGTACCGAGGGGATGGTGGACCCCAGAGTTCGCCGAGCAACAGCGGCGGCGGGAGGAGGCAGAGGCCAATAGGGTCCACCACGAGATTCGCCGGGGGTTGATCCTCCAACAGTACCGGCCTCGCCCAAGACCCCAGCTCCGGCGCAGACCACAGCAGCCGCAGCAGCAGCAGCCGCAGCCGCAGCAGCAGCCGCAGCAGCAGCCCGAACCAGAGGCGGGGCCGAGTGGAGAACCGAGGCCCGAGCCAGAGCCCGAGCCAGAGGCGGGACCAAGTGGGGAACCGAGGCCCCACGTTGTATATATAAACTCCTCGGATTCAGATTAAATAAAAAAAAAAACCTATTTCCTTTTTCCTTATCCAAAATAAATAAAGAAAATAATTACACAACAAACAAAAACAAAGTGACAAAGTTTAGTTGAGGATTGAGAGGATCAGCCCCGTGCCGACCCCCCCCCCCATGATTCCTCTATCCTAACCTAACCAACCAAGCCCCCCCCCCGACCCCCCCCCGACCCCCCCCCCCCGACCCCCCCCCCGACCCCCCCCGACCCCCCCCCGACCCCCCGACCCCCGCTCATTCCATTATTTATGTTATTTTATTATTTTTTATGAATTATAATTTTATTTTCTTCATCTTTATTATAAATTAAAAACTTAAAATTACTTTTGTGAAGAAGTCTCAGCCCTCTCTTTCGCTTGAAACTCCTCCATTGCAATCTCAAGAGCACGAAGACTCTCCCAGTCTGCATTATATTGTTCCCATTCTTCATCACATGTAGGTTGGGAGCACCAACACGTAGTTATCCGTTCCCACATTGTTTCATATTCCCTTCGCAGTTGGAGAGCATATTCCTCTTCTATCACCTCAACGGTAGCGAGGAGTTCTTTATCAGGGATATTACCTTCCCATACGCTATTAGCATACTTTTCTTCAATTCCCTCAACGATCTTGATGAGGTCCTCATCAGGAATACTGCTCTCCCATACATTATCAGTGTTCATATTGATGGCAATAGTTTGACTCTCTGACTTAAACTGAAACTTAGAGAAACTCAATCTGTTTACTCATTAGTGGACTTGTTGTTCACGGAGGAAAAATCCTTCATTAAATAATTTGTTTACTCATTAGTGGACTTGATGTTCACGGAGGAAAACCCCTCATTATATAACTTGTTTACTTACTAGACTCCTCAAGCTAAGTGCTTGACCAGTCTGAATCTTGAGTTAGTCATGGAAGCAAACAACCCACTGTCACTAGCTCAGCAATCGTGTATTGTAATAAGAAAGAATAAATACATTCTGTGTCAGGGGATTGCACAATTGCCAGTGCCTATACAGCGATACGTTGCATCTTGCCTCAAGGGGTATGTTCGGGAACATGTGTTAGTGCTTAACAACCCCGAAACGGATCCTCAAGTGTTAGACTTGTATAATAGAAACAATGGCAAGAGAGTCTATCAATGCCGCTACTGCCAGTACACTGAGCATTATTGTAATAGAGTTCTGTATCCTGCAAGAATTGTTAAAGTGTATCGCTTTTCAGACTCTAATAATTTGCAGCACACTTGTTTTTGCTGTGGTAAGAGTGCTTGGGAAGCGGACTGGCCACAAAACAATGATTACCTATCTACTTTGGTGATTTTAAAGTCAATGACCATAAAAACAGTTTGGGATGGCTCTAGTCACTCTAAATTCTTTTTCTTCTTTCAATAAAGAAAAAATAAAAAATAAAAAATAAAAGGAAAAAAAAAAAAACATAAATAAAATACTCCCTTCCCCATCATTTTCTAGTATTACATGTTTTGGTAAGGACTACGTGACTGCCTGAGGTTATCTCATTAGTGAGAGTTCTCCAGTTATTTATGTTAGAATCATTTGCTCACAAGCTCCTACACTGACTAGACCTAACAAAATGTTTAATGTTGGAATTGATGTGTCACTGGAAGGTGAATATTTTCATACAAAACCATTTACAGTTAGATCTACAATTGAAGACATTGAGTCAATCGATGCGGAGATATTCCTACAGACGGTGAAGTATTACACAACGGGTCACTTTGCCGAATTGTCCATCAGGATGTGGATTAAGAAGCGGTTGCCTGAACAAAAACGCCTACAAGTTCAAGCTGCTTTGGATGGCATCAATAAACCGCATGTTGCTTGTCAACGCGTGATTAATTTACTTCTTTTAGAATCCGACCAGGTCTTTGCAAAGGTTATTGTAAACGGGGGTTAGGTAAAGATTATAATAAAAAAGTTGTAAATAAAGAATAAATATAAATAAACAAAATTTCCTTTATAAAAAAAAACTATAAAAATAAACGATATTCCTTTATGAAAAACTATATGGTCCCCCCCCCCCCCCGGTAGATTCAAAACCAGCAAAGGCGCAGTGAGGATGCGAGGATGTAAGGCCCCCCCCCCCCGGTAGATTCAAAACCAGCAAAGGCGCAGTGAGGATGCGAGGATGTAAGGTCCCCCCCCCCCCGTTGGTCTACATGCGGCTTAAAAAGCCCCCGCCGACCGGGAGCGGTTGGCGGCGCGTGTCGGGAGACGGTCCTGAAGGAGTTGCCCAGGAAGGAATTACTCAGCGGTTTGCTGACGCTCAAGGTTGCACCCTTGAATTGCTCAGCGGCTTGCTGTCGTGACGCGCCCTCTTTGGCCGCCACCGCTCGGCGGGGACATACCCGGTTGCGCGCGCTGCCGGTATATAAACCTGAGGTCCACTACCGCGGCCTCAGTTTTGCCCGAGACGCCATGAGCAGCAGCAACAGTGCAACCGAGGTGGATCGAACCATCCGCTCTCTGATGGAGGAGCTTGATGCCATGGATGAGAATGCTAGACCGCCTACCATAACTAAGAAGAGGAGCAAGAAGCCCGTTGTTGGATGGACAGTGGACAGGAATACACCTACCGATTCTCCATCATGCAGTTGGAGCGATGCTGAATGTCAATATACAGTAAAGAACCCTACCAACTTAGGAAACGTTTTATTGAAGATGTCAGTATTCAAAGGCGGACGCCCTACGCATAGTTGCGGCCTATACTTGGACGAGGATAGAGACGATGAAATTTGCATATGCCTCACGGACCTGTTAACGAGACTAGAAAATATGTGGATTAATAGCGATACCGGAGTGCCTAAAATTAACGGAGTTAGTAGGATCGTGACTCCACTACCCGCCTGGCGTAAGACCCGCGATTGCGCAACAGTTTGCGAGGGAAAACGTAAGGCTGGAGGCAATTGCGTCATCCCAAAGCGCAAGAAGTAAACACCACAACGACCCGGAAAACACACACAATGACGTAAACAACTTGTTGACGCAGTGAGCCTATATAATACGACTCGGTGGTGAGCCACAACCATTCCACATCAAGACACTCAACGAGCAGCATGGACCAAACAGGAGACCTCAAGTCAGCCCTCAACAGCTGCAAGGCGGGGGGTTATACCCGCATAGCCGATCTACGGGACAACATAATTTACCCCATCCGGTCATTTGAGCGGGTGGATACTCCTTATGGTGAGGCGATAATGGCCACTTTGGAGGGGCTAACTGGTGACGACCCGCTGAGGATCTACATGCCTCGTAGATACTTGGCCGTCTTGGGAGACCATGTCATCGGCCAGTACAACGTGGGTGTGGGGTCGAGGATGAGTTTGGTCAAGAGGAGCGGTCCCCCCGGCAGCAAAGGAGCTCTTCTGGAATTTGTTTGAATAAATAACAAAAAAAAAACTTTATTCCTTTATCCTTATTCCTTTATCCTTATTAATTTAAAATAAAAAAAATAAATATAAAAATAAAAAAATAAATATAAAAACTCAATTAATTATAAGAGTCGAGGCGGTGCGTGGCTGTGTTAGTAGCCACCATGGACTTGAGGTGGAAACACCCGTTCACCGCCATCGTAGCTGGACCTTCGGGCAGCGGCAAGTCGCACTTTGTGGCTCGCTTCATAGGGCATACCGACCGCATGTGCGATACGCGCTTCGCCCGTATCACCTGGCACTGCGGTAGCGGCGGTGGAGGAGGAGCCGATGACCCTACTGTGCGCTACGTAGCCGGCCTGCCCGACCTGGACGACTACGATGGTAGCGAGCCCTCCCTGGTTATCGTCGATGACATGATGCGTGAGGCTGGCCCCGGCGTGGCGGACCTGTTCACCAAGGGCTCCCATCACCGCAACATGAGCGTGTTCTTCATCACGCAAAACCTGTTTCATCAGGGTAGGGGCCAGCGCGACATATCGCTGAACGCTCATTACATAGTGTGTTTCAAGAATCCCCGGGACCGCGCTCAGATCAAACACTTGGCTCGCCAAGTATACCCAGAGAACCCCAAATTTGTGGAGGAGGCTTATGCGGACGCCACGCGCGATCCTCACGCCTATCTGCTGATAGACTTGAAACAGTCTACACCCGAGGAGATGCGGGTACGTTCAGCCGTTTTCCCAGACGATCCAGTTAACTACGTGTACCTGCCTAAGAAAAAGTGATAAATAGGCTGAGCGCGCGCCAGTGTCAGTCATCATGTCACACCGCGTGAAGAAAGACACAGCCCTGCTGACTGCTCTGGTGCACGCTACACCCAAGGAACGCAAGGCCCTGTTAAAAGCGTGCGAGAATAGCCGTATCAGGTCAGTGTGTGAGTGTGCGTACAACGTGTTACGCGGGAACGTGCCGCTCACCACCTGTCATAAACGAAAGTTGAGAAAGCACAAACAGGCGCTCAGACGGCTGGTGAAACGCGGTGAGGGTTGGGTCAAGAAGCGACGCTACCTTGTACAACGGGGCGGTGGGATCCTCCTGCCCTTGCTGTTGAGTGCGGTGTTACCTGTGTTGATGCAGAAAGTAATTTGAAAAAATGGAGCACGCTAAGAAAATGGTAGTTGTACCGCAGGAGCTCATTGAGAGATTGCGAGAAGGACCAGGACCAAGAGGAGGAGGAGGAGCAGGCAGTACCAATAAGCCAGCCGGCCTGGACGCTGAGATGCATCGCATACTGAGCGACAAGCGGCTGAACGATACGGAAAAATGGAAACAATATCAACAGGTGTTACAGCGGTTCCTGCACTTTTCCGCGGCTAAACGTCAACCCATAGGCCTGTCAATCATCGAGGGGGAGGAGGAGGGAGAGGCAGGTCCGAGTCACGTGAAACGTGAGTCTAGCACCTCGGAGGAGGAGGGGGTGTTGGCATCATTCCCAAAAATCTACAAGTCGGTGGCGCGCAACTTGTTGCGGTTCATGACCCAGCAAGGCAGCCCCATCGCCTGGGACGCCAGTGGGGTGGTGTATGTGAACAACGAGAAGGTCCCCAATTCCAATATAGTGGACATCGCGCACAGCATAGTGAGAGCGCGAAGGGCGGACCGATTGCCTACCGGTTGGCAACAAGTGATGACCGCCTTGAAAAACATGAACGTGCCTAAAGAATACATGAGCAATCCCACGGCGTTGCGTTACCTAAACGGGGGGCTGGACACTGCATCGAGCCCCTGGGGAGACACGACGGCCTCCTCATCACCCCTGTCACCGAGGTTGACACCAATGCTAGACCGCCTGAGACCGCGACTTCCGGCAGCCAGGAGAAGGATAATAACCGAGGAACCTGACCAGGAATCGTCATTGGACAACTGGGAGCCGTTCTCACCGTAATGGAGAAGCTGTACTATGACCCGAGCCAGCCCGGTTCCCTCGGCGGGGTGGCTGCTCTGGCCAGAGCCGCGCGCCTCCCGAAACGCAGAGCGGTGGAATGGCTGCGTGCCCAGGACACCTACACGCTGCACAAGCCTGCGCGCAAGCGGTTTCCCCGCAACCGCTACGCCGTTTTTGGGCCTCAGGAGCTGTGGCAGGCGGACCTGAACGACATGCGCGGTCTCAGCCAGCACAACGACGGGGTCAACTACCTGCTGACTGTGATCGATGTATTCAGTAAGCGGTTGTTTGCGGTACCACTGAGGAGGAAAAGCGGGCAAGAGGTGGCGGCAGCGTTCGAGAGGATATTCTCCGAGGCGACTCCTCGCTGTCTACAGACTGACAAGGGGACGGAGTTCACCGGGGCCGCTACCAAGCGAGTGTTCAAGAGTCACGGTGTCACATACGTCACCACGCAGAACCCCGATGTGAAGGCGGCGGTGGTGGAGCGAGTCAACCGCACGCTCAAGAACCGCATGTGGCGCTACCTAACCTACAAAAACACGTATCGCTACATCGACGTGTTGGACAGGCTTGTGGATGCCTACAACCGCAGCCCGCACAAGAGCCTGGGTGGTGGTCTGCGACCTGTGGACGTGGACAGCGGCGATGGAAAAACGGTGTATAAGGTGTGGCGTCACATGTATGGAAAGGCGATCCCGCGACGCAAGCCCAGGTTCGAGCCTGGTGCCACGGTGCGTATAGCCAAGGAGAAGGGCACGTTCGCCAAAGGTTACGAGACCAACTGGAGTAAGGAGCTGTTTGTGGTGGATCACGTATACGGGTCGCATCCTTTACCATTGTACGTGCTGCGAGACCTGAACGGGACGCCGCTGGAAGGGCGCTTCTACGAGCATGAGATGCAAAAGGTAACGGTTGCCCCGGACCGTATGTACCAAATAGATAAAATACTGGACACTAAAGGGCGAGGCCGCAGTAAGCGCTACTTGGTCAAGTGGGTCGGTTACGGAGAGGACTTCAACTCGTGGGTACCTGCATCTGAAGTGCAACAGCTGCTATGACGACAAAGCGCAGGCAGCTGTACCTGACGTTGCCCAGCAACAGCTCAATGGACTATTATCCAAACAACACCGTGGCTAACTACATCACCCATCTACCATCAGTCGTGCGATTGGGTGGCGATGGTGAATGGGAAGTCGCTTTAGTCGAGGTCCATTACCCATGCTCGTTTGTGACAGTGGGGGAGGACGCTCGCGTATATCTCTACACTAAGGATGACACCGGCAAGCCTGAACTGACCGCTGTAAAGGTGGAAGCTGGAAACTATAAAGACATCGATGAACTGGTCAACGCCATCAACGCCATTCCAAAATTGGACTTATACCAATGCCAGTTTGAGTATGACAAAGAGATTGGGAAGGTGGAATTGATCTCGATAGACCAGACTGTGGAGCAACTGGAATTTAGCCCCACTCTAGCGTTACAGTTGGGATACGACGTGCACAATGTGGATTTGATCAAACATAGAAAAGCTATAAGACCGCCCAACTTACTGGCCGGGATCCCTTCGCACATGTACGTGTATTGTGACCTGGTGGAACCTCAGCTAGTAGGTGACACTGTTGCGCCCTTGTTAAAGATTGTGAACATCGACGCAAAAAACTACATCTACGGTGCGAGTATCACCGTGCATTTCACCGACCCTCACTACGTGCCGCTGATGAAGAGCTCCTTCGATAGTGTGGAAATCGATTTAAGGGACAGCGTTGGACGCCATCTGCCATTCCACTTCGGGACTACGTGCATGAAGCTTCACCTGCGCAGAGAGTAGCAGCAGCAATGAACCTGAACAACCCCTATCTGGCGTACTACCGCCAACAGCAGTCTGGACATGGAGTGTCCACGGTATTCAGAGGAGCCGCTTTCCAACGCGGTCATGGCATCGGCAGTTTCCTAGGCGGGCTGATGCGTACAGTGGTCCCGTTGATCAGATCTGGCGCATCGGCGCTGGGCAAGGAGGCGCTGAGGTCCGGTGTGGGCTTCTTGGGCGACGTGGCGGCGGGCACAGCCAACCCCCGAGTCGCAGCCAACGCCCGACTCAGGCAGTTTACCGGGTCGCTGAAACGTAAGGCTGATGAAAAACTGGATCGCGTGCTGAGCGGTGGTGGTGGTGGCACCTATAAGAGGAGGCGTGTACAGCGAGTGACCCCTCAGTCTCTGGCTAAACTCCTCGGAGTTAGGAAGAAGAAGCGCGCTGCGCCCAAGAGAAAAAGGAAGCCTGCAAAACGTGTCGCTAAGAAGAGGAGGAGCAAGACCGTTGTGCGACGTAAGAAGAACAGGAGTACCGTGAGGGACATTTTTGGATAATGGCGTTTCTACATCAGAAGTCGTGCGAGTGTGTCAAGACCGAGTTGGACCTGTTCTCGCTACCGCCCACGCAGACCAGTATAGAGAGTGGTAAATGGGTGCAGTACAAGCCCATCTCCTCCCTGACAGACGACTCACCCGTTGAGTTCATAGTTCCGGGTCATGGGGACGAGTACACGGATCTGTCACAGACGCTACTGCATGTGAAGGCTACCATTAGAACGGCTAATGGAGGCGCTGTAACGGGTGATCAAGCGATAAAAGAGGTGGGTCCGATTAACAACTGGCTGCACTCGCTGTTCAGTCAAGTGGACCTGTACCTGAACAACAAACTGGTGTCTCCTCAGAACAACACGTACGCCTATCGCGCCTACCTGGAGAACCTGTTGTCCTATGGTGGTGATGCCAAGACATCGCACCTCACCGCGGAGTTGTTCTACGAGGACTATGCCGGGTACATGGACAATACTGAGGAGGATAATGCCGGGCTCAAGAACCGGAGGGAGTTTGTCAAGGCCAGCCGGTACGCGGATATGGTCGGACATCTGCACATTGACCTGTGCAACCAGGAGAAGTTCATGTTAAACGGTGTGGAGATGCGCTTTCGTCTGATCAGGTCAAAGAACTCATTCTCCATCATGTCTAAAACCGTGACAGACTACAAAGTGGACATCGCCGAAGTCAACCTGTTTATGCGCCGCTGTAAGATCAACCCGAGCGTGCTGTTGGCTCACAGCAGGACGCTGGAGTCGGGCACAGCCAAATATCCCATTACGCGCGTGGAAGTCAAATCCTTCACGCTACCCTCCGGTATCAGCAGCAAGACTCTGGACAGTGTGTTTCTGGGTCAACTGCCAAAACGCATTATAGTTGGCCTGGTCAGCAATCAGGCGTTCAACGGGGACTACAAGAAGAACCCGTTCAACTTCACCCACAGCCACGTGAACTTCTTCGCGCTGTACATAGATGGTGAGCAAGTACCATGTAAGCCGCTTCAACCGGATTACACGTTCGGTAAGGAGTTGTGCGTGCTCGCCTACCACACGCTGTACACTGGCACCGGCATCAATTTCTCAGACTGTGGTAACGAAGTCAGTCGCAACGAGTACCCCTACGGATATTGCCTGATGGCGTTTGATCTGACACCCGATATGGCGGCCTCTCAATCCAGCCACTGGAACCTGGTGCGCAACGGTAACCTGCGCATAGAGATTGGGTTCTCCGAAGCCTTGGCGGAGGCGTTCAACTGCATAGTGTATGCCGAGTTGGACAACGTCGTGGAGGTGGACCGTCACCGCAACGTGACTGTGGACTTTGGAGGGTAAAACGGGTTATCTCCTCCGCCGCTGCCGCCGCCGCCCTCCCACCTACTTAAGGCCGAGGCAGCGCGCGCTCGCTCTCAGTTCAGCCGACCTCGCGAGATGGACGTGCCGCCACCAATCTACAACGAGCCTACCGCCACCGCCACCGGCCTAGTGCGCTGCCATCATGGAAGCGTGGTGATGGACATGCAGTGCTTCAAGGACAGCGACAACGACTATTTGCTGAAGGAGGTCTGCGTGGTGGACGTGACTACCGGCACGCTAATCATGCATCACATCGCTCGTCCGCCCTTCAATCGAGACCTCCTGACCAGCGAGAAACTGCGCGAGAGCGGCTGGCTCACGCGTCACTGCCATGGGCTCGAGTGGGACCAGGGCGATATCGCCTATGTCGCCCTGCTGGACAAGCTGCGGGCCTGCTTCATCCACCGCCCCATCGTCTACGTCAAGGGGTCGCAGAAGAGGACTTTCGTTCAGCGGCACCTGATCGTCGAGCCTGCCGCCACCACCGTGCAGGACATGGACGACCTGGGTTGCGGGTCCCTCAACGGACCACCCTCCTGCCGGACCCTGCGCTGCAGCCACCATAAGAGCGCCCTCAACCGTTGCGCTCTACACAACTGTATCGTCCTGCGTGATTGGCTGATGGCCAATGACAGGTCGGACTCATCAGCCCTAGAGTGTTGCTGCTGCTTCCGCCCACGATGAACACCACACAGATCGAGAGGAGCCTGGTGCAAGTCCCCGGACTGAGGAGCGTTCTGGTCTGCGCCTCTGACCGTCTGCCTCACTCACCCGTTCAACCCCAGACCGCCATAGTGGCCAACACCATGTCACACACTGAGAGAGGAGACCACTGGGTGGCATTCTACTGCTCTGAGGACCGGCTGGAATACTTCGACAGCTACGGCAGGTCCCCATACCAGGCGGACTACCAGAGGTTCCTGAGGCGCAACTCGCGCCGCCGCTATGTCTACAACAGGTATCGACTCCAGGGCTATGGTACTTCCGTTTGCGGCCACTACTGCCTCACCTACCTGTACTGCCGGGCGGTCCTCGGTATGGCGCTTGGTGACTACGTGCAGCTCTTCGATCTGGCGTCCCCCACGGTCAACGACGCTCTGGTCCGCAGGCTCTTCCACTCCATCTTCTCACCACTACGTTACTGATACTTTATTGTATTCTTTAAAATTGTGTGTTTGTATATTCTTATTATGTTTTTGAAATAAATACGATATATTGCAATCACTTGTTGTTCATTTGTCCTTACTTCAATATTTAAGAAAAGTACATGTCCAATATCTCGATTTTTTTTTTTTTTATTTAAAATTTTTTTAAATTATTAAATTTTATAAATTACATTTTAAATTATTAAATTTTATAAATTACATTTTAAATTATTAAATTTTATAAATTACATTTTAAATTATTTTAATTTGAAAAAAGTTATAACTTGGACATGTTGATGATTTTGAAAATATAATGAGGAAATACGGGTGAGGTAATAACAACACAGATATCTGCTGTGAACTAAAACTTTTACAATATAATTGCTTACAAATACTATTTACAAATAAATTATAAACGCTATTTACAAATAAATTAAAAAATACTATTTACATATAAACATAAGCCTACACAGGAAACTCTTCATCAACGTCCTCCTCCTCATCCACCTCCATTGGCTGCTGTTGCTGTTGGTTATTGAGGTGGTCTCGTCCTCCTCCAGCCAGTGGTGGGATGTCCTTGTGTCCCCAAGGCAAGGTGTGGATCCCATCCGCCAGGACATAGCGCTTGTCATCTTTCGGGCTCAGGGAAAGTTTCTCCACCTGGACTGTGAAGACGCGGTGCAGGTGGGACTGGAACCGGGTGTTGACGGTGGTCTTCAACACCTCGTTGAACAGGCATTCCCTGTAGTCGTCGGGGGTAAGGATGTTCTTGACGACCCCCTTGGCGACTCCCTTGGCGCGCTTGAGAGCCTTGGATCCCGTCTCCTCGCTCGGGTCCTCGATGTCCATGAAGTAAAGCTTGGAACGAAGCCCGAGGTACTCAAACAGGGATCTGCCAGCGCACTCATCCTTGAACTTGCCGATGACTTTAGCGTTGATGGGGCTGTAGCAGGGGTGGGACCTGGGGTAGGCGCTGGTGTCAAAGTCCTCCAGGTGTTCCATCATCTCCCTGTAGATGTCCTGAGAGATGATGTCAAACACGAAGCTGTCCGTGTCCATGTAGTCTACGGTCAGGCGGTCACCGTAGCGGTCCTTCATCTTGCGCAAGAACTCATACATGAGCCACTTGCTCAGCTCCAGGACAGACATGCCGATGTAGATGGGTTTGTCCAGAACGATGTTCACCCTGGCTAGATGGATGAGGGCTATGTCCTCTGTGTAGTAAGTGCGGTCCAGGAAGTTGGACTTGGCCACGTATTTGCTGAACCTCTCCGGAGTGCAGACCAGCTTGACGTTCAGGCGCTTGCGCACGTTCTCGATGGTCTTGCCGAAGACCGCATTGTTCATGAGCTTGAAAAAGTCCTGCTCAAACTTGGTCTTGGCCTTCTTCCTCAGCTCGGTGTTCATCAGGATGTAGGGCTCGAGCCATTGAGACTGGTGGAACGAGACGGCCCTGTGCACAGCCACAAGCTCCAGTCCGTTGTTCAGCGCCTGCTGCAGGATCCTGTAGTGGCAGATGTAGTGCTCCTTGTTGTCCAGGGTGGTCACCAGCTTGGGGAACTTGCCTATTGGAGGCCGCTTGGTCTCACAGCAGTAGGGGAGGTCCCTGTGCAGGTCGTGGAGACGGGCGGGGTAGTTGAGGTCCACCTCCAGTATGTAGCCCCGGTCGGCTTCCGCGTCCAACGAGGCGATGTCCAAGGCGTCAATCTCCTCACGGCTGAGCCACTGGAAGTCTCCGGTGGGCAGGTACTGGGACATGGCCCAGCCGTACAAGTTATTGGCATCCAGGTACAGGAGGTGGCGTGTCGGCTCGTCGAGGCGTCGGTCCTCAGGGCGGCATCGCTCGTGGTTGGCCTTGGCGTAGCGGGTGATGGCCTGGGAGATACCTCCTCTGATGCCTTGCTCCACGAAGAGGTACATGTCAAAGTCCCGTAGCGTGTCCAGCT
This sequence comes from Allygus modestus, assembly GCA_963675035.1. Lineage (NCBI taxonomy): Eukaryota > Metazoa > Arthropoda > Insecta > Hemiptera > Cicadellidae > Allygus > Allygus modestus. The sequence goes on from OY776112.1 coordinate 235,371,561, forward strand.
CCACGCCGCAGGTCTTGAGCATGACGTCCCAGGCGTAAGAGGGCAGGGTGTAGTAGTGTGCAGGGTCCAGTCCATACTCAGCCAAAGAGGTGTCGCGGAACTGCTCGAACACATCGGTGAGGAGGGCGATGTCACAGCGCAGGTACTTGTCGGCATAGTCCTTGAGGTGGTTGCAGTCAAAGACTCGCCACACGTTGAGGGCGTGCTCGTACTCCTCCTCCTTGATATCCTCCAGGGTCATGCTGTTTTTGAACGCGGCCTGAGGAGGAAGCTGTCTGGTGGAGTACAACGTGTCGTACGACGTGACAAAGTCGTAGGGGAACACGCCCTTCCTGCGCACCAGGTCGAAGAGCCGGTTGTCGGGGAACCGCTTCCTGGTCTCACGCATCTTATCCGTGGGAAGCCCCGCCGCCAGGTTGGCCAGGCTCATGGACAAGAACCTGTAGGTGTCCAGGAACCGCACTGCGAAAGATGACTGTCGTTGGTTGTCCCCGGGCTGGCCAAAGTGGAACCGCTTGGTGAAAGCGATGTAGCGCTCCTCCGTGTGCGCCAGCACGTCCACATCGCCGGGGTCAATGGCCAACTCCCGCACTATGAAGTGAGCGTCATAGTTGGACAGGTTGTGGAAATAGCAGTTGATGACCCGCTGCTCCCTGTACCGTAGGTTGCACGAGCGGTGCGCCGCTCCTCGGAACTCGTAAGGTGGGGCGTGGTTGTGGTCCCGCACCTTGACGTCCTGCTCGGTGAACTCCTCACCGCAGAGGTAGCAGCGAGTCGCCGCCAGGTACTCTTCCATCTCCTGCCGGGTCAGAGAAGGGTGCAGAGCTCTCATGCTGAACAGGAACTCCCACAGCATCAACACGTCCATCTTGAGCCTCTCCATAAACACCTTGGACGCGTCGACCCCGAAGTAGACCCGGGGTTCAAACTCCTCCAGCCCCAACGAGTCCATGATCTGGTATGCAAAGGCGTATGGGACGTGCATGCGCATAGGTCTGGTCCCGGGTGGTGGTTCCGCAGGGTCGTCAGCGACGGGCTGAAGGGAGCACTCAAAGTCCGCGTAGATGCAGAACCTCTCTCGCCGGGTGTACTCGGGATGCGCGAACCGGATCTTCTCCTTTTTTGGCATGTCCAAGCGGAGAGGAGCCTTAGCGTAACAGTAACGCCTGTGCTCCTCCAAGCGCTGAGCACCCGTCAACCCGAGCTTGTTGGGCCGGTTGTCAAAGTAGGCAAAACACCTCTTGCAGATGTAGATCCTGTGGTCATGGGTGGTGAGCTGAGGGCGGACCAGTCGGCTCAAGTTCCTGATGAACGCGTAATGGCTGTTACCCTCAGTTGTCACGTACAGCAGGTCGCGATGGTCTTGGAGCTCCCGCCTACATATCTTCAACGGGTATACCCTGTTCTTGAACTCAGGTGTTCCACCAGGCCGTCTCCCCACCATCGCGCGCTCTATCCCATACACGTTCACGCTGATGGCGTTCTTGCGCTCAAAAGCCTTGATGTCCTTCAGTGTGACGGGGAAGCGCAGGTCGGTCCAGTCGTACCGGGCGATGATGTCCAAGGTGTACCTTGTGGGTCTCTGCTGATGCTCCGGGACGAAGGCGCCCAGGATCGCGTACATGAAGCACATGTCATCGTTGTTTTGGACATTGATGACTGCGTGCGTGGCGTCAATGTCCTTTGGCAGCGGAATAAACGCCCTGCCTCCGAGCGGTATGTACTCATTCACGCGGATCTCCAGGTCACGTATGCGCAGGTAGGTCCATCCACTGCCCACCAACTCGCACTGCTCCTTCTTATTCTTGATCGTGTCGAACGTCGCGGAGAGGAAATCCCCCAAGTCAGAGGCCTCGGTCAGCGGGACGTTCTTCGTGTTGAAGGAGCGCAGGCAGGTGGCCCCATGGATGTTGGTGAACTCACATTCCAGGACCATGTTTACCTTGATGCTGGGATGCCTGCTCCTCACGTCAGTCAAAAGATCAAAGACCTCATGGAACAGGAAGACGAGCGCTTCCTCAACTGTCAGCAGGGCGTCCATCGGTTGGGACAGTCGAAAGGTGAGGAGGCGTCTGCGGAAGGCTCGATGCACGAGCTGGAACGCTGGGAGACCGGCACCCTCCATCGGCTCCTCCTCTTCCTCACTAGACCCCAGTTGTGGCTCCCTGCTGGGCCCCGGTTGCGGCTCCCTGCTGGGCCCCGGTTGCGGCTCCCTGCTGGGCCCCGGTTGTGGCTCCCTGCTGGGTCCCGGTTGAGGCTCCCCGCTCGGTCCGGGTTGAGGCTCCCGTGGCTCCGCGATGGGTGATGGTGGTGGCCCGAAGTGGTCTCGGATGAGGTTCAACGCGATAGGGCAGCTGCGCGTCTGGTGGCGGTCCCGGTTATGACGGCGCATGAAGTCCCTGTCGCAGAAGGCGCAGCGGAACCTGGCTGCCCGAGCCTCCAACTCTGCTCCTCCGTCTACAACATATAACGAGAGTTACTACACTTATAAAACGACGGGGGGGGGCTGCTTGGTTGGTTAGGTTGGTTAGGTTAGGATAGAGGAAGCATGATGGGGGAGGGGGGGGGGCTGCTTGGTTGGTTAGGTTGGTTAGGTTAGGATAGAGGAAGCATGAAGGGGGAGGGGGGGGGGCTGCTTGGTTGGTTAGGTTGGTTAGGTTAGGATAGAGGAAGCATGAAGGGGGGGGGGCTGCTTGGTTGGTTAGGTTGGTTAGGTTAGGATAGAGGAAGCATGAAGGGGGGGGGGAGGGCACTTATGTGAAGCATGAACACTTATCACAGTTTATTATGTAAATTTTTAAATTCCAATTTAAAATTAAAAATTTCAATTTCTTTAAATATTAATTATGAGAAGCATTTTATAAAAAGGTAGCCATGATTATAGTTACTAACCTTGGAGCTCCTCCACAGGCTGTTGGTGGGCAGTAGTAATGTGCCGATTGAGGTTGTCCCTTCTTGTAAATCGTCTACCACAAACGTTACAGTCATGGCGTCTGTCGTTGTGGGTAGACTCTGCATGCCTCCTCAGGTTTTTGAAAAGGCTGAAGGTGTGACCACAGACCTCACACAAATGTTGGTTGTTCATCTACAACAACAAAGGATACTTAATAACGTTCTAGAGGAATGAAAAATAAAATATTAAAAAGAAACAACCATGATACGCTCAGAATAGCTTCACTGATTTATGTATGCCTCAAACATTGTAATGTCAGGTTCGAAATCAGTTAACTGGAAATTATCATTCGTTGGAAAGGCATAATACATTTAATAAAGAGCTGTTTTAAAACAGGGTTTAATTAAATTTCATTAGTAAATAAAGTGTTGAGAGTACGTCCGAAATAAAATTTAAAATGGTTTAGTTAATAAAAATATTTCTACTTACGTTTAATTAAAGAAGGTAATCGAAGCAGGAAGAAGTCACTGGTTAGGAGCACACAAATGAGCACTCAAGTACATTCACAGATAAACTGAGGAGGATCATTAGGCACCGCTCATTAAATAACATAGGAAAACCACAAGTAAACAAGCGCTTGCCTCGAGGTATAACGGGGATGGCGACATCATGTGGAGGAGGGCTTTGTGTAACTATTTACTTCAATTAATATTCATTTTAGTTCTTATAAATTTTACAAAAAAGGATTTACTGCAAACTGTTCCCCGTATCTGTTCCAATCGTTCACCAATAGTAAATACTGCTGTTCATACCGGATCCATTCCCAGTACTCCTTCTCGAATGGATAGTCCTCCGCGAGGTACCTTCTGCCCTCCTCTACCACCCACATCTCATAATCATCACGCGGAAAGGTATGGATATTCTTGTACCGCTCCGCTCTCCACAGCAGGTCGCTCTCATACTGTTCCAAGTCGTAATGGATCCTCGGAACGCACTCTGCCGTAAACTTCTTGTCAATACGTCGAACACGCTTCCTCCACTCGTACCGAGGTTCAAATGGTCTCCACGCAGACTGGTATCTCACTCGCCTAACTTTCACAGTCTTTCCCTCCTCACCAACACTCACTTCAACTCGCTCAGTATCGCTGCTGCTGTCAGAGGACATGGTGCTGCGACTCTCGACCGTTAACTGAAGACAAGAGAGGAGTAAACAAGGTTAAAATAAAGGTGGGTGTGGTCGCCAGCCTATGTTAGGTTTCCACCAGGCCACGTGACGGGGGGGGGGTCCTCATTCCTCCTCACACGCCTGTGCTCACCAGCCTATGTTAGGTTTCCACCAGGTCACGGGGGGGGGGGTCCTCATTCCTCCTCACACGCCTGTGCTCGCCAGCCTATGTTAGGTTTCCACCAGGTCACGTGATGGGGGGGGGTGACGTCACGGGGGGGGATGACGTCACGGGGGGGGGAGATGACGTCACGGGGGGGGGGCTCCTCGGCTCCTCAGTTTGCTAAAGTGGTCCAGAACCGGCCATAGCACCCTACTTATATGATCCGCAACTTCTAAAATTTCTTTTAATAATCCGCCTTATTTTATTTCTTTTAATTGATTATATGAAAATTCAATTCTTAATCCTTTATTTAGTTTTTTATGTTTATTTAATTTATTAATTTGTCATTTAGCGAATTTCCCCTATAGGGAAGTAGGGAAGACGCTATTACCGTAGGTCTCATGGTAAGACTTAAGCCCGAGACCATGATAACTTTTTGTTTTGAGGTCCCCAGATGCCAAAAACACTATTCGTTCAAATTTATATAAATGTTTATATATATATATATATATATATATATATATATATATATATATATATATGACCGTTAACACGATAACTTGAGTAAAAAACGTCCGATTTTGATGAAATTTAACTCAAACGTGTAAAATGATATTCAAGACTTTAAGTTCGAAAACCAGAAAAATCGGACCATGGGAAGGGGGGTTTATGGGGGTTTTAAATTTTCCAAAAATCAGTTTCTTGCATTTTTCACCCAACAATTTTTAAAAAACTTAATTTTGGTTTTGACCATGTTATAGAGCTTAAAAAAACTAATAATATGGTATTTTGAATTATTAACCTAGGTTAAGTGGTTGCGGAAAAAACAAAAAAACCTACTTATAAAATTTCCCGTGTTAATCTTATGGGAAAAATGTTTTTGTCTTTTCCTCAGTTTATTTTAATGTAAACTTCACATTTGCTTTTACAAATCTGTTCATTTCCACAAAACAATCATTTTGGTGTTTAAATTGTTATTCTACGCCCAACCGTTGCAGAGATATTCAACGTGCTAAACTCAGTACGTTGTCCAATTTTATCCTTATGGAGAATAAATAAAATTTGATATCTCGATTATTTATGAATGTATGTTGATGAAATTTGGTATGTGGCTTCACGTAGTACTGTTATATTGATATTTGCACAACAAATTGATTTTTCGTTGATTATTCCCGTAGCAGCAAGCCTGCGTACTCAGCCCCCATGTTATTCGCATGGAGAATAAGTAAAATGTAATGACTCCCATAATTATGAACATAAATTAATAAAATTTGGTATGTAGCTTCACTTGGTTGAGTTATATTGGTAATTATATAAAAACCCATTTTTTTTGTTCCTCGTTGCAGCAAACCTGCTTTCTCAGCCCCCATGTTATTCTTATGGAGAATAACTAGAATGTTATAAAGCGCTTATATATGGTTGAATATTGATGGAACTTGGTATGTGGTTTCTCCTAGTTAAATTCTATTTATATTTGTATAAAAACCAATTGTTTGTGTTCTTTGTTTCAGCAAACCTACGTACTCATTACCAATGTTATTCTTATGGAGAATAATTAAAATCGCTTATATGTGAATATATTTTTATGAAACTTGGTATGCGGCTTTATGTGGTATTAAGACATATATTATGCACTGGAAATTCGCTGAGTACGCAGGTTTGCTGCGACGGGGGTATTTTTGGCTTTTTTCCATAACCACTTAATCTAGGTTAATGATTCAAAATACTAAATTATTTGTTTTTTTAAGCTCTATAAATTGGCTATAACCAAAATTGAGCGTTTTTAAAATGTTGGTGTAAAAATGCAAAAAAAATGATTTTTGGAAAGTTTTAAACCCCCATAAAATCCGTTTTCCACTGGCCGATTGAACTGGTTTTCAAACTACAAGTCGCAGATGTTACTCTCCACATTTGTGCCAATTTTCATCAAAATCGGGAGTTTTTTCAGAAGTTATCGAGGTAACGGACACACACACACACACACACACACACACACACACACACACACACACACACACACACACACACACACACGCACGCACACGCACGCCAACACACACACACACGCGCACGCATGCACGCACACACACACACGCACGCACGCACGCACGCACGCTCGCACATATATATACACACTGTTTACACTTGTATATAAATTTGAACGAATAGTGTTTTCGGCATCTGGAGACCTCAAAACAAAATGTTGTCATGGTCTCGGGCTTAAGTGTACGTCTTACCATACCACCTTCGGTAACAGCAATGACTACATAAACTACAATTGTAGTTTATGTAGTCATTGGTAACAGTTTCTTCCCTGTAGGGGAAATTCGTTTGAACATATGTTCAAAATGAAAAACAAACCATTAGCCTGTCACGGCTTTGCTCGCGATCACAACGTAATATTATACTGACATTCCCGTATAAATATTGTGTTACCGTTCCAAATCCAACATGGCCTGCTGATTAACTGTGTTTACTCTATCCAGCTGATTGCTTAAAACTTATAGTTATTTCTCAATGTTAAGCTTATGGGAAAAAATCAACTTTAAGGGGCCCCAGAGTCTCACTCTTATTTATCTGTAAAAAAGGTTTCCTGTACAACTTCACATTAGGCCCTCCTTTCCAATGACACCAAAAACATGAAAATCGGTTCAGTAGTTTAGGAGGAGTGATTGTCACAACAAACCTGCTCGCTTATTAAATAAGTATAGATAGATGACATTAAATTTAATCAAAGTTGTTATTCATACGAATTAAACTCCTCATGTTTTCCTGGGGTTGAGGTTTTCACTAACCGATCATTAACGTAGTAATTTTATTCAAATCGCAATAGCCTATAACGATTTGATTGGCGCTGCACTCTAGTAGCAACATCCGTAACTAATGAGTGCGGGCAACTACGGCTCTCCCCGCTAGGGGCACGGACTGACTCATAAACCAAAATAACACCGCTAGGCCTTTGGTCGTATTAGCTGAGTAGGCTAAGTCGTGGAAACACCTTGGCCAGGTGTTGATACGGTGCTCGTGGGTTCGATTTCCGCACACGACCAAAACTGACCAGTCAAGCAAATCTCAATGAGTTAAACGGTCTGTGGCGACGTTGGTGGGAGGGCCCAAGTAAAATAAACGGTGGCAGGCTTGCTTGAAAGTTGATGGGATCGGTTAATTCTTTGTGAGTTGCATATGGTCAACACTGATTTTGCCACTTTTTACTACTTTGTGTGTGCCAATGCGACTCTTTAATCTGAAAGAAAACAATGTTTAAAATAAAATACGCCATTAATCCATTTAATAAAAACCAATTTTTTATTCCAATTCTTAGGTTAACAAATGACAAGTAAGGAACAAGACCAGCTCATAAGTCTACGCCAATGGGTTAAGGCCAAAAATCCCCTATAGTTCCAAAGTTTTAGCAAAATCGCAATAGCCTATATCGGGATTTGATTGGTGCTGCACTCTAGTAGCAACATCCGTAACAAATGAGTGCGGACAACTACGGTTCTCTCCGCTAGGGGCGCGGACTGACTCATAAACCAAAATATCACTGTTAGGCCTTTGGTCGTATTAGCTGAGTTGGCTAAGTCGTGGAAACACCTTGGTCACTTGGTGTGTGTGTGTGTGTGTGTGTGTGTGTGTGTGTGTGTGTGTGTGTGTGTGTGTGTGTGTGTGTGTGTGTGTGTGTGTTTGTCTACTGTGTGGGGTAGAGGTTTTCACTAATCGATCTTTAAGGCCCAAAATCCCCTATAGTTCAAAAGTTTTAGGAAAATCCTTCAGTTGGATTCCGACTTAATTTTGAAAACCAGTACATCGCCCGTACTGGAGTATGTAATAGTGTTACGCCATATCCTCTTCGGAACCAATGTACACACTTGTGTATAAATTCGAAACATTGTTTTTTTCTTCTAGTGAAAATGTTTTACAATTACAGTTTTAGTTTTAATCCATGCTTAATGAACTGGGCTACAGGCTACAGAAATAATTAAGAGAAATTTGGCATTAAAGCATGAATAATTTTCTTGAAAATAATTGGCACGCTTGTGTATATTAGGACGTAGTTACAACCAGAGAGGACAGAGTAGTATAGAGTGGCTTTCCCTATACTGAACGCATGCGGGGCAGTGAGGCCGGTAGAGGCCGCCATTAGCGGCCAAAATCCAGCAACACCGCCAAGCTCTTGACTCGCGCAAGCAATCAACACCGCTTAACATATCACGTCATTTATACCTCTAAACATCGTTCAAAAATTATGAATCTTCACAATTAGAAGAAACAAACCTTGCTGAAGGCAAGGTGCTTTAAATGTACAAATCTTGACAATGCCGAATTTGAAAAATGTTTTTCTGAAACATCAATTTAATACAACAATAAAAAAATATGAACTGTTCGTCTTGCAAGGAAAATTTTTGTTATTTGGTCAGAAAAAAAAATCTGCTGAGATATGTTGCCAAAGAGTTTAATTTTTCATAGGTATCCGAAAGCCATTTTCACCTACCGTTAGTACTTAGTAACTGTCAATTATTTATTTTTTGTCTTTAATTTTTTATTTGCAACTACGAGCAAATTTGCTAACAATATAGCAATAACAATAACATGAAACATGAAAAATTAAAAAGAGTAGGCTCAGAAGCCTTCCTCATTTTTCTGGGCGTTAAGGGTTGTCCTCTTCAATTGTAGGGATTTATATTAAAAAGTCCCGACTCCAATTTCGTCTCAGCCTCCTTCGACGGATGCCTGGCAATGTCAAAGTAAAAAGGTCTTGAATGAAAGGGTTCACATGGCCATCTAGTTTGATAACAAAATTCAATTAATGTTCGTTTGCTACTTCATGTGCAAATTTAATATTGAATTCACTGTACAAAGTATTGTTGCTCACTTAGTAGGGGGTTCCAGATATTAGACGTAGTATTTTTGACTGAAACATTTGGATTTCCTTCAGATGGGTGAATTTTGCTGTGCCATAAACTTGAATGCCATATATCCATATTGACTTTAACAGGGTTTTGCTCAAAAGTAATTTTGATTTAATAGGCAATTTTGAATTTTAATTAGCCGATAGTATTGATTAAATCTTAGAACCCACGAACATCGTATCATTACCTGGCCAAGGTGTTTCCACGACTTAGCCAACTCATCTAACACGACCAAAAGCCTAGCGGTGTTATTTTGGTTTATGAGTCAGTCCGCGCCCCTAGCGGAGAGAACCGTAGTTGCCCGCACTCATTACTTACTTTTCGTCGATTATGATATTGAAGTCGATATTGAAGTCACTGTGCAAAGTCTTGTTGCTCACGTGTAGTAGCAACAAGATATTAGACGTCGTATTTTTACTGAAAAATTTGGATTTTCTTCAGATGGGTGAATTTTGCTGTGCCATAAACTTGAATGCCATATGTCCATTTTGGTTTTAACAGGGTTTTGTAAAAAATTAATTTTGATTTAATAGGTAATTTTGAATTTTGATTAAGTAACCGATAGAGTTGTTTAGATCTTGTATTGAGAGCAGCTCTCTTTTTTGTGATGTGGGTTTTCCAAGTTAATCTTTCGTTTAGGTAGAGTCCAAGATAATGTGTTTCTGTATTTTGAGGGATTCTCGTGTTGTTTATATATACCGGAGGGCGTAGTCCTCTTCTTAGAGTGAAGGGATTTTGATGCATTAAATTTCATTCGCCAATTTTTCAACCAGTAACCTAAAATGTTAATGTGATTTTGAAGATGGGTGCTTGCTTCAACGGGATCTTCCGATGTGCTAAGAACAGCGGTGTCGTCTGCATGCATGGCTATCTTTGTATTGGGAGTTTCGGGAAGGTCAGCTGTATAAATGTTGTATAGAAGAGGAGATAACAGCGAGCCTTGTGGAACGCCAGCAGAAATCGGTTTGCAGCCTGAGTATTCCGATCCTTGTTGTACATTAAAGAATATATCTTGTAAATATGACTGGAGTATTAAATAGTAGGTAGGCGGAAGAAAACTTGTAATTTTGATAACAGTCCAGGGTACCACACTTTATCGAAGGCGGCGCTTACGTCCAAGAACACAGTACTTGTGTATTTTTTATTTTCCAGCCCGGATGCAATTGTATCCACCACTCTATGAAGTTGCTGAACAGTTGAGTGCCGAGATCAGAATCCGAGTTGATGGTTTGGTAGAACATTGTTTTCTTCAATAATAATTTGTAAACGAGACCAAAGTAATTTTTCAAATAATTTAGAGATAACAGGAAGTAAGCTAATTGGTCTGTAAGAAGAAGCTTCATGAGCGGATTTTTCAGGCTTTTGAATCAAGATTATTTGGGACAATTAATTTCCATTGAATAGGGTAGTGAGTCGTCGAATTATGGCGTTAAGGATTTGTGTCAGTAAAGTTATACAAGAGGGATTTCACGTAAGATTTTACTTGTAATTAGATGATATCTAGGTGATTTACGAAGGGGTAGTTTAAAACTGGCCTTTTTAACATCATTGGCTGTAATGCGAGGAGGTGGTAAGGACATAGGTAAGGGGGAGTTAACGGAGTATTCTATTTCAGAGGAAAAGGCTTGATTCTGTTCTTCGTGTGGACTGAAAATTCCAGAAAGGTGGTCTGCAAAGACATCAGCTTTCTCCTTATCTGACTTTGCCCATAAGTTGTTAAGACGTTTAATCGGGGATGTTATAGATGTGTAGTGTAAAATTTGCTTTGTTGTTTTCCACAGAGAAACGTCTTTAAGGGTAAGATTTGTCAATTTGCTTTCAAAATCTGAAATTTTAAAGTCCTTATTAGCTTTTTTCAATTGGTTGGTATATCGATGCCAAAGATTTAAAGATACCAACCAAAAAGATTTTTTTCAAAGATTTTTTTATTGGTTGGTTCTGCTCTGATGCCATTTTCGCCTAGCTATCCGCTTTTTTCTAATTAGTTCACAAATATACTGAGGGTAGCAAGGGCCAGATCGTTTCTTAATAGGATTTGGGATTGAAGAAGTCCAAGCGGCTTTTTGAAAAAAAATTCGTCAGGTGGTCTACATCCGCTTCAAGATCCTCGCCTGTTTTCAAAGGGGGATTTAAATTCAGAGTGGAATTGAGTTTGGTTCGGAAAGATTCCCAGTCCATAATTCCAGATGTAAATGAGAGTTTGACTTATTTTTCTAAGGGAATCACAGATATGTTCAGAAGAATTTGGGAGTGGTCGGAAGGAGAGTTTTCGAGACAGTGTTCTGTTTTGTGAAATTGATTAATTCCTTTCTAAATGAAAAAGTCAAGTAGAGCGGGTATTTTATTCGCGGTAGTAGGCCAGTATGTGGGAGTACCAGGCGAATGAATATCGAGATTGTTGGATAATACTGATTGAAGTAGTTTACAACCCCTGGGATTGTTAAGTCTTGAGCTCCACTGTATATGTTTTGCATTGAAATCACCACCACAAATAAAATGTGGACTCAAGTTAGAAAATAACTATACATGTATATTGTTCATGTGTGCAATAAAATGATTGATACAACTTATTCACAAAGGTTCAATGTCATGTTTTAAGTCAGATGATATTTATACATTATAAGGTTTTTAGTTTTTTGTTTACAGATATAACTGTGAAATGTTATAATTGTGAAATGGTTTAGATTATGTTAAAAGTAATAAAATAAATTATTACCGTATTGGTGTTTTATATTAGTATGAATTTAAACTCTGCTAAAAGGTTATGGGCTACAGGCTGAAATTTGTAATTTGAAATTAAGATTACAATTTTTACTTGTACCATGGATGCACTGAACACAAGTGTAAAACTCAAAGGAGAATCCAACTGGAATGTATGGAAATTTCAAATGAAGGTAATTTTATCTTTAAAGGGATTGTTTGATCTTACCAATGCAAATGAAAAGCTACCTAAAAAAGGATCTAAAACTGAAACTGAGTTTGTAAAAGCTAAAAAAGAATGGGAGCTTCGTGACAGTAAAGCTCAAGAAATTATAGTAACTAGAGTTTAAGAAGGACCAATGATACATATTTTAACCTGCAATACTGCTTACATGATGTGGTCAGTTACTATCGGTATTTGAAAAGAAATCTGAGGTAAGCTTACATCTGTTACAACCAAAATTCTTTAACATGAAATATGAAGGGGAAACTATATCAGAATTCATTTCTAAGATAGAAGAGGTAACTTGTAAGCTGAAACAATTGGGGGAAACTGTTTCAGAGCAGATGGTGATTACTAACATTTTGATATCTTTGCCTAGTAATTTTAACTATTTTGTTTCTGCATGGGAATCTGTTCCCTCTGCCAATCAACAGTTGTCAGAGCTTACATCTAGACTACTCATTGAAGAAGAAAGAATAAACGAAAAATCTTCTCAGGAAGGTGCAATACTTGCAAAAAGGTTTAATAAATTAAGTACTAAATGTTATTCTTGTAATTCTAAGGGTCATTTGCAAAATAAATGCAACAAAAATGCTAATAATAGGCAATTTGAAACAAAACATTTTGGTTTCAAAAATGAACAGAGATGTTTTTACTGCAATAAAATTGGGCATATAGTAAAAGATTGTTGGTTAAAGGTTAAAGAAGTTAAAAATAGAGATTTTTCAGCTAAAACAGAAAGGGAGAATCAAAAAGGGGTTGATTTAAGTAAAAATGACAAATTCAGAAATAGTAAAAACGCATTTGTTGGAATAGATCATGCTTTGTTTTGTGATTTGAATCCTAATTATTGGTACATAGATAGTGGAGCGACACAACATATGTGTTGCGATGAAAAACTATTTTCAAGCAATAACAGAAGAAAAGAAAGTAATGGTTGGTAATGACACTTTACTTGAGTGTAAAGGAATTGGGGTTGTAAAAGTAATGGCATATAATGGGCAAGAATGGATTCCAACTGAGATGAGTGATGTGTTGTTTGTCCCAGAACTAAGAATAAATCTATTTTCGTTGAATGTTGTGCTTGTTAAAGGATACAGAGTTGAATGGAATGAGAATGAATGTGTGATTTTTAATTGTTCCAAACCGTGTGCTAAAGGTTCAAGAGCAGGTAAACTGTATTCAATGGACTTTAAATATGTTCAGGATTTTGCTGGAGTAACAGTTAAATGTTCATTAATGGAATGGCATGAAAAGTTAGCTCACCAAAATATTGACCAAGTGAGGGCCACCCTTAAAAATAACAATATTATATTGAATGACAATGAAAAGTTTTTCTGCGAGTCATGTTTGGCAGGAAAACAACAGAGAGCAATTTTCAAACCAAGTGACGTAAAAACAAATGAACCATGTCAAATTATACATGCTGATCTATGTGGTCCGATGGAAGTGACATCACTTGGCGATTCAAAATATTTTTTACTGTTAAAAGATGATTTTACTAAATATATTGTTACGTTTATTTTTTGAAATACAAGTCGGAAGTTGCAGGAAAAATTAGAGATTTTCTTAAACTGGCTAAAAACGACACGGGAAGGGAAGTAAAAGTATTGAGATCAGACAATAGACTGGAGTTTGTGAATCAAGAGGTAAGAAATTTAACTGAAGCTCAAGGTATACGTCATCAGCGATCTGCAGCTTATTGTCCTGAACAGAATGGAAAGGCAGAGTGCGAGATAAGAACTGTTGTTGAAGCAGCTAGAGCAATGCTTCATGCACGTGTAATGGATAAGGTATTTTGGGCAGAAGCTGTGAACACAGCCGTGTATATAATAAACAGAACTGGAACCAGTAGAATCTTAGGAAAAAGTCGGTAAGAATGTTGGTTTGGGAAAGCTCCGGAATTATTAGATTATTTTCAAGTTTTTGGTACTGACACCTATGCTCATGTACCTAATGAAATGACGAAAGAAATGGGATGCAAAAAGCAGAAAAGGAGTATTTGTGGGTTATCAGGAAAACTCCAAAGCTTACAGAGTTTATTTTTCTGACTCACATAGAATTGAAGTTGTAAGAAATGTTATTTTCAAACCTTATGAGATAATAAATCAAGGAACAAATTTGGAGAGGAAAAGAGAAAATAACAACTCTAATGTTTTTTATTTCGAAGAGGAAGATACAGTTGACAGTGGTGCAGCAAGAAATGAAATAGACAATATAAACTTTCCCACTGTGACACAAGAAGACAAAGAAATTCAAACTGAAGTTACCGGTACACAGAATCAACTGACAGAAGAAACAGGAAATATCCTTATGCAAAATGACATTGAAAATGAATATGAAAAAGGTGGTACTGAGAACAACAAACGTTATAAGTTACGAAGTCGTGACAAGATTAAAAATTGTGTAAAATTCACAGATTATGAAACTAGTTTTCTAGGACTCGAAGAAGATGAACCAAAAACATTTAATGAAGCAATGGGATCAAAGGATGCAAGTAAATGGAAAATTGCAATAGAAGAAGAACTAAAGCTTCTTGCAGAAAATAACACGTGGTCAGAAGTAATACCACGAGAAAATTGCAAAACAGTAGATACCAAGTGGGTTTTCAAAATAAAAACTGATGAAAATGGTCAACCTTCTCAATATAAAGTGCGATTAGTTCTCAAAAGGTTTTCAGCAAGAGAAAAATTTTGATCTTTCTGAAATATACTCTCCTGTGGCAAGACTATCCACAATGAGCATATTATTGGCAGTAGCGACCAAGAACAGTATGCCTGTTTATCAAATGGATGTACGAAGTGCATTTCTTTACGAAGAAATAAATGAAGATGTTTATCTTAAAACACCTGAAGGAGTCTCAATCACGAATGGAACTGTTTTAAAACTTAATAAATCTCTATATAGACTTAAAAAAATCTCCCAAGTATTGGAATGAAAAGTTTAACAGGTGTATGCTTCACAATCACTTTGTTCAATCAAAAAAATGATTACTGCCTGTACAGTAAACTAACAGACCGTGACAGATTGTATGTTTTACTTTATGTTGATGACATTATCATAGTTGGAAATAATGAAAGAATGATTAATGACTTGAAGAATATACTGTCTGAAAACTTTAAAATGAAAGATCTAGGAGCAGTTAGAAACTTTCTTGGCATTAATATTATCCAAAACAGAGAAAAGGGGGAAATGAAAATGAACTAGTCAAAGTATTTGAGGTCGATATTGGAGGAATTCGGAATGGAAAACTGCAGACCAGTCTCAACACCAATGGATCAAAATTGTGTACTCAATTTATGCAAGACTCCTGAAAATCTAAAGGAAAGAACGGAATTAGAATCGAAGTGTCGAAAAGTTATAGGAAAACTTATGTATGCAATGTTAGGTACAAGATCTGATCTAAGTACTGCAATAAGTATTCTGAGTCGTCACCAAAACAAGCCTAGTCAAGAACTGTGGGTAGCACTTAAACGATTACTCAGGTACATAAAAGGAACTACTGACTTGACCCTGGTCTTTAAGAAGAATGAAACTGAACACATTGTGAAAGGCTATGTAGACGCAGATTGGGCAGGAGATCTTGAAGATCGTAAATCAACAACAGAATACGTTTTCTTTTTGTGGGATTCTGCAGTCAGCTGGGTAACAAGAAAACAACAATCAGTTGCTCTCTCATCAACTGAATCAGAATATGCTGCTATGACCAGTGCAACCGCAGAAGCTTGTTGGATAAAGAGCATTTTGACAAATGATTTTAAAATTATGGAAGACAATGAAGCGGTATTAATATTAGAAGATAATCAAGGAGCAATTAGAACTGCAAACAATGTTCAGAATCATAAAAGGCTGAAGCATGTAGACATTAAACACCATTTTAAACGAGAAAAGGTTCTGGAAAATGTAATTAAGATTGAATATGTGTGTTCTTCAGACCAAATTGCTGCTGTTTTAACGAAACCGTTGAACAGAGACTTATTTCAAAAATGTATTTTTCGTTTACAGATATAATTGTGAAATGGTTTAGATTATGTTAAAAGTAATAAAATAAATTATTTCCGTTTTGGTATTTTATATTAGTATGAATTTAAACTCTGCTAAAATATATGTTTTATATATATATATATATAACATATATATTAATGTGTATATATATATATATATATATACATACATATATGTGTACATGAATGCGATAACTTGAGTAAAAACCTTCCAATTTCGATGAAATTTGGCTCAAAGTGTAAAGTGACGTTTTTGACTCTAAGTTCGAAAACCAGAAAAATCAGATTATGGGAAGGGGGGTTTTAAATTCTCCAAAAATCACTGGTTTGCATTTTTCACCCTAACATTTTTAAACCACTTAATTTTGGTTTAGACCATGTCATAGAGCTTAAAAATAAGTAATATAGTATTTTGAATTATTAACGTAGGTTAAGTGGTTGCGGAGGAAAGCCAAAATAACCTGCTCATAAAATCTCCCATCTTAATCTTATGGGAAAAAGGTTTTTGGCTTTTCCTCAGTTAATTTTAATGTAAACTTCACATTTGCTTTTACCAATCAACTCAGCTACACAAAACAATCATTTTGGTGTTTAAATTGTTATTCTACGCCCAACCGTTGCAGAGATATTCAACGTGTAACCACGCGTAACTACTATAGTACAAATTTTTAAATATTAACTTTTTATACACTTCCACATAAACTAATGTTTTGAGATAGATTAAGTTACAAGCCAAACTTCCATTATGATTTACGCTTTAATTGAATGAATTTCTTCAATCAAGGCAAGAATAGCTTCCTCGCTATCATAAACTCCATCAAATCTCTTGATGTGATACTGATTAATGTAAACTTTTGCACTATAAGTATCCGCGTCCAATTCAATGAATTTCTTCAGAGTAGGCAGGCCCAGCCGCCCCTTCGTTACTTGTGCAATGCAAAATGCACTTGTAACACAGTACGTTTGTCCAATGTTATCCTTATGGAGAATAAATACAATTTTATATCTCCATTATTTATGAATGTATATTGATGATACTTGGTATGTGGCTTCACGTAGTACTTTTATATTGATATTTGCACAACAAATTGATTTTTTTTTTACTATCCCCGTAGCAGCAAACCTGCATACTCAGCCCTAATGTCATTTTTATGGAGAATAAGTCAAGTGTTATATCTCCCTTAATTATGAACATAAATTAATAAAACTTAGTATGTAGTTTCACCTGGTTGAGTTATATTGATAATTGCATAAAAACACATATTTTGTCTTCCTTGTTGCAGCAAACCTGCGTACTCAGCCCTAATTTTATTCTTATGGAGAATAAATAAACTGCTATGGATCACTTATTTATTCATGTATTTTTATGAAACTTAGTAAGTGGCTTTGTTTTGTAGTGAAAAACATATGCATGCATTTGAAATTCCCTGAGAACGCAGGTTTGCTGCGACGGGGGTATTTGTCTTTAGCAGGAAGTCTTAAGAAATGACAAAGTTCGATGACAACAAAGCCTTTTTAGAGTACTTGGCATTTAAAATCCAAGAATTTAATTTATCAAAGAGTTGGTTAAATGGGTCCATGGCGCGCGGCAATGGCCGAGGTCACGCTTCGAGTAGCCACCATCTTGAGCGGCCAGCCAGCCAAACAGGCCTCACCGGCGAGCCCCCACTCTATTCTACGCTGCCCTCTCTGAATACAACAACCAGTTAGTGTAAAAGGTTAAAACTTTTAGAACCTTGTTAAATAATTCCTAGCTTTGAATTTTCAAACTCTTTAGTTCATAGGTGCTTCAGATAAGTCTCAAACAGTTACAAAAAGTTAATCAAAGCTATTATAGCATTAAACATGTATTTAATAGTAATCAAAAAAGTTTCATTAATCTACTTAATTCAAACCCAATGTGCACAAATGCCAGCAACGCTATCTATAAGATAAAGTTAATACTAACACTAGAAACATGTCTGACGGCAGAAAATGAGCCATTTTAACTAATTCCCACTTGTATTTGTGCAAGGACATGATGTAAGACATCATGGTGCACGTATGTGTACTTCGATGTGAAGAGGACTCCAGTTGTACACAGCGCCGTATTTAGGAGCTGTGGGCCCCTGGGCTCAACCAGTGATGTGGGCTCTTGTTGCCGTTCAGGTCCAAGTTGGTGACCTTTTTTTTTGCTTATCAGGCTTTTGCGTGCAGTTATCCAAAAAAGATAAGGGACGAATTAACCCCTGAATTCACCTGTTTGATGGAGATAAGGGGGGTGCAGTTAACCCCTTTGTAGGCGCGCACCTATGTAGCCTTATGCTTCAGTAAAAGCTGATTCAATTTAAAAATTGTTATAGGCACTTCAGTTTATGTAAATTAGTGGCAGGTAAATAAATGTTTAGTAATTTGCTTTAAATATATATTTATATACAGACAGAATCACTAAATACAGCAATACACATTATTGAAAACCGTCTAACCCAAAAATTAGATAATATGAGTTCCGTACTACTTTCAAGGTCGCAAATTGAATAACGGAGAATACCAACGCCTTAAAATGGAGTTACAATATTCAAATCAAAGAAACGAATATACAAACAATATTGACCCTCTTTCATTTTGTTAAAAACTACGGATAACGACAGATAATGAAGTGGCTTAGTAACAAACTATTACACGAAGCTAAACGGCATTTGTTTAGAAAGACAATTATTATGAATAGTAAAATACGATTTATAGCAGTCAATAGTATCGATAATTTCTAAAAATAGATGCTATAAAATCAAAATAATCTAAGCGACTAATTGCAGGTATACTTGAATACAGCTTTCCTATTTACTCACGATGAAACACGTTGAAGGGGGTTTGTAATAACCTATATCATTTGTACCACGGTTTAACGAAAGTGTTTTATAGGCTACGTAAATATGTTTTTCTTCTATAACCACGCGTAACCACTAGTACAAATTTTTAAATATTAACTGTTTATACACTTCCACATAAAATTATGTTTTGAGATAGATTAAGTTACAAGCCAAACTTCCATTACGATTTACGCTTTAATTGAATGAATTTCTTCAATCAAGGCAAGAATAGCTTCCTCGCTATCATAAACTCCATCAAATCTCTTGATGTGATACTGATGAATGTAAACTTTTGCACTATAAGTATCCGCGTCCAATTCAATGCATTTCTTCAGAGTAGGCAGGCCCAGCCGCCCCTTCGTTACTTGTGCAATGCAAAATGCACTTGTTTCGGGAATTATATGAAGATTCCAACTCGGGTATTGCAATGAAACTTCACTCATCAGATCGTATATCGTTCTGACGGGTGGCGTTGATTCCACCACAGTTTCACTGAAAAGTTCACTTGCGTCATTAGCATTGTCTGAAGTTCCGTTATCATTTTGAACCATTAAAATTTCGTCAGATTGTGGGCCAGAAGTATTTCCTTCATTCTGACTGCCTTGATCATTAGTGTCGAGGTCTGTTGATTTCTCAGAAGAGGGAGTATCTGCAATATTAGGAGGATCAGCGGTTGCAGTTAAATTTTGTTTTGGATTCTCCCCAGGGTTGTTGTGGGGATTGTCTGAATTGACCTCTTTCAATTCACAAGGCTCCGACTGAGCGTCTTCCGTGTCATCCGTTAGTATTCTAAGAAGATCCAAGTGGGGATCTTCATCTTTTTTAGATGCAATTCTAGAACGATCCACATCAGACTCAGTTGTATCATTGGAGTTTGTAAGCGTTATAACTTGGATATCTTCATTTTTGGTTGAATCATTAGCAAGGTTAGACCGATCTACAGGCTCCGAGTCTAAATTTTCTAAGGTTTCTACTTCGGTATACTCATCAGATTCATCATCAACAGCTATGTTTATAATTGGGGAAGTCTTAATTACTTGTTTGGGGCCTATCCTTGGCCGTCCTCTTGGTCTAGAAACGGAGGCAGGGACTTTCAGTTCGGACTTTGGCTTCTGGGAAATTTGCGTTTGTGTACTTGAACATGAGGGCGTATTAATGTTTAGGGGTGGATCCTCTTTTACAGCAGAAATAGACTTTGCAGTTCTTTTCTGGCCTCTCTTTCCTTGATCCTTGGGTCCAGTCTTGGATGGAGATGAATTAATTGCTATTGGAAAAGGAGACGCTTTTATGGGCAAACTTGCCTTGGGAGTTTCTGCGGTAGCTGATATTTTTATTGTATTGTCAACAGTAAAAGTTTTACTTTTAGAGTTTAAAGTAGTTCCTGTTAGTTTGGAGCTATTTAATGTTGCTGGACTTGCTACCGACTTTAAATCTGGAGGCAAACTGCTCTTTTTAACAATACCACCCTTGACAATCGTAGGAGGCTTGTTTCCTACATTAGATTTCAGTGTTATGTTAGTTGTCTTTTCAGGAGCTGAATACTTTTTATTTGGTGCATTTACAAGCTCGTCAATCAATTCGTCGTATAGAAATTCGTCTTCAGATGCATCTGTATCCATTTGAATTGTGTTGTCCTTTATTTTAGGTGAAACTTCCTTCTTCGGCGTTGGGACCACGGCATTAGTTTTTTCATTCTTAGGTTTTGGCGACAAGGCATTTGTCTTTTTCAGCATAAAATTAAATTTTTTAGCTGGAGGAATAGCAATTTTACTCCTTTTTTGAAGCATCGTCTTTTTTAGCATTCCTTTTACTGTATTATCTTCTTCCTGATTGGCTGTCAGTTTAGGCACTTTTTTTACAATACCGCTAACTTTTCCAGTTAGGTTTTTACTTTTAGCTAATTCTATAGGAGTTTTAGCTAATTCTATAGGAGATTTTCCTATTTCCGATAAAACTTTATAGTCTTTTTTAGGTCTACCCCGGGTTCGAGTGTCGTGCTTAACATTAGCATCAGTTTTATTGGGAATAGTTTTTGATAGGACAGGTTTATTTTTCTTTAATATTAACCTTTTGACTGGTTTTTTTACAGGCGAAGGACTTGTGTACACTGGAACAGGTAGATTCTCTAAGTCAAGTCTAGTCAAAACAATCTTTGGCAAGCTCACAAGAGGAAATATAGCTGTCTTTTGAACATCAGCATCTTGGGAAGTTGAAGGCAGAGCTTCAGGTTCAATATTATTTTCTGACATCGTACACTTGGATTGGCACTGTTTTCCGTAAAGTTTTCAATCTGGAACAGAACAACCAAAACAAGATTATAATATTGCAACTGTGTTTTTACGTACATCACAAACGATTATGACCCCACTCAGAGCCACAAGAAGTCTTCAGGTAAAAATATTAATTTTCTATTTAACTTAATAAAAACGATTTGCAGATAGAGATTATGAGTAGATTATACAGGGGTAAACGAATATCCAAGATGACTTGGGTATGATTTTTCACAGTGCAAACCAACATACAGATTGACAACTCAACTTTCCTTTTAACAATAAATTATGTCTGTGGAAAACGCCTAATGTAATTTATCTCTAAATTTCCGTTACATTATATTCCTCCCAAAATACTCAAAACGCCAAAGCGCATTTTCCTTTTGGTTTTATCACGTGATTAAACTCTTACGGAAAAAGAATCGTTGTATCCCACTTGCGGTCAGTCCTACTTGCGGTCAAGGGCAAAATCGTCCAGTTTGCGGTCACCCCAAAAATGTCGTGGGCTAATCAAATTATATTTGTCCAATTTGCGGTCACATATTTGAACACTATATAGTGAGCCTCACAACAAGGGAGCCAGAGGGATGACGCATACAACAGGTATGTACACATGTAGGGGTAAGTGACTAGAAACCATGTCCCGCAGAACAAGCGGGCCAGGGGGATGGGAGGGATGACGCATACAGCAGGTATGTACACCTGAATAGGGGTGGGTGACTCGACACCATGCCCCCCTTGTTTACTGGCAAAACAACCCCTTATGCAAAACTAGTTTTCCCCAAAACGTAACCAAGATTCCACTGTTATTCGACATTCTACCGTAGTTGTCAACAAGTATGTATTTTTTGTAGTAAACGGCCATTTATAATATTATCAGACTTGATTTTTAAGTTGAAAAAATCTGTCTGATAATATAAAAGTGGCTTTGTAGACAACTACGAACTTGAAGATATGAGTCTCAGAATGTATACAACATTTAGAATCCTTGCTGCTCTATACAGGGTGTCACAAAAATCCGGAACTGGCTATACATAACCATATTCTACATACAAAAATAAATCGAAAATGTTCAGTAACATTTTTTCGATTTCAACTTCGTTTAGCCGCTATCCGCCATTTTGTTTTTTTTTCACTTAAACATTTCTATTTCCGTAATGGATTAATGTATCAAGTAAAAATTTGGTATGGAGCTTTATAGGATAAATGTCTAAATCCACAAAAAAAATATTTTTTTACGACGTTTATTTTCAAAATGGCGGCCACTTTAAATATTTAAAGTCAAATTCCATGAAAACTAGCAACTGAAACAAAATTTTACAAGATATACAATTTAAAGCACTTTGTAATCCAAATCTAATGACATTTTTACTGTAAAAATCGGTTAATAAATAAAAAAGTTATGGTAATTTTTTTATTATAAATTTCAAAATGGCGGCCATATACAAATTTCAAAGTCAAATTCCTGGAAAACTAGCGACTAAAACAAAATTTTACAAGACATAAAATTTAAAGGACTTGGTCAAATGCACTAGAGAATTTGACTTTGAAAATGTTATATGGCCGCCATTTTGAAATTTATTTTACAAAATTGCCATAGCTTTTTATTTATTAACCGATTTTTACAGTAAAAATGTCATTAGACAATATGACACAAATCTGTCTAATTTGACTAATTTTCTTCACTAGACTCGGTTTTTGATTTAAAATTCACTTTAAAACGTAAGCCAATTTATACGTCATACTTACTATCAAAATAATATAAATTTCAAGACAAAACATAATATAACGAAAGTTTTAACTTGCATTACGTTATAATAGAAATAGCATCTTAAGTTTCCTAGATTACGATTAGCGTAGCCAAACCTCGGATTAAATATAACTGTATCGCGCCTTGCAATGCTAAGGAAAGCTGAAAACCATCATAAAGCCCGCTGGGTGGCAAAAAGTCTATATATCCGCGAGACCCCGATGTCATACGACCGAACATCGCTTCGCTCAAACTGACATCTGACCCAAAACAAATTGAAATAATAATGTTAACTTTATATGGAATTTTACAACTTGAAATGGTGAATCAAACAGCATGTATTATGATTGCTCAGAAGTAATATTAGTAATTATGAGTTTAATAATTAGTTAAACACGGAATATGTTTAGTCCAGATCGAGAATGAGGTAAAAAAGTAGTAAGCGAGGAAATATTTTATTTTTTGTCAGGTAAAAACTGTCAGCGAGAAAGTTGTGGATAACATTCTAAAGATTAAATTTTATTTGAACAATTGTTTGGTAGAACTAATCGTTATCAGCACAAATTGTGTTGAAGAGCAGAATTATGCGCGCTTCCACGAAATCCGCTCTTTGAGGAAGTCAAAACTGAATTCGAGGAGCAGAAGTACTTGTAAAGAATGAATGGTCTCGACTGTGGGATTCAATTATTTATTTATAGTTCCTATGGTTTCCCTTCATTTTTAATAATACCTAATTTGCAATTAAACAAATAAGGTAATTGTTTTATTACAAACAATTTACAAGAGCAGCAATTGCCGACTGTAGCAATAAGGTTTAATAATGCTTCTTTCGCTCATTTAATTATTTTGGTTTGACTAAACTGTTTTATCAGTTAGCAGGTGAGCAAGTCGTTAGACATGATAACAGCCATTATCTATATACAAAACAATAATACCTCTTCAATAACTACTGACATTTTTTAAAACCTACAACTGTTTTGCAACAAAACTATTTATTGTTTTTATTTTAACAAATAACAAAGACCGATAGAAATGTTGGCATTTTTACCGTCCATTTTAACCAGTTTTAATCACCCATAGTGTTAGCAGCTGGCCTCAGCTAGTCGCAATAGACGTAATGATGCGGCCACGGTTGAGGCGCTCAATATCCAACATTTTAAGGATAAAACAAGTAGTTTTGATTTTATTTCAGAAAGCAAAATTACAGTATTAGATTTTTCAGAGCTTTGTATTTCCATTAGAGTAAGTTTCAATTGATTTAGGTATTAACAGTCGCTTACAGCGAGTCATAATTAAAGTAATGTCACGCCGCGTGAAGTATAATTTAATTTAAAGAGAAAAATGATGTTCTCATTGAACTTCAGCAATAATATTTATATCATTAGATTCTGTAGAAGTTAATATTTCCTTCATATAACTTTTAATCGATTTGAGTGTTAGTAACCGGGTTACACCGAGTCATAAGTGAAATTAATGTAATACGGTACGGCGGCCGGCACGGGTTTCGTCCATTGAGAGCACGAGCTTGATGACAAATTGCAACAAATCTTATTTTTATTCTTACAACCGCTAAAACAGCTAATCAAAATTCAACATAGATGTTGTAACGCTTTTTAAACCAGCTAAATATTGATCATTAAATCTGAGATAATGGGCCTGTCGGTAAGCTTGAATCGGAGGTTAACACATAAGTACATGGCCGGATGCAAGCATAGGCTACGTAGACGCGCGCCTAGGGGGGGGGGTGGCCCGCAGTACATAAAAAACTGAAAATCAAAAAATAATCGAAAACCTAGTAGGACCTTAACCTTAACTAGGGCCCGAACCACAGGTAGAGCTTAGGGCCTACGGATCCAAGTCCGACTCTGATTTGTACTGCACTTTGGAACTGACGGTATAAATCTGGATAACTATTTATCCTCACTGGTTCAGACAGCAATAAATATATTAATTTTACAATCTTGATAAAATATAGCAGATCATAATGTAAAATGTTATTTTTGAGGAATCCTTAAATCGTATAAACTACAGCTTTTCCTGCTACAACCTCTACCAACTGAGGCTTAATTCAGCATTTTAGCTCTGTGGCGCCGCTACTCTACGTGGGTTCCTTTTATCGGATTGAGAATTTAAAGCTCCGTCTCGGCGCACCTTAGGCATGGTCACACGACAATGGAGCCAAACCAGCCTGAACTTTAGCCAGCTTGTTAGCTTAATATGCCAATGCCGCTCCACACTAGTTTAATGAGAATGCATCCGTTAAGATAGTAGGCACAGGGTAGGTCGCTCTGACCCTGACCCCGGTATTGTCCGGAAACGAGGAAAAGTAATCCCTCAGTTTCCTCGCCCCGGAAATATTACAGCAGATATCGCGACATCCTAAAAACATCGAGGCTTCCGGCAGAGTATTTATATTTATATAAATTATTCCGGTGCAAATCTGTTATTTTTGTTCCCTGTGTGTCAGATTAAGTTAATCCTGTACTCTAATATGAGTAAGGTTTGCTTGCTCGCTTGTAACTCTGATCTCATAAACGACACCAACGATTCCCTTCAATTGTTGGAAATATCTAATTTCTGGGATAAAAATAAGTTCTAGACAGGTCTCATCCCCAGAAGAATTCAAATAATGCAACAACAAAAAAACTAAAATGAAAAGTTTCAAAATAAAATAATTGCAACAGCTCATGTGCTGTTAATCTATAATCAATCAATGAACTGTCAAAGTAGTATACTCATGTTGGTTATGATTATTAACATTATGCGGTTTCCTGAGATCAGAGATTAAAAGAGTTGAGTGAAGACTACATATAGTGGCAAAATAAATCAAAGGGTCATTGAGCTATAAATAGCAACTGGAGCCCTTACAAGTGTAGAACAGGCAAATGAGCTATACAAATCCAATTATCAGTAGGGAGAAGTGATGAAATATGACTCCAAATCGTCTGAACAAACTGACTGATATTCTCCGAGCAAAGCTCAGCCCCCCAGTTACTAATTTTAATATGAGCGTGATTGAGCAGATAAAAACATGGAGCACAGTTCAGCTGATGTTTTATCGGGAGTAGGAAAGATGACTGTTGAGCTCCAGCCGTTTTGCCAAAGAAATATCACTCTAATATTATGCCGTCCAGCTGGTGTTCAGTTTGGCAATGCAGCACATCTAGGATTTGCTGGTTCTTGGTTGATACCCTGTAAGCCACGCCCTCAACTGTCTTCTCTCCTGCTCGCGGGAATAGTTAGCTAGTAGCCACAAAACTGATTCCTTTCTCCTCGTTGCCGGACAGTATAATGTGAGCCGTGCTCCATAGACCAACAGGCAATTAACAGAAGCACGACAGGGCTCATCAGGAAATTTTCTGACTTGTACCCCATCAGCATCGTGAGAGCGTTATGTAATAAATTCCAGAAGATGTATGTAGTTCAAGAGTGTCGTTAGCTTTTCAAGGTGAATTTATAAGACTAGTTACTTTTAAGGTGAATCTCTGAATTAGACGCCGACGCAACTGTAGCGTATTTTGAGGCAAATATGAATAATGAGTTTTGCATGGGTGAGAGGCCTTTTATAGTCTTGTTACTAACTAAAACCGACAAATTCTTTAGCCAGGATAATGAACAAGCCTAAAATTCAGTGAGCGTAATTTTGAAAGACAAATTGGTGACGTAAGGGTAATTTTTGAATGGTGCAAGAGGACCAAAATTAAAGGTATAAGTTATAGTAACTCGGGGGAAATAGTTTTTCAAACATCACGCAATATAGGAAAAAGAATGAACAATCTCAATAAGGCAGATAAAAAGGGTCGTAAAACGTCTGGTCATGATACATGTCAACATGCTATTCTGGGGTCTGGTTAGTTTACATTAAACATGTTTTATAGTACAATGCCACATCTTACAACGGTAAAAATAGGTTTGGGGCTACATTCCCTCAATACTATACTCCGCACCACATCATTGAAAGTCCAAGGTCAAATCCTTCCACCCTGTCACGGTAGACAATTGACGCCAGAGGGAGAAGAGTTTTACATTACATTTAAAGATGTGGCATATAATATAATGTACAACCATAAGGTGCACTTATCAACGCAGAATGTCTAAACTGAATTCCCGGTTTATATTATTGTAACAACGGTTTTACAGGTTTATTGAAAATAACGAATTGAGTTCTCTGCTCATCCGACATCTTTTAATATACATATAAGTCACTACATCACGATTGAACCTTGAACGACATCCATATCCGACTCTGTCACCAACATATAGGCCTACACTTTATTATCTTTATTATAAACTGGTAAATTCATATGCTTATGCTACTGAATAAATATGCTTCCTATTACGACTATAATTTAAAACTTTCTAAATAATTGAGTTTAATATTATGAAATTGTTTGAAAAACATAATAATTGCAAAAATAATAATTGTTTTGACTACTAGGGCCTATAGTAGCAATACTCGTCAAATTTGAGACAAAAAGACTTCCTAGAAAAATCAGTCTAAATGGTAGCATTGTATGACGACTGTAACAGGCACACATAAGCGCACACCAATTTGTCTTTCAAAATTACGCCCACTGAATTTTAGGCATGTTTATTATCCTGGCTAAAGAATTTGTCGGTTTTAGTTAGCCTACACGTACGCATTACCTTGCCACTTTGTTCTGTCAGTAGCAGTAGATCTGGTGACTCAGACGGCAGTTTGATTTTGCTACGAGTTGTGAACTTTTATTGGTACACAACAACTAAAATACTATCAGTGGTACACTATACTATATATAGTACAATATATAGTGGTACACATCCACCCTTACTCGATCCCTGAACGGTTCATAGCTATATGAGGCTATTGAACAAACTGTGTGGTAGCGTCTTGACACATTCACTGATTATAAATACATCTAGAGATCAGCTACATACAGCATTCAGCCTTTATTAAGTAGGAGGTGATGGTATAGGTATTAATTTGTCAATTTATGTTTACTGTGCAGTATTAAAATGATGTTTAAGAATATAGTAACAAATTATTTCTTTTACCCTATTATCCCCAGTGGTGTGAAACGTCCTCTGGTTCTTATCATATATGTTATCCTGTATCATTTGAGTAATAAAAGTAACTGTACGATTTGTACAATTGTTATTTTTCTGCATATATTAATTTTGTGAGCAGTATACTAAGGATATAACAATGAACAAATATCTTGAGTATGTAATTGCTCTTTATCTGTTTAACGGCAATTGTACCTAGATTGATAAAGAAACCAAAAATACAATGATATGTACCTTGAGATCAACTCTTCTAAATAATGAATAATGAAAATAATGACTCCTCCTTGAACAATGAATGAGTAATAGGGTTATTGAATTATTTTTAAGGGTTCTAATCACAAACACAATATCTAGCATACTTTCAACCAGGGATAGGCTATATACTATGTAAGTTTTCTGCATTTTTCACAGTTATTTTTTTATTATTTAACTTGCGGAGTGAGAAAAATCAGAGTTTTGTCTAGTTGTATTGGTTCTGTTTATTGGTGATAATTATATATAATTCAATAACCCCGTCGCAGCAAACCTGCGTACTCAGCAAATTTCCAATGCATAATATATGTCTTAATACCACATAAAGCCGTATACCAAGTTTCATATAAATATATTCACATATAAGCAATATATACAATTTTAATTATTCTCCATAAGAATAACATTGGTGATGAGTACGTAGGTTTGCTGAAACAAGGAACACAAACAATTGTTATTTTATGCAAATATAAATAGAATTTAACTAGGCAAAGCCACATACCAAGTTTCATCAATAATCATAAATAAGCGCTGTATAGCATTTTAATTATTCTCCATAAGAAAAACACGGGGGCTGAGTAAGCAGGTTTGGTGCAACAAGGAACAAAAAAATGGGTTTTTATGCACATATCAATATAACTCAATAAGCTGAAGCCACATATCAAGTTTTATTAATTTATATTCATAATTAAGGGAGTCATTACATTTTACTTATTCTCTATAAGAATAACATGGGGGCTGAGTACGCAGGTTTGCTGCTACGGGGATAATCAACAAAAATTATTTTTTTGTACAAATATCAATATACCAGAACTACGTGAAGCCACATACCAATTTTCATCGATATACATTCATAAATGATCGAGATATCAAATTTTATTTAATTCTCCATACGGATAACATTGGACAACGGACTGTGTTTAGCACTTTGAATATCTCTGCAACGGTGGGGTGTAAAATCACAATTTAAACACCAAAATGATTGTTTTGTGGAGCTGAAATGATTGGTAAAAGCAAATGTGAAGTTTACATTGAAATGAAGTGAGGAAAAGCCAAAAACCTTTTCCCATAAGATTAACATGGGAGATTTTAAGAGCAGGTTTTTTTGGATTTTCTCCGCAACCACTTAACCTAGGTTAATAATACAAAATACCATATTATTTGTTTTTTTAAGCTCTATAACATGGTCAAAACCAAAATTTAGTTTTTTTTTTTTTTTAAATTTTAAGGTGAAAAATGCAAAAACTGATTTTTGGAAAATTTAAAACCTCATAAACCCCCCTTCCCGGGGTCCGATTTTTCTGGTTTTCGAACTTAAAGTCATGAATGTCACTTTACACATTCGAGCCAAATTACATCAAAATCGGACGTTTTTACTCAAGTTATCGCATTAACGGACACATATATATATATATATATAAAAATTTGAACGAATAGTGTTTTTGGCATCTGGGAACCTCAAAACAAAAATTTATCATGGTCTCGGGCTTAAGTCTTACCATGAGATGTACGGTAATAGCTTCTTCCCTATAGGGGAAATTCGCTAAAACTATATTTGCCTCTTAAAATCAAGACTAGGGTATAGCATGTTGCTATAGAAGGTGATGAAGAAATTGTTCTGGTGCTAGTTTAATATGTAAATTTAAAAGCTGGGTTTAAAATGGTTGAATGGGTCATAGGGTTATTGAATTATTTTTAAGGGTTCTAATCACAAACACATTATCTACTTTCAACCAGGGATACTTTGTAAGTTTTTTGCATTTTTCACTGTTATTTTTTATTAATTAACTTGTGGAAGTGAGAAAAATCAGAATTTAGTCTAGTTGTATTGGTTCTGTTAATTGGTAATAATTATATACTATAATTATAAAACTATAATTGGCTCTTAAAATCAAGACTAGGGTATAGCATGTTGCTATAAAGGCGATGAAGAAATTGTTTAGGTGCTAGTTTAATATGTTAATTTAAAAGCTGGGGTTTAAAATGGTAGTATTTTGTATATACAGACATTTGATTCATTTTAAATATATGTCCACTCTATATGCAATTTTCATTCAATGATTCTAGTTAAGGTGGTCCCACACTTCCCGCGAACAGGCCTGAACATTCGGCCGAACTCCGAATGTTCAGAGTATTCGCGAGAAGTGTGGGAGCTGCATGAACTTTTGAATACATACGGTAACATACAGGACAGAATGTTCAGTGAACATTTGGGAGAATGTTCGGCCGAATGTTCATGCCTGTTCGCGAGAAGTGTGGGACCACCTTTACTGTTTTCAAGAATTAACTTGTTGATACTTTACCATGAGTAAAGTTTTACTTTGTCAGTTGTCTGGTTGTTTACAGATGTTATAATTCTTCTGGTTTTTGTTTGAAACTCCATAAGCCCAATGTTAAAATTTATATATTTTTCATAGAGTTGTTTTTACAAAGATTCAGTTTTCTTGGGGTTGAGGTTCTCACCAATTTATTTTTTATGTCCAAAAACCCTAATCCCATAGTTTATCAAAATCATTCCGTTGGATTCCAAGATATATTTCGCAAACCAACTAATATACACTGCTTATATAAGGATATAATTAATTGAGCTTTAAACACTAAATACCGACCCTACATTTTGGAAGGACATAATGGGGTTTGGAATTACCCTCTCTTGTCCAGCACCCTTTATAATACCCACGTTTTCTATAATTAGGAATACAAATTTGTAACAATAAGAATGTTAATCATATCTGAAATAGTATTAGCGAATTTCCCCTATAGGAAAGAAGCTATTACTGTAGTCGGCATGTAAAGACCCAGGCCCGGGACCATGATAACTTTTCGATTTGAGGTCCCCAGACCCCAAAAACACCATTCGTTCAAAGCTGTAGGTATATATATATATAGTGTCCATGAGCATGATAACTTTCGTAAAAATTGTCCGATTTTGATTAAATTTGGTTCACACGTGCAAAGCAACATTTATGACTTTAAGTTCGAAAACCAGACAGATCGATCTATCTGAAGGGTTTTTTTTTAGGGGGGGGGGGGGGGGTTTACGCCAAAAATGTTTTTTTTTAGCGAATTTCCCCTATAGGGTAGAAGCTATTACCGTAGGTCTCATGGTAAGACTTAAGTCCGAGACCATGATAACTTTTTGTTTTGAGGTCCCCAGATGCCAAAAACACTATTCGTTCAAATTTATATATATGTATATATATATATAAACACGATATATATGTAACACGATAACTTGGAGTAAAAACGTCCGATTTTGATGAAATTTGGCACAAATGTGTAAAATGACATTCATGACGTTAAGTTCGAAAACCAGAAAAATCGGACCATGGGAAGTGTAAAATGACATTCATGACGTTAAGTTCGAAAACCAGAAAAATCAGACCATGGGAAAGGGGGTTTATGGGGGTTTTAAATTTTCTAAAAGTCAGTTTTTTGCATTTTTTACCCTACAATTTTTAAAAAACTTAATTTTGGTTTTGACCATGAGCTTAAAAAAACAAATAATATAGTATTTTGAATTATTAACCTAGGTTAAGTGGTTGCGGAGAAAATCCAAAAAACCTACTCATAAAAACTCCCATGTTAATCTTATGGGAAAAAGGTTTTTGGCTTTTCCTCTGTTTATTTTAATGTAAACTTCAACATTTGCTTTTACCAATCAGTTCAGTTCCACAAAACAATCATTTTGGTGTTTAAATTGTGATTCTACGCCCAACCGTTGCAGAGATATTCAAAGTGCTAAACACAGTACGTTGTCCAATGTCATCCTTATGGAGAATAAATAAAATTTGATATCTCGATTATTTATGAATGTATGTTGATGAAACTTGGTATGTAGCTTCACGTAGTACTGGTATATTGATATTTCCACAAAAATTGATTTTTTGTTGATTATTCCCATAGCAGCAAACCTGCGTACTCAGCCCCCATGTTATTCGCATGGAGAATAAGTAAAATGTAATGACTCCCATAATTATGAACATAAATTAATAAAACTTGGTATGTAGCTTCACTTGGTTGAGTTATATTGGTAATTATATAAAAACCCATTTTTTTTTGTTCCTCGTTGCAGCAAACCTGCTTTCTCAGCCCCCATGTTATTCTCATGGAGAATAACTAGAATGTTATAAAGCGCTTATATATGGTTGAATATTGATGGAACTTGGTATGTGGCTTCTCCTAGTTAAATTCTATTTATATTTGCATAAAAACCAATTGTTTGTGTTCCTTGTTTCAGCAAACTTACGTACTCATTACCAATGGGAGGATAATTAAAATCGCGTATATATGAATATATTTTTATGAAACTTGGTATGCGGCTTTATGTGGTATTAAGACATATAATATGCATTGGAAATTCGCTGAGTACGCAGGTTTGCTGCGACGGGGGTATTACATATAATCTTTAAAAAGACAACTTTTATTTTTCACCATTGGATTCAGCTTTAAAAACACACAATTTGGTGTTTTGATCATTGCTCTACGTTGATTGGCTACGGAGATATTAAGAGTGCTAAACACAGTACGTTGTCCACTGTTATTCTTATGGAGAATAAGAATAATTTTATCTCGCTTATTTATGAACGTATACCGATCAAACTTGGTATATGGCTTCATATGGTTGTGGTCTATTGTCATTAGCACAAAAAGCAAATTTTACTGATGGTTCCCGTAGCAGCAAACCTGCATACTCAGCCTCCATGTTATTCTTATGGAGAAAAAGTAAAATATTATGTCTCCCTTAATTATGAAAATAAATCAATAAAACTTGATATGTGGCTTCACCTAGTTGGGTTATATTCAATTTGTATACAAACCCAATTTTTGTGTTCCTTGTTTCAGCAAACCTGCATACTCAGCCGCCATGTTATTCTTATAGAGGATAATTAAAATGTCATAAATCGTTTATTAATGAATATATATTGATCAAACTTGGCATGTGGCTTTATGTGGTATTAAGATACATATATTTTCATTGGAAATTCGCTGAGTACGCAGGTTTGCTCCTACAGGGGTATTTTCTATTTAAGAACCAAATCTCAATTAATTAGTTTATTTACTGATAATATACAAGACCCTACCTAACCTAACTGAATATAAGATGATCAATGATGAAATAAATTACAGTAGACTCCCTTTTGTCCGGCCTCGGTTGGTTCGGCTGTCAGATGGTTTGGCCAGCTGCATAGAACTCAGTTAACTGCTAGCGGGAGGGTTTCCCACGGCAGATATCTACATCAGTAAATTTGTTTGTTTGTTTTCAAGCCAAAATATAAACAAAGCATCTCAGTTCAGCTTTCAGAGGAATTTGTTTTCTTTTTTTAATTGCTTTTTATGAACTGTTATGTTATTATAAATCGGTATTTTACATTTAGAATCAACGCCGGCTGGTTCAGCCATTTTGTAATCCGGCCGAGGGTCCGGTCCTGAGGTGTCCAGACTAGAGGGAGTCTACTTTACCCTGCTTTGCTGGCTAAGATTTGTATGCTGATGCCTTGTACTCTAAGACAATACCTCTTTAAGTCATTGCCAATGCAACACAAATTGGTCAACCAGCACCCTGCCATGGCTTTATAGATTGGGAAAGTTTGTGAGCAAGTAGTCTTATTCAACTGTAGAACTGAACAACTAAAACTATCATTCTTTTCCCCTAATAGCATTTGTATTTAATAATATATGTAACTTATTCTATGTTATTCTGTTTTTGTTTTTTTTTTTTTATCAGATCTTGACTTAACTGATATTTTGGGTCTGTTAGACCTAATGTATTAGTTTGTAGGCAGATTAACTATATATTTTTGGATGCTTCACACTTTTATTTGGTTAATGATTTCCTTGCCTTTCCCTGACCAAAAAGTTAATCTCCCTAACTTTCTCTAACCAAAAACGTTAATTTTTTCTGACTCACGACTCGGACTGTGTACTTTTTTCTAATACGTTTTAATTTCCACACAGTAGTGATTTGCATTTACATCAAAATTTGTCCCACAATTGTATAAAATAATAAGCATTTTCTTTGATTTTTGGAGTTTTTTAAACTTTTCCCTGACTTTCCAGAAAGTGTGAACCATGTTTTGTATTAACCCTGTTATATATGTGCACATATTTAAAAGGTTTGTCTCAAATTAGATCAAATTGCAAATTGACAATTGTAAGTAACAAACGTTTCAATATAATTATTGCACATTGTTATAATGTATTGGTTGTTACTGGCATACCTACTATTGAATTTTAGCACAGACAATACATATAATGAGCTTTAAGGCAATAAAGCATTGTTGTCATTTGGCCTCTATGTTTTATTCATATTATTCTTGTTTCCAATTATTTTCTGCCATACAATGTTGCATAGATCTTGTTATTTTTGTATACAGACTATTTAAATTAAATTATTTCTTTAATAGGCCACCTATCTATTTTATCCAAAAATTCTAACATTGCCATATCGTGTTTTTAATGTTACTTACTCTTCGGCTGCATTTCATAGCACCTAAACGCAGGAGAACCTATCCCTCACAGGCAAAAGTAGGATTCCCCTCCCCCAAATCTTACTTGACCCTTAATACCCCCTCTCTGCAAACAAATTAAGTCATATTTAACGACAGTGGGACCCATATTTTTTTTTTGGGGGGGGTGGGTTAAGCCTCGGGTGGAGTCGATCCCATATAACTCTGTAAAATGTAGTACATAAATGGGGCTAACTAGAGTTATTTATACACTGAACAATTACTATCGATTAAAAAACTACAGCTACAATTGAGTCAATCCATATGAAGTGATTTAATGAATGAATGACCATTTAAAATATGTTTATTTATTATTACCATATGTGTTGGAGGTACAATAATGATTTAATTAGATTTAATTTTTTTTTTTGCCAGTCAGTTTTCCAGGCGGCCATTTTTGGTTTGCAGTGTGTACCAATTCGAGAGTTTCCAGACGTTAATGCAAACTCATTTTTCTTTGGAATCAATTATGCTCGAACACTGCAACAAAAGCAGCATAACAAACAACATAAAAAGCCTTAGGGCATATAGGTAAAAATGTTCCTTAAAGTTTGGCAACAAAATTTAATGAATGAAACATATTGGGGCCTAATTTTATGATGAAGGGGTAGTATATCGCAGTTGGTGTTTTAATTACAATTACACATCCTACTGTATTGCATTATTTATTGCTAGAATAATAACACTGATAAATGTGTCCTTTAATTTTGATGATAACAAAATTGGATTTTTTGCAAAGTTTGAAGTATTGTTTCTCTGATGGGACAAGGGATAAAATGTAATTTTGTTTACACAGTGTCCACCTGTATAAGAGAAAACTAAACAGTAAACATTTAAAGTTAAATATTTTACTATGAAACATAAAACTTAAGCCCTTTTAACAGTCTTCTCCGAAAAACCCTTCATCACACCATCAGAAAAATAATAGCTGATTAATTCAGGAAAAAACAATGTTAAGGAGTTTATGAGGAAGTGACGGGAATTGAAGATGGAGGCTCTGTGAGATGCAGCGTTGTTATAGTCATCGTGAGAAAGAACAACCGAGGTTTTATAATAGATCCAACAGTGAGATTCAAGCAGAATGAAAACCGACCTTTAGAGGTCCACATAGAAAAATCAAGATACGAAAAAACTATTAACTATTATTAGGAAAAATACAAGATCTCTAAATTTGAAGTATATGGTCTTATTATTAGTGCAAGAGGAACCATACCTCAACTAGTCCAAGATGTCTGGAAAAAATTCAATTTTGAATAACTATACACGTAATTCAATAGCCTTAACTTCTATCAGATTTTCAATTACGGAGGGGAACATTATTAAAAACCATCTTTACAATATTAATAATTAGAATTTAACCTTTATACTGGCTTGCGACTGCTGCAGCTAAAAACAACGGTGTTATGAGAGTTGACAGACGACAGTTGCCTAGTATAATAGCGGCGGCCTAAGGATACAAATAAGGCTTTTGTGCTGAGACACAAAATTAGAGTGGAGGTATTCTTTGAATAAAATGGTTTTTTTTGCAGTGTTCTAGCATATCAATTCCTAAGAAAAAATGAGTTTGCATCTCCACCAGAAAACACCAGAATTAGTGTGCACTGCAAAATAAAAATGGCTGCCTCAAACAAGTTTGTATAAAAATGCTATAAATTCATTCTTTTGCTTCCAATACATCAGGCAATAACATGCCGGACCCTCGGTTTTTCAGTAATCTTCACATCGTTTGACCCAATTATTATTATTTTGTTTATATCTTTATTTGTTACAGAAATTTGTAAATTATGATTGCATAAACATTCAATAGGATTCATTATTACTTTTGTTATACCGTATCGAATAATTTAATTAGGATTTTTATATCGTCCCGCTTATGAAAGTCTACCCGCCTTTTCAGTTGCATGTTTTACTGTTATGAGCCATATTATTAAAATGATGAAACCGTAAATAATGAAATAAACAGATGGATTATTGAATCGATTGACAGCATGCTGCAGTTATTAGGTTCGGACAGGTTATCATCTATCGCAACTAAGTTTTCAGTTTTGCCTACTGAAAAGGCAAAACTCATTATTGAACTTTCTTTACTAAATATTTGAAAGATGATATCGCCCTTGAGTTTGGACACAGTCTCAAACTTTACTTTCACCCCTGGGTCTTTATAATTCATGGATCAATAAACTTAAGACATACAACTTAGACATTCAATTTATCATGCAACTTAGCAAACAAACCTTTGAATCAAATTTGTTTTTCCAACTAAGGAAAGATTAGTTTGTATGTACCTGACTTGCACAGGAAAGTGTACATGGGTGGAATTTATAAGCAGTTCAAATAGGCCTAGGCCGACTGTAAGTTACTTCACTATTTTTTATTTTGATATTAGGCTATAAGTTAATATAATTTAAGGTTTTCATAAGTTAATCAATAGGCTACTATTTCTTTATTTCATATTGATGTTTTTCCCACGAGTGAAATGAGAGCAAACTCTTGAGTGGTGGTG